>CM044448.1:101333946-101362786 GCA_024363595.1 Xenopus borealis | reverse complement strand
TGATTTGATATAAACTATGTTACTCAAAAATTCATTTTCGGGGTATAGTTTTCCTTTAAAGGCGAACTTCACGCAAAAACAGTTTTTTTGCCTAATAAAGAAAATCAAATTCTAAGCAACTTCCCAATATAAGTTCATTAACGATTTCCCTTGGTGTTAAGGTTATATTTCTGTGTAATTGCCACTGAAAGCAGAGAATGTCTGGCCATTGCTGTTCTCAGGTTTGAAACAAAGAAAAATGCATTTAAAAAAAAAAAAACACATCAGTTAATAGTGCTGCTCCAGTAGACTTCTGCACTGTAATCCATTTCTCAAAAGAGCAAACAGAATTTTTTTTATATTTAATTTCGAAATCTGACATGGGGCTAGACATATTGTCAGTTTCCCAGCTACCCCCAGTCACGTGATTAGTGCCTGCACTAGGATGGAACTGCTTTCTGGCAGGCTGTTACTTCTCTTACTAAATGTAACTGAATCAGTCTAGGTGGGTCTTGGCTTTTACTATTGAGTGCTGGTCTTATATCTACCCGGAAGCTGTTATCTTGTGTTATGGAGCTGTTATCTGTTTACCTTCCCATTGTTCTGTTGTTAAGGTAGCTATAGACACAGAGATCTGCTCGTTTGGTGACATCGCAGATCTCTCCCCGATATGCCCACATTGAAGTGGACGACACGGGCCGTCGGATCGCACCACCGCATACACTTGCTGATGCGGTGATCCGATAGGTTTTTCTAACCTGCCCGATCGAGATCTGGCCGACTTTCGGCTGATAAGCTGCCGTCGGTCTGCCAGCAGCTTTTATCGGCCCGTGTATGGGGGCCTTTAGGCTGCTGGGAGGGGGAAAGGGAGGGGGTGATATCACTCCAACTTGCAGTACAGCAGTAAAGAATGACTAACGTTTATCAGAGCACATGACTGGGAGAACCTGGGAAATTGACAATATGTCTAGCCCCATGTCAGATTTCAATATTAAATATAAAAAAAAAATGTTGGTCTTTTGAGAAACAGATTTCAGTGCAGCATTCTGCTGGAGCAGCATTATTAACTGATGTGTTTTTAAAGAAACGTTTTCCCATGACAGTGTCCTTTTAAGGACATGCTCAGACACATGGAAAAAGAAACTCAAAATTAGAGGGCACAGGCTTAGTGGATCCCCTCTTCCTTTGGCAGCACCAGCTCCCCCACCCCCACATTAACATGATTAATTTAAAGGACTAATAACCCTTAAAGGATAATTTAATGCATTTTACCTCTGGGCATATTGATAAAGGTGTGCTAAAAAGTGTTAGAACACATCACAGGTTGGCACTTTAACGCCACTGTACACAGTATGAAATCACATGTAATTATAAAGCTGTTTGAGGAGCTTGGGTGCAGGTGCATCCAAGCGTAAAATTCCGGTGTGGAAAGAGGTTTTACAGCTTTTTTTTTTCTCACAGCTTTCCAATATACATAAATTACACATTTTCAATGGGTTTTAAACAATATGTAAATATATTTGCCCTTCCCTTGGTATAATCTGTTGTTTCTAACTTTGGAAAGAATGTAGCAGAAAGTGATAAACAGGTCTGTGAAGAAGCAAGTTTGACTGATTTCGGGGACAGGGAGATTCGGGGGTGATCCGTCGCCTGGCGACTTTTCGCCGCGACGGATCGCCCCCGAATCTCCCCGAATAGCTAAGCACTGCTATTCGGGGAGATTCGGGGGCGATCCGTCGCAGCGAAAAGTCGCCAGGCGACGGATCGCCCCCGAATCTCCCCGTCTGGACTAAGCCTTATTAGGAATGATCATGTGTTTGGAATCAGTCCTGTATAAACAAGCCACTCCCTGCCCCCAGCTGCTGCTTGTGTCTCAAGTTTATAGATAAGGAGTTTATATATAAGTCCCTTATAAGTCCCTTATATAGATGCTCAATTGTTAACCTTTAATAACTCTGTACAAATGATGAGTTCAACTATTTGGATTTGTAATGAAATGCACATCGCTGCTGAAGACCTATAGGGTGATAAGCAGGAGGAGGCAAATAGGCAGTACTTGGTTTTATGGCATTAGGCTCAGACAAATTCCTTGGGCCAGGAACCTCTTAGTGAGCTAAAAACATAATTGAAATATGCTCAGAATGTAAGTGGACAGGGACATTCCAAGTAGAGGTAATTTATTTCCTTGCTGGGCAGTCGCAACTCACATTCTACTCCATTCGCTTTGATGGCACCTGGGTACCAAGTGCCAGCTCAGAACATGTTGCAATCAGGCCAGAGACTGGCAAGACACTGGGGTGGGCAGTTACTCTAGTAAATAACCATGCTTGTTATGAAGGGTATAAGTCCAACCTTTTGGCTTTGCCGGGCCACATTGGAAAAAGAAAAATTGTCTGGGGCCACACATGAAATATACAAACACTTTTGATTTGTAAAAGTAAATAAAATGCACAGAAAAGAACTACAATACCAGTTGCATAAAAAGATGGAGCTATACACTGGAATATGGGACACCTGGATATTAAATAGACTTATTATTATATTATTCTTACTACTAACTGGACAATAGGCAGAGTCCCCATCTCCTGCCCCTATATCCTTTGCAACATGACGTTTCTTCGGGAACAGGTCCATTTTAAGGCCTTGGTGGGCCCTGGGCAAAGCCTAGTGGGGCCCCCACAACCCTGGCGCACGCTGCGCACCAGAAAAATTTTCGAGTCCAGTACCGCCACCCCTCCCTCCCAGTGTTTCTTTCCTCCATCTCCCTCCCTGTGTGCGTCCCCTCCCTCCCTTTGTGCGTCCCCTCCCTCCATCTTCCGGCCTCCCTGTTCCCCTCCATCCGTCTTCCTCACTCTGCATGTCTCCTCCCTCCATCTCCCTCTCTGCATTTCGCCCTGCTCCCTGGGACAGTGGGCCCCCGGCGCAGTGGGCGTTGGGCAGGCGCCACATCATTTGCATTGTTAAAACAGGCCTGCTTGGGAACCGAGCGTTTCAAACTGGGCCGCATTCATATCCATCCTGGGCCGCATGTTGGACACCCCTGGTATAAGGCATAAAGGAAACCCTTATTGACATTACACATAGAGATTGTGAGCTCTGCAGGCTCACTGTATGGGCAGAAGGAATGAATTTGCCTCCCTCCCTATTAAATTCACCTGAATCCCAAACTTCTATTTCTCCTATTTCAAGGAGGGGGTGCCTGTACATGACAAGTACAGTCAGAAAAACTAATGTACTGTTCCATGTTCCCAGGGTGGTGTAAGGCATCACTGGGAGTGGACAGGTTCGGGTTGAACTTTAGTCTGCTTCCACCCAGCTCAAAAGAGTTCCCCACTTCTGCCTCCATTTGTGGCTTTTTATACACTCGTACATTCACAGCGGGGTGGGCACTGGTCTATAAATAGGGAAGCACGCCAGTTTAGGGTTGAGTGGAGGAGCTGATGGCCCAGGTTAGGGTCCTATCCACATTGAAAATCCCTATTTGTAATTACATAATGTGTACGGTGACCCAGGGTCTCCAAATTGTGTACAGGATACACAACCAAAACACATTAGAGGACTTCACCCCCAGGTAACTGTAACATCATCCACTTCCAATGTAAAAATAAAATACAGTTTTATACCATAATAGACCGGCACAATTAAAAACACCTAAACCCATGAAAATGGGAAAACAAATTATGGGTTTGGGTGTTTTTAGTTGTGCTGGTACATTATGATATAGATTAATAAACTGTATTTTATCTTTACATTGCAAGTGGTTAATGATATTACAGTTACCTGGGGGTTAAGTCCGGGTTAGGGTCGCGTCCACTTTTTGTCAACCCGCACATTACTACAGTGCAGAGCCATAACTAGGGGTGGGCAGAAGAGGAACGTTCCTAGGGAGCAAAGGTAAAGGGGCGCCTCTTCTCCTTGGTTGCCCCTAGTTTCTAGCTCCTGAAGTGAAGAGGACGGCCGCTGCAGGTAACTACAGGAATTCTTTAAAGTATACTTTGCGCTCCTGCCTGAGATGATCGTTCCTGCCTCTGAGACATTGTAGCGCGTGTGCGTGCGCCAATGTACCCACACACAGGGGGCGGGCTGATGCATGTGCTAGAGTCCTGCGCGGGTCCATTTTTTGGGACCCGAACCCGACCCGTACCTAGGGTTGCCACCCAGCCGGTAAAACAACAGCCAAGGCCGCGGCAATGTAGCTGCCGGTAAATTTGTAACACCCCTTAAAAATGGCCCTTGCCTTGCCTTAATTCCTATTAAAACTTACCTTTCTTGCCGTCTTCACACGATTGCTCACTGTGGCTCCACCCCATGTGACGTCACGGAACCCCCCTTTTGCGTCACATCCCGCCCCTTTATGACTCCGCCCCCCACCGGCCGGTAACTTATTTAGAAAAAGGTGGCAACCCTACCCGTACCCGCAACCCGGACCCGCACCTGCATTCTTACTCGCTTGGACCCGCGACCCGAACCGTACCTGCAACCCGCGACCCGGACCTGCGACCCGCTGACCATCAAGAATCAGGAAGTGCTGTCATCATAAACAGGAAGTGACATCATCGGAAGTAGCCGGGATCAGAAAAAAAAGGAGTAAAACAGGAAGTGCTGTCATTGTAAACTGGATGTGACATCATCAGTAGTAGAAATGCTCAGAAAAAGGAGTAAAGATCCCTATAGCGAGGATCCGCGACCCGACCCTCAACCCGCCAACCTGCAGAACCACTGGCCCGCTTCTATACCCGCACCCAGAAATTCTACGAGCAACCCGCAGGGTACCACGGGATTTTGCGGGTAAACCGCGGGTACCCGACCCGCTGCAGGACTCTAGCATGCGCCCTGCCTTGGGTGCTCCAGCAATTTGGCCAAGCCCTGCTACAGTGCATGTACCAATCCCTGGGTGGTGCAAGGGATCATGCGATAAACAGAAGGCAGCACTAAGTTTAGAGCAGGGGTGTCCAACCTGCAGCCAAGGGCCACATGCAGCCCAGGATGGATACAAATGCGACCCAGCTTGAAATGCTCAGTCACAAAGTATATAGAAGTTGGGGGGGGACTCTGCCCAATTAGTAATAATATAATAATAATAAGTCTATTTCATATCCAGGTGTCCCATATTCTATAAGCTCCATCTGGTTATCCAACTGTTATTGTAGTTCTTTTCTGTGTATTTTCGTTACTTTTACCAATCAAAAGTGTTTGTGTATTTAATGCATGGCCCCCAGACATTTTTTCATTGTCCAGTGTGGCCCAGGGAAGCCAAAAGGTTGAACACCCCTGATTTAGAGATTAGCGTAATTGGAGGGTGCCTAACAAACTGCTCCCCCCATTGAGTTTGGTCATTGTTGTCCTTCAGTTGAACTGAAGAAGCTGCTCGGATGAGTAGTGAAACATCTTCAATGATTACTCAGCAAGTCCAGTTTTTTTAGAATTACATATACTAGATATACCATGACCTGGACGATGAAAATCTTCATATTCCTATTAAGATTTGGTATTCATATTAACAGTTGGTATTTTAGGGCTCGGTGGATTTATTCCTTCTCCCTGCGCTGGAGATAAGGACGCATGATGATTATATTTATGAACCACAAATAGGTCACATTTATGCAGAGCTTTACCCGCAACAGATTTTAAAGGGAGACACGGACCAGAGATATGATAAAAACCCTCCGGGCAAAGATTTTTAGATCAGTGGCTAACGGCTGCAAATGGTAAATCCGGCAGTTGGGAGAAGGGGGAAAAATGACATTTAACCATTGCTACATTGATCATTTTACACTGAAAAACATGTTTTTCCTATTTGAAAGATCCACAAATTTCTAGGCGGGGGTATATACAGTTCAGCAGTGTAAGAGCAGAATAAGCTCGTTGCCCAAGCGTAAAGGATTATGAACGGCAAATAAATAGCTACAATGCAGCTCTGTGTATCTGCAGAAGCAGGCAGCATTTTGGGTTAAAGTCAATACTAAATAAGGGATGATCCCCAGCTGCTTTCGTTGTCACTCATCTGCTGCCTTCACGTGCCTCATACAGTGAATTATTCTTTGGTTTGGGGACAAATAGCAAACAGCACGTGAATAAGTGCATAAGAGCCGATCCCTTTGTCCCTAACCTACCTCTCTGGAAATAGACAAGCCATGTGATTTATCTTCTACATACACAAGGGACCCCCACCCGTGACTCCACGTTAGATCTCGCTTGTAAAACCCATAACTTCCTGCTCCCTTTTGGAATTTACATTTTTTTACACGTATGTTCCATTTAAAGGAGAAGGGCTCCAAACAGTCCCACCATGTCTATCTATCTATCTATCTTAGTGATGGGCAAATTTATTCGCCAGGCTCGAAATTCACAACGTTTGTCGAAAATCACACGACGTGTGTCGAAAACGGCGAAATGCGTCAAAAAACGAGACGAAAATTTTTTGGCAATTTGCGAATTTCGCTGGAAATTCGGTCATTTTTCGGCAAAGCGAAACAGGATAGATTTGCCCATAACTATCTATCATCTATGTCGAAAACGACGAAATGCGTCAAAAAACGAGACGCAAATTTTTTGGCAATTTGCGAATTTCGCTGGAAATTCGGTCATTTTTCAGGCAAAGCGAAACAGGATAGATTTGCCCATAACTATCTATCATCTATCTCTATTGTCCTTTTTATGCATCTATATCTATCTATCTATCTGGCTGAGGTTGTTGCTGGGGTGTCTGCAATTATAATGGCCTGTAGGTTACATTGAATAGGCCAATGAGCTATTACTAAATTCACACATGTTCTGCTGAATCCTGACATAGTAGGTTGGGGGTTAATTGTAATGGAACACAGAGCAGGAATCTACTGACTCTCAGGCAAGCGTATATATATTTTCCTGTGTGCTGCAGCCTTCAAAGCTCCTTACAGATTAAACTGTTCCAAGAGGATTTATGGCACAGAAGCAGAGACAGCATTAAGCCTAAATGGCAAGGGTTTTTGATTCTTCCACCTTTCACTCTGTGCAGCTTCTCTAAGGATGGTTCCAGGGAGATTAGTCGCCCAGCAACAAATCTCCTCCACCTCTTCTACGGGCGACTAATCTCCCGAAATTCCTCCCCGCCAGCTAGAATGTAAATCGTTTCCCCGTGAGGCAACTCACTGATTACTGGCTAGGGAAGAAAGGACACAGATAATGTATGAGGGTGGGAAAATTACTAGATGTTGTTAGCGCTGATATATAACTGATCTTTGATTAGTTCAGTGATTGCCAAGTGAGTAGGCAGCCCACCCCAAAGGGGTTGGAGTAGTGGCAGGGAGTGCAAAGCCATTTATGGTGCGGTTTTATGAGAAGAAATACTGTAGATATATATATTCATGCAAACTATCCTTTAAAAAAATCTGACTCTGACACAAAGTCTGCATCTATTAGAGCTAATGGTCCTTCAAAAAAAGTTGACTCTGACTCAAAGCCTGCATGTAGAGAGAAGGATTGCTGAGAAGGGGATATCGATGAGGAACTTGATTGTTGCCGAGCTTTGAAATGATTATATCTACAAAGTTTCATATTTCAAAAGATGATGCTTATACTACATTTTCTTTTGCGGGATGGTCCACCTTTGCATGTTTAGACCTGGCTAAGTGTGTATGTGTATGAAGGGGGGGGTTCATACAATGCAGACCTGTGCATGCAGCAAATACCATGCTGCATCAGTTATAAAATAAGCTCTGTTGTCTTCCTCTATGTGTGCTCAAATTAATTAAAATCTCTTTATTACACATTGGGTTGAAGCTAATGCAAGCACAGCCCAATATTTATTTAAGTCAGGCAAATCTCAATTCCTTCTTATTTATCACCTAGACTTTGCTCCAGGAAGACAATAATTAAAAATAACAAGCATTATGTCCTGCTAATATGAGCGTAATATGTCCGAGGCGGCAAGGTTCTGCCTTATACCCAGATCCTGGCAGGGCTGGAACTAGGGGTAGGCAGATTAGGCGGCCGCCTAGGGCGCAGTCAGAGGGGGGGCGCACTTTAGAAGGGAAACATTTTTTTTTTTATTTCTTTACTTCGCCCCTGTCTCCAGCAGCAGCGTTCTACTCTACTTCAGTCCCCACCTCCCTCTTATGTGCCCTTTGCCTAGCACAGATCTAGGGCAATATTTTTGCTGCTGCTCTGGCACAGGCTCGTGGCACAGGTACAGACTTGGGGGGCAATGGCTGGTACAGACTTGTGGCACAGGTACAGACTTAGGGGGCAATGCTGGTGGCACAGTTACAGACTTAGGGGGCCAGCTGTTGGCACAAGTACAGACTTGGGTGGCAATGCTGGTGGCACAGATACAGACTTAGGGGTCAATGCTGGTGGCACAGGTAAAGATTTGGGGCAATATTTTGGCTTGCTGGCACAGGTACAGATTGGGAGCAATATTTGGGCTGCAGGCTGACACAGGTACAGATTTGGAGCAATATTTTGGGTGCTACTGGCTGGCACAGGTACAGATTGGGAGCAATTTTTTGGGTGCTGCTGACACAGGTACAGATTAGGGGCTGGCTGGCACACGTACAGTTTGATTCATTAATGTATTATAAGGTTTCTTTATTTAAGAAAAAGTGAATAGGTGGGAAATGGTCATACATAACGGGGGTGGGGGGGGCGCTGACTGAACCCATTGCCTAGGGTGCCAAACAACCTTGGCCCGGCACTGGCTCCTGGTCTCCGGCCAACCTCAGGGTAGGCACATCCATGAAAGAAATACTTGTTTTGCAACCTTGACAAACGAGCAGATCTTTCAATATATGTGAAGCTTAAAGGGGTTCTTCGCCTTCAAGCAACTAGCCATTTTCAGTTCACCAGAAATAACGACTTTTTACAATTACTTTCTATTTTGTGATTGGTTTTCTAATATTCAAGTGTAAAATGTCATTTTCACCTTCTAAAGCAGCTCTGGAATAGGGGAAGAGTTGATACATTTCTTATCTTTGTCCCTGCTGAGCAGAGTCCCTGGATTTCATAACAGGCAGCTGTTAGAATTGATACAATAGTTGCTAATACTCCAGAGATGCTGCTGAGAAATGGATCAACGAGGGTCTGGCATTGAATTACTGAACAGTCATACTGATACACTAGAGCCAAGAACATTAAAGGGATACTATCCAGTACAGTTAATAGTGCTGCTCCAGCAGAAGTCTGCATTGAAATCCGTTTCTTAAAAGAGCAAACAGATATTTTTAAATGTAATTTTGAAATCTGACATGTGGCTAGATATATTATCCCAGCAGCCTAACAACAGAACAATGGGAAGGTAACCAGATAACAGCTCCCTAACACAAGATAACAGCTGCCTGGTAGATCTAAGTAGTAAAATCCAGGTCCCACTGTGTTCCATTCAGTTACATTGAGAAGGAAAAACAACAGCCTGCCAGAAAGCAGGTCCCTCCTAAAGTGCAGGCACAAGTCACATGACCAGGGGCAGCTGGAATATTGACAAAATGGCTAGCCCCATGTCAGATTTCAAAACGGAATATAAAAAAATCTGTTTGCTGGAGCAACACTATTAACTGATGCGTTTGAAAAAAAAACATGTTTTCCCATGACAGTTTCCCTTTAAAGGCATACTGACAAATTCCAGCTTTTTAATAGGAATGTGTTGCTATCACTTAAAAAAACTACCTAACACCATTTATCAAACACGTCCATTACCCCTACCAGCCCACATTCACTTGAGTGTGGATATAAATCCATTGCTGCAGTAGCTGTGCAGTTGGTTATGGCAGTGGGGCAATGATCCTATTGGCTGGAACACGAATATAAGTTATCGTTATTTGCCCTTCACTCCATGCCCCTGACACTGCAGCAGAGAAGGGAGAATATAGTAGTAATTAGGAGTGCTCTACCTTCATTAAAACCAGTGTATGTTCCAGGTGCTAAACTGGGAGACCCTTGTCTGCTGTTTGGGTCAGTTGCAAATCGAGAGAAAGAAATCCAGTAGCACTAGTAATTGATGCAAAATCCGTAGTGATTTATTTAGCCCATTGCAGCAAAGATGGAAGAAGACATAGTCCAACATGGGTAAGTGAAGTGAAATAGAGAGTATGAATAAAGCAAAATAAAATATTTTTTAAAATGATTTTTTTTTAAAGTCATATTGACACCTTTCAATGCATTTATTTTAAACTTGTGGTTGACACACTTCCTTCCTTTTCCCTAAAATAATACTTGTTTCTGTAGAGCCCAACCATTGCCTTCAATCTACAGAATTGTTCCCCCATAGCTGTGCTATCTGTGCTACTCACTCAGACTTTTGCTCCAGTGTCAGTAACTCAAAACACTGGGTCCCGGAGATCTAATATCTCATTACATCTTCACAAGGGTCATTCTATTTACCAGAGGTCTTGCTAAGATAAATGACCCACAGCTTAATTTCTCCAAGTGATTACATCAAATCAGGAACGGCGATGGGCACCCTGCTCACTTTCAATACCAACAGTAAGAGGGGGCTGGAGGAATGCAAACGGTCTACATCTCTAAATTATAATAAAGAAGAAAGCATTGGTTTCCCTTCGGTTCAAAATCCAAGAAATCTTCAGTTGTGCATTACTCAGTGAAACCAGTAGAGGGAGATCTCCATGCAAATTAAACAGCTGGTAGCGAGAGAAAAAAAAAGATTGCTAAACCCAACATCAACAGTACTCAATCCTAGCGGGATCCTGAATGAAAAATTGGGAGCTGTTGAGAATTAATTATCTTTAAAATTCACATTAATAAGATAATAAGAGATCTAAATATACCACCTCTAGAGCATACCAATGGCAAATTAAATATCTTCCAATGCAAATCTGCAGCCAGTTCATTGGCCTACAGGTGTTCCACATTGAGGAAGCACTGAAGAGCAACCTCAATTTTGGTTAATGTTTTGATGATTTCCCGCAACCCCTAAGCTTAGCATCCAGGAGCATACTGAGCATGTGCAGCGCCACTACCTAACAGGATCCAAGATGGGGACCTCCTATGGACAACTTTGAAGGCCTGGGTAGGGTTACCACCTGTTTGACTCTTCTTAGGCCTGTTCGAGTATAAACTGTATGTTCAGTTTTCAGCCTTCTGAAACCTGAACAATAATTTGGGCAATAAATGAAACATCTAAATATAACATCATAACCCCAGTTACCATCACAATGCCGCCCCTGTACCCGACCCCAGCACCACTGCCGCACCCCCGATGCCATTATCCCCACCTGTTTTGTTCGGGTATAGCCATCGAAGTGCCATAAACCTGGACCTTACTATTATAGGGCTGTTTAAGCTTTGGTATTTCAATATACAGGTATGGTATCCGTTATCCGGAAACCAGGCCCGGATTTGTGGAAAGGTCACCTAGGCCAGGGCCTAGCGTGGCAGGATTTTAGGGGGGGGGGGCATGCTGCCCAGCCACATCCACATTGGTCCAGAAACATTGGGGATAGGCAGGAGATATGATAGTTTTTTACATTTCCCATGTACCAATCCCCATTGCTCTGGTCTTGATGATGAAAATCTGCGAATAAAGGGCAGCGTATGGGGGCGACGAACGGCAGTGGGACGAGGGGCACCCGCAATGTAAATACGGCCCTGCCGGAAACGCATTATCCAGAAAGCTCTGAATTACAGAAAGGCTGTCTGCCATAGGCTCTATTTTATATACAAATGCAAATTTAAAAAAAATGATTTCCTTTTTCTTTGTAATAATAAAACAGTTCCTTGTACTTGATCCAAACTAAGATACAATGAATTCATATCAGAAGCTAAACCAGCTTATTGTTTTATTTGTATACATACATAGACTCTAACCCAGGTCCCGCGAATTCTGGATAACAGATCGCATACCTTTAAATAATTCAGCATGTCCAGCCATATTCTTAATTGTTTTCCTATATCTGCACTCAAGGGTTACATCCCTGAAGTGCCTACATATATAAGTACAGCCCTTAAAGCACAACTAGTACAGTATAAGCCACACTAAGAGAACATCATCTCCCTAGCTGAACCTGACCGTTCTTCATCCACTGCCACAGCTAAGGATGCTGGGAATTCACAGAAGCACTAAAGCACTCCCATACTGAAAATCTTCCCCCGGAAGAGAACGTTAGGGTGAAATATTAGTCAAAGGGCTCAGAATCCTGTAGTGATGTAAATTATTGGATTCAGATAGGATCCCTGACTACCGTGGTGTAAATGTAGATAGCTAGAATCTCAGCCATAAAGCATGACAGAAGTGCTGTTTCATGAGACTATACTAATTGATTTACACTTTACTAGACAAGCACAAAGTAACTAATATTTTTAAAGATTCAAACAACCCTCTGTTTAATCCCCCCCCCCCAAACACACATTATTTTCAGGTACACATGCACTGGGGGGGCTGATACTCACATCAGATGCCGGCCCTTTATCTGCGCCTGGGCAGGAAAACGTGACAAACTCATGACACCGCTTGTGCACCACGAAGCAACAAACTGCAGAGGGAAAAAAAAAGAGAGAAAAAAAAAAAATCAGTTTTAAAAAGAAAAAGCAAATAGGGATGTCAGGTCTTGCCCATTTCTCTTTTGTAGGGTCACTTGGGCTACAAATTTGACAGCAGATATTAAACATTATTTTTAAGTGTAATTGTCACTGAAATTAGTATTTGTTTGCCCAGGTAGTCCTCAGCCTTTGAAACAATGTAGCCAGCAGATTAACAGAGACATAAAGAAAATGACACGGTTATTGCTACGTTATTTCAAGAGACAGAACCCACAGTGCAGCAAATGAGGCAAAATATTATTTTGGGTTTAATCCCTGTTATTATCATTCTAGACCAGTGATCCCCAACCAGTGGCTTATGAGCAACATGTTGCTTGGATGTTGCTCTCAGTGACCTCAAAGCAGGTGCTTCTTTGTTGATTCCCTGCTTAAAGGGATACTGTTTTAGGAAAACATTTTTTTTTTCAAAATGCATCAGTTAATAGTGCTGCTCCAGTAGACTTCTGCACTGAAATCCATTTCTCAAAAGAGCAAACAGATGTTTGTATATTCAGTTTAGAAATTTGACATTTAGACACATTTAGACATATTGTTAGTTTCCCAGCTGCCCCGAGTCATGTGATTTGTGCCTGCACTTTACGATGGAACTACTTTCTGGCAGGCTGTTACTTCTCCTACTTAATGTATCTGAATCAGTCTCGGTGGGACTTGGCTTTTACTATTGAGAGCTGTTCTTAGCTCTATCAGGGAGTTGTTATCTTGTGTTAGGGAGCTGTTATCTGGTTACCTTCCCATTGTTCTGTTGTTAGGCTGCTGGGAGGGGGAGAGGGAGGGGGCGATATCACTTTACAAGTTTATTAAAGCACAAGTCACATGACTGGGGGCAGCTGGGAAACTGACTATATGTCTAGCCCCATGTCAGATTTCAAAATTGAATATAAGAAAATCTGTTTGCTCTTTTGAAAAATGGATTTCAGTGCAGAATTCTGCAGGAGATGCACTATTAACTGATGAGTTCTGAAAAAAACATGTTTTCCCATGACAGTATCCCTTTAAAGCGTTAATTGCATAAAAAAAAGAGTACTGCCAAACAGAACTTCTTATAGGCTGCCAGTTCACCGATAGCCAATCACAGCCCACATTTGGCACCCCCATGAACATTTTGCATGCTTCTTTTGCTCTCCAACCTTTGTTTACAGTTGAATGTAGCTCACAGGTAAAAAAAAAGGTTGGGGACCCCTGCTCTAGACGTTGTACCTTATGTGCTGCCATATTACAACTCCCTATGTTGTACAGTTAGTAAGCACCAAAGGAGAGTACAGGTGGAAAACCGCAGGCTCATGTGTCGCCTCTAAAGCAGGGACCCCCCCACCTTGTTTATTGTTGTAGCTGCCCTTCTGTGCCATGAATTCATTACCATTATCCAGAGTATTTGCATGATAAGTGAAGAGGCCACATCTTAGAGGTCTGCCCCCCTCACCGTGTTGTGTTACACACCTTCCCTACTAAACCTTTGAGGTTTAATTTCGCTGTTAATAATTAAAGAAGCCATTAAATATACATTCACTTGTCACCTCCTAGCCTCGCAGAGGTAGCTGCCCGACATCGTTCATATGTACCGCAGGAGATTCATCATTGCAGTCTTAGAAGGTCTGCTATCCTGCTTTCTATAGGCCAGCAATGGCAGGACTGCGGCCATGACTACAATATAAGGGCTCCTCTTATTTGATGGGGGGAAAAACTGCAAAGGTGCAAAGTTTGTTCCAATCTCAGTAAACAATAGCAAGCGTAAGCCACCCTATTACTTAAGGGAATTTGGCGGTAGAGGTTGATGACAGACCTGGGTTCTCTTAATGCTTACTTTTTTTTAATAGCCTTAAAGGACAAGTAAACCTTTAAAATAAGGGAATGTAAAATTGATGACTACTCTAAGCACTTTTGTCATTTACATTCATTATTTATTTTGTTTTTATTCCAAAATATAAAGGGATACATGTACTGTTAACATGTATTACATTTGTTACAGCAGTGCCACCTGCTGGTCAGTTTCTGACTGCCATGGAGTCAAGGAGAAAGAAAGAGGCTGCTCCGATGTTCATCTGCTCATAAAAAAAATAGAAACCTTTCCCACTTTTCCAAACCAGAAGAAGATATTTCTTTCTCCTGACAACTTCCTTGACTGCTTGGTGGTCAGACTGATTAGAAACTAACCAGCAGGTGGCGATGTTGTAACAAAATGCATTCATGTTAACAGTACACGTATCCCTTAATATCCTGGGATAAAAAGAAAATAAATAATGACTGTAAATTACAAAAGTGCTTAGAATAGCACTAGCAACAATGTTACATTCGCTTATTTTGAAGGTTTACTTATCCTTTAAGTTAATAGTTTTTTTTTTTTTTTAGCAGCCTTAAAGGGGGACTAAACTCTCTAACCCCTTGCTCATCTACAGACTCAATACAAGGGCCCTGTGGAATTTTAGTTGTGATATATTTGGTATGGCCTGGTGGGTTAGTACACCTTTATGGCAGGGTTCTCTATACTGCACAAACCTCAGGTCCCTTGAATTCCACATAACAGATCCCATACTTGTATTGATGATCATCTAGCAGTTGTTTTTAATACAGTGTAAGCCATATAACAGCTATGGACTAAAATAGCAGCATTTTGTGTCTGTAGTCGCTTTTTCCTGAGTCCAATATTCAAGTGGAAACCACATTTAAATAAATAAACACAGATAGACGATAAGTGAGTTTCTGCTACTTTATAAAAACCGAGCAGGACATTAGTGCTGGAGCTTTACACTAACGGATATAGATTTCCACCATTATAACAGCATTATGCAGGGTAATAAAGGCTTGGAACTGGAAACATCGGCTTATAGGAGAGACTATTTCTGTGTATAGAGACAGAGATATATCATGCATGGCTTAAAGAAGAACTGAGAACTGGGCTAAGGGACCGACTCACAACATACAGTATAACTACAATAAAGCATGCACAATACAAGACTAAGAAGTAACACATTCAGATTAACATTACATAGCAGCATAGGAACCAGTGCATTCTGCAGAATCGATTAATATCCAGCCCTGTAGCATCAGTCTCTGTGTCCAAGATAGATCCCTAATCTAAGCTTTCCAACAGCAGCCCAGAGCACACTGAGCATGTGCAGTGCCACCGACACCCACAAGATGGCCCGAACAAAGATGTCATGAAGTTATTTTAGTATTAAAAATTACACGATTTCTAGATATAGTATATTCTTTGAGGCTTTAGTTAGCTTTAAAGGAAACTGGTATGAAAATAAAGAATATTTACTTTGGTCCTCAGAGGTGTAATGAAAATTGCAGCTGAACAGCAGCACACTGGACACGGCCTTGCTGTTGGTGGAATGGAATTAATGTCCTTTTTTTGCCTTATCCTTAAGCAAACCTCAGGGTGTGTGGCTAAAAGAGAGCTAAAACTTGTGTACCGAGTGTCAATGAGATGATGAGTATTGCAGCTCAACAACAGCCAGAGGGTTAATGACTGGACGCCATCTTGGTCTTGGTGGAATGGATAAAATGTATATTTTTGCATAATATTTGAACCACTCCCCAGGGGTGTGGCTCAAAAATTAATATTTGTATTTCCTGGGTGTCAATGGTATGTGGTCAATGGTGATATGGTAATTGCATCTCAACACTAGCCATAGAGTTTCGGCCAGATATCGATCAAGGAAGCCCGTCAGATGGCCCCACACATGGGTCAATAAGCTGCCGACTCGGCCTGTCGGCAGCTTTTATCAGCCCGTTTATGGGGGCCTTTAGGGGTGTGTGACTATAAAAACAATATTTTTTATTTACTGGGTGTCATTGGGTAATTGCATCTCAACAGCAGCCAGAGGGTCGAAGACTGGACACCATCTTGTGCTTGGTGGCCTGGAGAAAATTTAAAATTTTTTGCCTTATCTTTAAACCACTCCTCAGTGGTGTGGCTTACATCTGGTGGGTACTGTGGATAAAGTTATGTGGGTTCAACAGGCAGGGGGTGTAAGAATGGCTGCCTGTCCTCCTCCCAAGGATAACTTTGCCATGCTGATTACAAATACAATTAGGGATGTTGTTGTTTTGCACAGTGAGCTGAAGAAGTGAGGGGAGAGATGAAGGCAAAGAGCAGATGGGCTCCCTCTGAGCAATAAGATGAAGGTGAAATGGAAATAGCCCAAGCCCTTGGCACATAATTGAAGTAATTGTTCTGTATCCAGCATATGGAAAGACGATTTGTCCCTGCAAAAAAGAAAAAAAAATTACAGTCTAGCTGGAAGTGTGATTGGGATTCCGGAGGCTGCTTTGACTGTAGTAATGCGGATACACTAGGGACATATAGACAGCATCTCATCCAATTAGAGTCGGCAAGATTGCAGGGCAGCGGTGCAGCATGTTCGTAGGAAGTTCATCTGTAATTCCTATTATTATTATTTGGATAACAAAGTTATCAGGAGCTACTGCCAAGGGAGCCACGAAGGCTGAAATTTATACCAGCATAGACCATAATAAAACAAGGGATTTCTGTGATTCCTGAAATGGAGATAGGCGCTTAATCCCGATTTATTCCCTGAATAAAATATCTACCAATAGAGATGAAATGCCTGGGGGATCATTGATGATAAAATTGCGTTGGGCTTGGGTCAAGGGGCTGTCAAGTTTTTTTGATGAAACACAAAGTGTGGGCCACAGTGTGTTATGAAATTCTTGAGGGCCACAGTGTGTTAAGAGATGCTTGCAGCTTATCTGCCTGAGTTTTGGGGCACACCTCCAGGCTTACCCATCAAATGAGGAGAGCATTGATCCTTGCCTGGTCTTGGTAGACCCCACTTTATGAACCAATGGTTGAACCATGTTGATCCTGTATGGTAAATGGTCAAACTGAGCCGAGATCCCAAACAGGTGGATCTGACTGTGTATGGCCATCTTTAGGCAGTGTAGTAGATCAGGGCTCCCTCTAGTTTTAAAGCATCATATATGTTTGCCTTTGAAGCTGAATCACTAGCACCGTAGGAGCAAGGTAAATATGTGCGTCTACAGTGCTCATTCTGCAACTATGAAATAGTCTCCTGACACTGGTGAGACCTCCTAGCAATCTCACAAAGTAGTACTTTGGTGTTGGGCCTATTTCTTTTCAAGCCTGGAGGTTTAATGAGCACACTGCAGTTGACCAGAAGGCATTTCATCAACAGCTCATGATCATTTGGATTCATCTGGTGATGAAAATATTGCAGAGGTTTCTGCAGGGCTTGATCCAACAGCTGTCGAGGGAAACTGCTCTTGCTTTCCTCCTGCTCCAGGCTGCTAATCCACATCAGGATAATACAATGAATCTGTCAGCCTCATTACAGGCAGGGGATTTACCCAGATAATTCCACACAAACACAGCAAAGCCAACATGAAATTATTTCGTATGCATGATGAAGAGTTGCTGCCACCTAAGTCTGCCATAAAGGACAGGCAGTTGGGTGCTTTAATAGTACGTCAGCTTTGAGTCCACACAAAGAAAATGAGCTGGAAAGAGCTACTGAAAAGCACAAATACTGGAGTGCCACTGGTTTAAACCCACCAACCTTAAATTGTGGGCAACCAGGTAGATGACATGGAATATAACCAGTGCAGTAACCATCCAAGAAGAGGTTAGTGGACAACATACATGAAGTTGCAGGAAATTTCTGAGAAGATGCAAGTTAATAACGTGATGGAGGAGTTAGGCAGAAAAAAAAAATATATGTCAAACCCTGATGAAGGAGTGCAAATATCCATAATCGTACAATGACAAGTCAATCTGGCTCTTGATTTAAGAATCTGCAGAATCTAGGATGATGGTAATCCAAAAGGCTTTCTTTAGGTGCAAGTAATAAAGGTCCCATATGGAAACTGCACAGCCTACCCCCATGGGTCACACCGGAGAGCCTTACATCCTCTAATCTTCTGCAAACACATGATCTGCAGATCTGCAGAAAGGCATAATCTAAGACTTCTATGAGCCCCTGGATTTCTGTGTTTATATGTCAATAGTGCAAGGTTTTATTATAAGGTATTACAAGGTTTAAAGGGTCATACAGAAGACCACAGACAAGTGGTTAGTATCAGAGTCAGCTTTGAGTCCACACACAGTAGATACGCTGGATTGGATTTAAGGGGAGAAGAAAAAGCCACTGAAAGGCACTGCAGTTCTGCTACTTTAAACCAGTGGTATATGACCACTGCAGGACCCATTCTAGAAGAGGTCAATGAGCACCATGAAAAAGTAACCTTCCAAGAAGTTAGGTGAAAAAGTATATCTTTAAAGAGCAAGGAAAGGCAACGGAATAAAATCCCATTTTTACTTTCTTTAATGAAAAAGGAATCTATCTCCAATATACTTTAATTAAAAAATGTGTACCGTTTTTACAAGAAACCTGACTGTATGCAGTGAAATTCTCTTTTCATTTACTTCTGTGGATAGGAATTGTCAGACGGTCCCTAACTTCTGGCAGGGAAACAATCATACTTATGAACAGCAGGGGGAGCCCCTGCCTCACTTACCAGCCATGCAGAACTCAAGCAGCTTTGTTTTTTGATCATTTATGACGATCCCTAAGAAGCCCAGATCACACTGAGCATGTGTATGTAGCCTAGTCTTGCAAAGATGTATAACAAAGTTACAAGATGACAGCCCCCTGTGGCCAACTTTGAAAGCATAAATCATTTGTTTGATTAGGCTTGTGGTGCAGTAAGTTCATGTTTATGTTTAGTATACAAAATACAGCATTTCTAGCCTTATTCCATTTTACACTTTCCTTGCCCTTTAAGTCAAACCCTGATCCTAACTGGAAATTTGTTTCCCCAGCTGTACCACTGCATGGCTTGACTTTGCCAAAAAAAACATACTCGTCCGTGTTATTGGATGGTGAACTCACCCTAGTGTGTGCTTCTTCCGTGACTTCACTAGAGCTCCTGGAGCACCAGTGCTTAATCTTTATTAGGGTCCCTTAAAAATTACAAATCTTTCTCTAAGACAGCAGTTGTCAGAGTTTTTTTTGATAAAGCTTTCCTTGGAAGCCCAAACTTTGGTCATGGCCAAATAGCCCATAACGTATACATAGAGCAGAACATTTCCCCCCAAATATCACCCTAAGTGATCTTCTCACAATACTTTGTCTTCTTGCACTTCCCCCGGCCCCCCAGACCCACAAGTTTGGAACACAAACAAACATAGACGGATATAAATTTCAGACTTTTTTTTACACAAGGAAACTTTTTATTTTAGCATTTGTCTCTATTATGGTTGCAAAAATGAGGAAACGCAGTCATCTCAACGCCAGCTTTATGAACCTTGTAAAATCTTCCCCATTCCCCAAATTTCATGTTCATTGCAGCACGATTTTGAACTCACCAGACTAAATGCAAATGAAAAAAAAAGTTTTTTATTCACTCAGCAGCCTGTGGTCTAGTCGGGAAGACCAGGATCAGCCTCAGAACAACAATGAACGGTTGGCCAAGACAAGACTAACTAACATGTTGTTTACATTGACCTAAAGGGTCAGATTTGCTTACCATAGTATGTCTCTGCGGGCCCAAGCCATGGTAGGTTCCAGTTTAGTATAGTTCCCATCAGCCTATCTTTATTTCTTTATTTCCATTATGGACCAAATGCTAAACTTCAAAGAACCCCTAAAAGTAAAAAAAACTCTCTAAATGCAGCAGTCTGATTTTTTAGCCCACTTCTTGTGGGATGCTCAGAGTTGCAGGTGTGACCCCGACTTAACTTAGGGTTCCACCTTTCCTGAAATGCCTAGGAACCATAGGACCACCACTAGAAAATAACAGGGCTTCATACTTCTTAGTTGCCAGGGTCCCACTCAAATGGGTTCTTGGTCCTGTTCCAAACTGGCCCATTTGAGTGATGAGCCCAGTCAGCTAAGCAGAGTTGAAACCAATATTTTGGAAGAAAATATGCTCAACTGAAAAAGTCATATTTGCCCATGCCACTTCATGCCCAGCGGGGGCATTACTACAGAGGAAGCAGAACCTGTGGCTTTATGGGGTCTCAGGAGGTACAGGGGCTTCATGAGGGCCTAATTAATGAGCAATTTCAACATATACAGTATATTGTTAAAATCAACTTCTGGATATGTTGGGGACCCTCAAATTAATTTGCTGTGGGGCCCAGTATCATCTAATACACCACTGATGCCCAGCTCCTACTCCAGTGGCTCCTGGCCCACACATTATTAGCTGTATGCCTTGTCCTTTTCCAGTCTGCAATACAGAACCTTTACATTTTCTTATCCCCCATTACAACATGGGTTCTGACTCTACTCCCATCTGTTCACCAGTGGTGGCTCTGGGGCCCCACGTTTTAAACTGCAGCCCAGTAAACAACTTTAAAGGGGTGGTTCACCTTCAAGTTAACTTTTACTATATTGAAGAAGGGTCAATTCTAAGAAACTTTTCAATTGGTCTTCATTATTTATTTTTCATAGTTTTTTTAATGATTTGCAATTTTCTTCCGTTTCTTTGCAGCTTTCAAATGGGGGTCACTGACACCATCTAAAAACAAATGCTCTGTAAGGCTACAAATGTATTGTTATTGTTACTTTTTATTACTTATCATTCTATTCAGTCCCTCTCCTATTCATATTCCAGTCTCTTATTCAAATCAATGCAGGGTTGCTAGGGTAATTTGTACCCTAGAAACCAAATTGCTGACACTGCAAACTAGAGAGCTGCTGAATAAAAAGCTAAATAACTATAAAACCACAAACAATAAAAAATTAAAACCAATTGCTAATTGTCTCAGAATATCACTCTCTACATTATACTAAAAGTTACCTCAAAGGTGAACAACCCCTTTAAGGCTTGCTTTGTTCTGCTCTTTCCACAACAGTTGTAACTGCAGATGAAAGCCGTATTTCTTTAATCCGTTCTTTTCTCTGGTTAGAACTCAATGCATCTATGTGGCAGAAGTCAGTTTGATCCCAGGTCTGTTAATCAGCTGCCTCCTGCTACATTGTTTCAAAAGTCAGAACCATTAATGTAGGGGATATGAACTGGTGGGCAGGCACTTCTTTCAGTAGCAGTTACATTTACAAAAAACATTTTAAATAACTAATTCATGTATATTTGAAAGTAGCTCAAATACATTTTTCTTTTGCTGGAAATCCCCTTGAACCCATTAAGGAGTGAGGAGTGTTACAAAGCACTGGATGGATTGTCTTGAAGGGGATGTGTACAAACATTATGGGTTAGGGCCCTTACACACGGGCGTTTTATCCTGCGCTCCCCTGCGTTCCGTTTTGCTGCGTTCAGCCGCAGGTATAGACGCACTCAGTTCTTTTCAATGGGGCTGTACTCACACGAACGCATGTAGGTGCTGAACGCAGGTTCAGACGCAACATGCTGCATTTACATGCGTTCGTGAAAAGAATTGAGTGCGTCTATACCTACGCTCCCCTCCGGCTGAACGCAGCAAAACAGAAAGCAGGGGAGCGCAGGTTAAAACGCCCGTGTATAAGGGCCCTTATAGTGATCAGCAGAGGATGGTGCTCAAAAACATACAACTGGTGACTACAGTTGCAGACAGAACCCACCTTAAAACTGGACAACTAGAAACTCGAAAAATTAAGGATTTGAGCAAAAGCCCCCAATTTTCTAAATCTAAATCCTTAAAGTCTTACAATTAAGCCAGCCCAATAGGAACTCTATTAAGGCTTTCTGTTTACTATTGTTAGTACCAATGAAAATATGGATCAGTGTGGATTCAAATATATGGTTCTAAACTGGAACATGAAGAATCCAGTGAGGTTTTTGTATTCAAATAGGGGGAAGTACGACTAAAGGTGGCCATACATGGGCTGATAAAAGCTGCTGACAGACCGATCGATATGTGGGTGAAAGTCGACCAGATGTCGATCCATCGGGATTAAAAATCCCGTCGGATCGTGGCCACATCTGTTCGTTGATGCGGTCCAGCGATCCGACCACCCGTATGGCCTCAATTATGATCCTAGGGCCCACGATCGGATCAGCCCGATATCGGCCACCTCAAGGTGAGCATATCAGGGAGAGATCCGCTCGTATGGCGACATCGCCAAAAGAGCGGATCTCTCCATGTATGGCCACCTTAACTGAACTGTACTGAACAATTAAATTAAACAGCTGACCCTTTATACATTTAACACCTGAACTGCTTTCAGCTTCCTCTAAAGCTGGACACACACACGGACATATAAGGTTGCAGGCAAATGATCAGATCATAATGGGCATCTACCAGGCCCGGACTGGCAATCTGTGTGATAAGTTGCCATAGAAAATCAGTATTTAGAGGGCTGATTGGGCCTCTGTGTACTTGAAATATATATATATATGTGTATATATATATATATATATATATATATATAGTGAATAAAGTACCTCCATTTTTTAAAATAGAAGGAAGAGTTCCATGACCATATAAAAACCAAAGCACTGGCAAATATATTGTTGCTATATAAATACATGTTAATAATAATATTTGGGTTAAGACAGGTTTTCTGGGCAGTATCCTCAGCAAGAAAAGTGTGCAAGGTTTAGTTCTCCTTTAAGACAGCTAAGTGATATTTCTATCTACATATAAAGCGCCATGACAGGAGGTAAGAGAATAAAGACCATGGACAGACCCTTTTTGGGAGATATTCTCTCACCCCCACTCTGTGCCGTGTCTTCCCTAAATACACGTGGCAGGCAATAACCTTGTTTTTCTATTATTTTGCCAAAAAAATAATGACGATTATGAATCTCTCGGCTTATACCTTTACCGAAAGAGACAGGAGCGCCTACATGTTCATGCGCAATCTCATTGGGATGAAAAGAATGGGCAGAAATGGCCTGTCACTTTTTATTTTCTTGAATAAATATGCATTGGGAATGTGCATGAAAAGCACTCTCTTCTCTGCAGATCCCTTAAATTATGTGCCACTTGCTGCGCCTTGGAATGAAGGGGAGACAGAGGGGGGGAGCTGGTTTGTTCAGAAAACATATCTCCAAGTGACAGCGGCTGTCTGTCTTCATCAGAGCTGCTCTCTAATGGAGCTGGCATGCTTTCTGGCAATGCTGCGGGAGTGACAGCAGAACAGTAAGGAGGGATGCCGGATTATTTCTACCCACTCTTTTATAAACAATGATGTAATGAGCCAATAGGCATTTCACTTTGCAACTGTTTATGGTCACATTGTAGCAGAGGTTGAAAAGAGGCACAAAACCAATCGCGATCAAACAGTCATGGGCTCATTAATAACTGATGGCTCATGTTTTGTTTTGTTTTAATAGAACCTTCATCTTTCAGTATGATATGGGCTTTAGCTATGTTAAACTATAATTCTCGCCATGCTAAAGGCTGTAAGGAGGAGGTGAGGAGTTGTAGTTCTGCAGCATAGGAATTTCAGCCTTTAACTCTTTTGGATGGCAGGTCTTCTTTGATTTTGCCACATTAGCCGAGAAAGACTCCCATTTAATATGGCAGGTAAGCGGTTATATTTTAATAAAACTCTCAGATTATTTTCTATTATTAATGACTGAAGCCACTAAATTGCGTTCCCAGAATCCTCAGCTGAGCTCTGTTTAGAATCCTGGTGCAACTCTCTACATACGGCATGTCCATTCCACCATGGAGTCATGCGAGGTAAGGAGATAAAATGTAAAAAGGAATTCTTGTTAAAAAGATGCAAAAAATTGGCTCAGAGAGAAATGGGGAGAAACGCAGCCCCTAATGTATTTGCCTAAGAGCAGATTTAGTAGATAGCGGCAACTCTCCTTTTTCTCTGATTATATTTCTGGAGATGCAGTGAAGATCAGAAAATCTCAAGATAGATTCTCAGTCTTTATTTATGCATGAAAGAAGAAGAAACTCTATATTGCCTGATTTCACACCAGGGGACCCTACCAATGATTTCAGGGTGGGTATGAAGGAGAGAGAGAGAGAAAGAGAAAGAAAGAGAGAGAGAGAGGCTGGTCCCACTGGTGTGGCAATAACAACAGATATCTCAATTTCTTACGGAATACATAAGGAAAGCACATAATAGCCTAGCTCATATCCCAATGTTAAAGGGCAAGGAAAGGCAAAGAAATAAAATCCCATTTTTACTTTCTTTAATGAAAAAGAAATCTATCTCCAATATACTTTAATCAAAAAATGTGTACCGTTTTTATAAGAAACCTGACTGTATGCAGTGAAATTCTCCCTTCATTTACTGCTGTGGATAGGAATTGTCAGACGGTCCCTAACTTCTGGCAGGGAAACAATCATACTTATGAACAGCAGGGGCAGCCCCTTCCTTACTTACCAGCCATGCAGAACTCAAGCAGCTTTGTTTTTTGATCATTTATGACGATCCCTAAGAAGCCCAGATCACACTGAGCATGTGTATGTAGTCTAGTCTTGCAAAGATGTATAACAAAGTTACAAGATGACAGCCCCCTGTGGCCAACTTTGAAAGCATAAATCATTTGTTTGAATAGGCTTGTGGTGCAGTAAGTTCATGTTTATGTTTAGTATACAAAATACAGCATTTCTAGCCTTATTCTATTTTACACTTTCCTTGCCCTTTAAGGACAGATCACATAAAAGGCTGTTGGCTAGCTGAGGATTCCGTGTGTGTTGCTTGCAAGAATGGAAGGAAAGTAAATACAATGGTTCATTATGGAACACAGTGCATGGTCCAGATACCCTCAATGTAGCATTCCCCAGACCCTCAGCTTAATGGTGGGCACATGCTAAGTTGAGTCCACTGCAATTTGCACATGAAGCATCAACATGGTTCCCAAGTTTTGGCACACAATTTTCTTCCTACGTCGGCTATGGGGGTCATAGCCACATACTGGACCTCAAAAAAGAGGCCTTGAACTGAAAAAGTGAGAAAACCACTGCCCTATAGTATTCGACACTGAGGCCATAACACTTTTTGACACTGATATAGCACAGAATATCTAGTAGCACGATTCACGTAAAGTGTCAAAACACAACTTTTCTGCAGAAAGCAGAAACCACAACACCCATTCTTGTAAGAAACATAAAGGGAAATTTGTTCCACTAAAACATTTTAAATATTGAATCTTAAAATACGTACACATACTCTGCTCAAGGGTCTAGTCTATGCAAACAGCTTCTAAGTTAGGATAGAGGATATTTTGAACCCTCTCGCAAACCTCTTTTCATCCTGATAGTTCGACCCATCTGAGTGAACCAGTAACAATCTGGATTCTTTATTTTTATGTCCCATTCAAAACAGAGTTTGAAAGAGAGTACATGTGCAACTCTATGGGGTTCAACCAATCCCCTAGTTTAGTGCTGATATAAGTTCATCTAAAAGGTGACCACAAATGGGCTAATTTTGTGGGTAGTGGGTCCTTCTACAAATAAAGTATATTTTTAAAAAACACACACACACTCAAGGAAAATCCCTGATCAATTTCATATTACTGTTACATCAGTGCCAACATATCCAGGTGCAAAGTTAATATAAACCGGATATTTACCCCTTCTTCTTCGTTTTGGTATCAGGAACCCTTGCTTCCATCCAAAGCAATATAATCAATAAATCCAGAAGTTGGGTAATGATACCAATAGGTGCAGGGATTCTGCAAAAAAAGTGCCTTTATTCAACAACACAACAGGTTTTGAGCTTAACAGCTCTCGCTATAATGGCCCTTTTGCCCAACTACTGGATTTATTTAGCCTAGCCTGGGGCCCATGAAGTTCTATGGTAGAATCACAGCTCTATCAGCTGATATCTGTTCAAGATATAAGTTTCCAGTAGTAAGGGGAGTCAGGTTAATTGGTCAATTAACGATTTAAAGGGGAAACCCTTGCCCTGAGCAACAGTCCTCCACAATTATAATTGGGAACCACTGAGAGAGCTTGATACAAAGACTGTTGGATGTCAGAGTATTTCTTTATGATCACTCCACAATCCAACGGGTTAAATCAGAAGACGATTAATGACCTAAATAGAGCTATTTTACTTTGCCGCACCATTGTGTAGAAAAAGAATAATAAAGTTGTATCACTGCGGCTCTCCACTTTATAAAGTGAACTAGTTATTGGGATGGCTTGAGAATTAATTAGTTCTGGATTAAGTTGGCAAGCCATGCATGAAATGAGAAGATGAAGACGAGGGGGGGAGAAAATGGCGAAGTCACCTGAGATGCTGAACTAATGAGGAGAGGGGGCTGGTTGTTCTGCAGCTAAAGAGAAACAGATAGCTACCTGACCCTCCCAGGGCTGCAGGACAGGGTCTCCAAGTTACATTGTGTTACAGATGGGCTTAATCAGGACAAACAGCTAAAACATAGCACCTCACAAAAGAGTGGCGATTTCACATAGACTAGGGGAGGGTAAAATGAGAAAGAAAGAAAGGAAACGAGAAATAAAACAACTACTTGTTGCATATATGTGTATAGAAGAAATTAACTATTTATCCAAATCCACTCTAATCTAGTTGGGTTCCATGAATGCTCCCCATCTCAGTTTGAAAGTCTGTGCAAAGCCAGTTTTTTATTGTGGGCAGATGCCTACCAAGTACACGAGTAGATAAGTCAGAAGAGACCTGGCCCTTCAAGGTTTTAGGAGGACAACCCATGTTGTCAATAAATCCATGGTCATACTCTTTGCCCAAAGCTTATAAAGAGTTCATACATATTTTAAACCATTGTCACTGGCTTCTCTAGTTAAAGGGGTATCCATGCATTCACCGTACACCGCTCTAGGTGGACTTCAGGGTTGTCCTGTGACAGCTTTGAGACCATTATGGGGGGTGGGCAGCTCAGTTTGGGAGCAAATGCTCTACAGTACAGGGTTGGCCCATTAGATAAGCCAAAATCAGTGGTTGATGAAGTCAGTTAGGATGAGATCAGAGATGCATTGATGTCTTGATATTCATGCAAGCCCAAACTTAAGTCCAATTTGATGTTCTAGAATTCAAATAAAGTATAACCTTGAAGACCAATAAAAGTGACATTTCAGGGTGAACACATGTTTGTTGTTGTGTTCAAACTATAGAAGACCAAGTAAAGCAATATATTTATAGATCTTCAACATTCTTATATAGTATGGGAGGAAGAGGGCAAATATTTAAAGGTAGTCTTCAATTTAAAAAAGTTTGCCAACCATTGTTCTAGAGGAATTGAAAAGCTTAGAGGCATGAATTGGCCTCCATGAGATTAGCCAAGAGTTCATATTGAACCTATCCTTGCTAGGCTCCCCCTCTATGTACATTAATGCATCACTGTCATCCATCCTCCAACACTAACCATGAAGATGGCCAGTCACAAGCCAAGTTAATAATATTCAACAGAATTAAACTGTGCTTTTTATCCAAAGACCAATCCCTCTAAAGAAATGTGGTCTTCTCACCATTGCATGTGTTTCTTATGAAGTACTTGTGGGATGTTCCACTGATTTCAGAGCTTTACAGCTGCTCTCCTGAAATAAATCTAATGATACATATAAGAAGCACCTCAGTCTGAGTTCAGTTTATTTTAATTGGGTGACTAGCACTGGGGGAAGGGAAATCCTAGTAAAAGTGAAAGTCCACCAGGTCTCCCTAACCAGAATCTTCTGCTTTCATGTGAACCTGAGCCTTCTACTTGTACCCATGGTGTGTGTATAGCAAAACCACACAGTTCATGGGAAAATGTTAACCTGAGAGAAGTCAGTCTCTGTCATATGTTTTGTCTAATAGAAGCTCATCTCATGGGCTAAATAAAATGCCAGTTAATGTTATTTCCCAGAGGTGAAACTACCACTGGAAAAGATCTGTTCTGCAAAAGTGAATCACAAGGAGAGAAAGCGGAAGTGTAGAAATGGAGTTTCAGCACCATGTACCTGTCAAAGGTGTCCACCATCTGTGCTTACATACTAAAGATCATGCAGCTCAGTATCCATAAATATAAATATATATATATATATATATATATATATATATATAGTTCAAGCTGTGGTGCACTCCAATCCAGCAAAGTTTTACTGCCTGGGTGCTGTCATATATCATGTGAATATTTGTATTCCAAGGACTGACGCACTCCAGGACTTCATAATGAGATTTAAAAAATTAAGTTTATTTGTCAACATTTTGGTCCAGTCTGGACCTTTCTCAAGACTTGAGAAATGTCTCAATGACTTGAGAAAGGTCCAGACTGAACAAAACGTTGCCAAATAAACTTCATTTTTTTATCTCATTATGAAGTCCTGGAGTGCGCCAGTCCTTGGAATATGAATATGTATGTATGTATGTATAACTTTATTTGTAAAATGCTGTTAAGGAGCCGCAACGCTGTTCAGTACATAAAAGTACAATATATATATAAAAGTATACATGGGGAGACAAATCACATAATA
>CM044448.1:101319437-101332266 GCA_024363595.1 Xenopus borealis | reverse complement strand
ATAGATAGATAGACAGATGATAGACAGATGATAGATAGATAGATAGATAGATAGATAGATTGATAAGATAGATTGATAGATAGATAGATAGATAGATAGATAGATAGATAGATAGATAGATAGATAGATAGATAGACAGATGATAGATAGATGATAGATAGATAGATAGATAGATAGATAGATAGATAGATAGATAGATAATAGATAGATAGATAGATAGACAGACAGATAGATAGATAGATAGATAGATGATAGATAGACAGACAGATAGATAGATAGATAGATGATAGATGGCTAGATAGATAGATAGATAGATAGATAGACAGACGGACAGACAGACAGACAGACAGACAGACAGATAGATAGATAGATAGATAGATAGATAGACGGACAGACAGACAGACAGACAGACAGATGATAGATAGATGATAGATAGATAGATAGACAGATAGATAGATAGATAGATGATAGATAGACAGACAGATAGATAGATAGATAGATGATAGATGGCTAGATAGATAGATAGATAGATAGACGGACAGACAGACAGACAGACAGACAGATAGATAGATAGATGATAGATGGCTAGATAGATAGATAGATGATAGATAGATATGGATAGATAGATGGCTAGATAGATAGATAGATGATAGATGATAGATAGATAGATAGATAGATAGACAGACAGACAGACAGATAGATAGATAGATAGATATGGATAGATAGATGGCTAGATAGATAGATAGATAGATGATAGATGATAGATAGATAGATGATAGACAGACAGACAGACAGACAGACAGATAGATAGATAGATAGATGGCTAAATAGATAGATAGATGATAGATAGATAGATAGATAGATAGATGGCTGATTTTTAGACATATCTATAAGATAGACCATCTAACAGAGCCCACACAATGGCAGATAAGCTGCTGACTTTTTCAAATGAATGCTGGTATTTTCCTTCTCTGTATGGTTTTTAACTTTTTAAACATACACAGATATCCTCTCATTTGACAAAGTCACTGGGCCAGGATGGTCCCTAGAGATATCAGCCTAATCTGATTGTGTACTCTAGTGCCCGACTATTGCATCACGCTGAAAATACAAGGAGTCAGATCGAGGACCACATTAAAAAAAAACGATGCTGTCCTCAGCCCAACGGAATTTTTAAAACTGCCCTGATCAACTTCACTTTTCGGTCAGATATTGATCAGGGAAGAGAGTCGAAAGGGCCCCATACACTGGCCAATAAACTGACAGCTTGGTCTGTTGAGTTGTAGATGGTTTAAATTTGAAGTTCAGTTGTATATAGTTTAATCATGTCCTGTGCACCCAAAATTGCTTTTTCAATTACAGGATGATCAAGTGTATACACATAAATATATGCAGTACATATATGCAATACTGATCATTTCTACACAATAAACTCACATCTGTACAAGATTCAACAGGCCCGAACTAGCCATGATTGACAATAGTCAGCAAAAACTCATTTAACCAGAAGCAAGAAAGGTCAATTACACCACCCATAGCTTTAAATCACAGGGATTGGAAAAGTATTGGAAATACTGTACAGATCAGTCACAATCCTCCAGTACAAAGACAGCAGCTAATCATCCTTCCTACAGCTTCCTAGACACCAGGCTTGAGGTTGAGACTAGAGATGGTATCTGGCGTCAGAAGGAATGTGATCCGTAACCTTCACTCTGAGGTTGCCCTTCTTTGTGCCTTTAATGTTTGTACTTAATATAATTAAAGGAACCCAATCAAGCGTGACAAGCCCACACATCATTAATGGTCTGTATCTATCATTAATGGTCTGTATCTATAAGTCACCTAACTATAGGTAACCCTCCTCATGATGCCTGGTGTGGACAATTGGCAACAAGTTCATCTTAAAGGGAAACTGACTGTCATGGGAAAACATCAGTTAATAGTGCTGCTCCAATAGACTTCTGCACTGAAATCCATTTCTCAAAAGAGCAAACAGATTTTTTTATATTCAGTTTTGAAATCTGACATGGGGCTAGCCATTTTGTCAATTTCCCAGCTGCCCCAGTCATGTGACTTGTGCCAGCACTTCAGGAGGGAACTGCTTTCTGGCAGGCTGTTGTTTTTCCTTCTCAATGTAACTGAATAGTACACAGTGGGACATGGGTTTTACTATTGAGTGTTGTTCTTAGATCTACCAGGCAGCTGTTATCTTGTGTTAGGGAGCTGTTATCTGGTTACCTTCCCATTGTTCTGTTGTTAGGCTGCTGGGTGGGGGAAAGGGAGGGGGTGATTTCACTCTAACTTGCAGTACAGCAGTAAAGACGGATTGAAGTTTATCAGAGCACAAGTCACATGACTTGGGGCAGCTGGGAAATTGACAATATGTCTAGCCTCATGTCAGATTTCAAAATGAAATATAAAAAAATCTCTTTGCTCTTTTGAGAAATGGATGTCAATGCAGAATTCTTCTGGAACAGCATTATTAACTGATACATTTTGAAAAAAAATTTTTTCCCATGACAGGATCACTTTAATTTTCCATGGTGACAGCATCTTTATCAGCATCGCCCAACTTGTGGTCCTTCAGCTGTTGTGAAAGTGCTAATCCCTGCACCCACTGACAATTAAAGGCCCCCACCACTACACATCCTCATTGTGTAAAATAATCACGGTGTCAGTACAGCTCAACAGTAGCAGCCACCAATAGCACCTAGACTCCTCCCTAGTAGTGCATTGCAATGCAGTGCAATGGTTTTATTTATTTGCTACTGCAATTGCTATTGAAGGCAGTATCAGACAATGAAGCAGAAGCCAGCCAAGAAGCCAACAGACCTGGAGGTAGAGTCCTGCTATGGATTTTACCCGTGGTATACCTACAAAGTGGTCAGGTTTCGGGCAGAAAGACCCAGATTCCTGGACCATGCAGGCATTTAGCAAGTACCCTACCAGAATTAAAAATAATTTTCCCCTCTGACCTTTGGCGTGATGTAATTTCCGGCCAACGTTAATGCCACTTTCAGTTTCGGGGTTGGGATAAAGGTTTGGGTAGTGCCGATATGGTTGGGTAGCAGGGACAAAGCAGTTATATAGTGAGTCTGGGTTGGGTTGTGAGTCAGTGGCTCCAGGTTGGGCACAGATCTGCTGAACCGGACCCACAAAGGACCCTACCTGGAGGAGAGCGGACTTCTGTTACATTGTTTGAAGGGAGAGAACCAGATAAGGTAAAAGAATAAAACAATACTAGAGGATTTTTTGCCGCTTTCCCCACAAATACAATGCTGATTGTTAGTGCGGTATTGATAAGGGATGGGAGATGTGTAGAATTTAATTTAATTTAATCTGGTGCCTTTTCTTAAAAGCAAATTGCTTGCTTTTGCACCCCAGGGATCAATTAATGTCCCCTACTGCTTTCAATAGCAATTATAATTACAAATACATTTAAAACCATGTAAAATGTTTATTAATGCATAAAGGAAAGTTGCTCAGAATGACAATATCAAATAACAAGTTCTGCTCCTGGTATGCTCACTTTATACAGATGAGCTGCCGCTACCTTTTGTTCAAGTCCAGACAGTGATATCAGCAGTGTAACACAGTTTTTCTTTGCTTTCCTCCTATGCACGTAATAGTTAGTAGATGGCCTGGGACTAAGTTGAGCTGAGTTAGGAATTAAGGCAATTCAATAAACACTTATTAATTATTGAACAAACACAATGGAACAGAGAATCTGGGTGCTTCAGCAACACACAGCTTCCTTCTGAATCCAGATACCTTGATGCTCCCCAATATTTCTTCTACTGTCACCAAATGCAGAACCCATCAGGGCGGGACAGGGGGGACAAGTGTCCCGGGCCGGGGGCTGAAGGGGGGCCCGGCAGCGCTACAACATTAAAAAAAGCCGGGCCCCCCTTACGAGCACATAAGCGTGTGCTCGTCGCAAAGTCCTGCTGCAGAATGCGGAAGTGCCGAACAAATACGAAGTCTTGAAGAGCCGGAAAGACCCAAAGTCCCGAAAGGAGCCGACACTGAAGTCCTGAAGCAGCGGAAAGAACCGAAGTCATGAAAACAGCTATAACTGAAGTCCTGAAGCCACAAGTTCAATTCTACTGACACCAATGTGGGTTTTTTTTTTTTTTTAATCCCCTGCCCACCAGTGTTTTATTTTAATACTCTATAGGCCACTGCACCAATATTTTTTTTAAATATTTTGTGGGGCCCCAATTTTTTTTTAATTTGTAACGGGAGCCCTGGCGCAAATGTTTTTAAAAAAATATTCTTTGGGGCCCCAATTTTTTTTTTTTAATTTGTGAGGGGGGCCCTGGTGCCAATGGTTATTAAAAAAATATTCTTTGGGGCCCCATTTTTTTTTTAACTTATTAGGGGGGCCCTGGCGCCAGTGTTTTTTTTAGTGCTGATATCTGTGTGTCTTTTAACTTTGATATGGAGTAGGCGGGATCAGGGGTGGGGCTTGGGTGTCAGAGTGGGCGTGGGCCAGGGGGCCCTGAAGATGTTGTTGTGCGGGGCCCCGTGATTTCTAATGGCGGCCCTGCCCATACCCCAAAAATGATGCTCAAAAGGAATCCAACCATACACTTCTGGGGCTAGTGTCTCTGTGAGGTGACACACAAATAAAACCATCTCAATTTTTTTCTGTCCAATTTTGGTGTTTCCATAACCAGACAGTAACTTCTTGCACTGGACCAGACAGATGCCATTCATCTGGCATTTTGCCTATATATATATATGTAGTATGTAGTACCCATGCACAGTTTGCTAGAGGAAGTGGTGGGCTTGCGGTGTGCATGCTGAAGATGCGATGCTATATGAACAGTTATTTTTAGAAGGGAACAACACACTCTATAACACTTTCTATATCAACACACAGGCTACAGCATCTGATAATGAAAGGTAGAAATCAAGTGGAAAGAAAGGAGAAGTCTGGGGGGCTATTTAACATGACCTCTGTTAGGAAGAATTAATGCAAGCCATGGTTGGGGGGGGGGTGGGGAACCCACCTTTGTATTCGCACACAAGGAAGGGGCAAAGGACTCCAAGACAATTCATAAAGACAAACATGACACAAACAGCGGTTTATAAGGTGTCAGAGCGGTCCTCATTGCCGTCCCCCCGTTGCAAAACAAAAACAGTCATGGCAATGAAGGATACATTTCAAATCAGTAAGAGAATCTGTTTGGTGATGCAAAATAACTCCTTGCTAAGCATGACCAGACTTCCTACTTCATCAAGATGCGACGACAAGGGGCTTTGCAAAAATTTGGGGAAAGCAAGGCAAGCAATTCTGAGCTACTGCATGTGCCGTCGCAACTTTTACTGGAAAATGGCCCAAGTTGTAGATCTCTATCAACAGTGATTTCAAACCTAAAGTTTGGGGAATAAAATTGGGTATCCATGTTGTTTATAGTGATACCCATGACCCTTTTCATATAGTTGGGCTTATTTATCAACAGTGGGAAAATTTGCATCTGCCGACCCCTCCAATCAGCACTAGGCATTTACTTTCTGGAGAGGCTGTGGGAAGGAGGACGATTGCTTTCTAAAATTTGCATCTGGACAAAGAGGAGGGTCACCCAAGACCCCCTGCCACACATAAATGTGCCAACCCCCTCACGGCACATACTACTGATGAAGCAGAATACACTATACACCCACTGCAATGGGGTCGGCTTCCTCGGTAGTTACACCACTGGCCTCTGGCATTTAACAGAACCTACAGATTGCCAGTCTGGGCCTGCTTTGTACCCTCTTGGGGGGAGAAATGTAGCTGTGCCCCTGACAACACCCTTACCACCCTGATGGCAGATGTAGTTCTCCTTTAATCTGGGTCCTTTGAATAGGGCTCAAGGAACACTGACAAAGCAACATGGAATCTACCTGTTGAATAAAATAGGAAAATCCATGTTTAATTTTCCCAGGGAAATTTATCCCTGGCAATCAGAAATCGATGATGCTGCCAGTGCTGCCTATAGATAACAATATTTCATTTCCCTTAGGCAGTACAAGCAACATGGAAACCCCTGCTCAGATGCAGAAACACAAATATGAAGAGATTACAATCACAGTTTTTCTCACTCGGCAAAAGCAACATACTCTCTTTATCAGAAGCAAAGCAAACAGCATGCCTGCATCGTGTGGGCCTGGTCCTGCCTTATAGCCGCAAAAGGCATATTTTAATGAATATTCTAAATGAGGCATAAGAGAAGTCTTCAGACTCTAAAAAGAGGAAGAAAGGCAGGTGCAGCCCAATGTTCCTCCCAAGGGGCAGAATAAAGGGAAGTTCCCCATTGTAGAACTCAATGAGGCTGCAGATTAGACACCTCCCTCCCAAAACCCTCATCTCAACTTATATAACTGGTTTCCTTCTCACTTGCCCTTCTTAAAATATATATATTTTTTAAATGACACTGCTAAAGGGAAAGGGAAAAAACCCATGTGGCTGTATTTTTAGACTAACCTATATTGTGCATCCACGCCTCAGAGTCCATTAACATCAATCTCCTAAGCATTGCTCTGGGAAGGAAAAGAATGTTAATGCAGTCTCCTACTCGCCGCAAGAGTGGAATACGAGCACAATTATGATTTTAAGATGTGTACATTGCCTATCATTTAAAGCTTTGCCTGTTGGGAGGGTAATTAACTGCTCCGGTTGTCAAGAGAAGAACTGGAAACTTTCTGCCCTCCTAGTGGGCTACGCCAAGGATGAGATGCTCACGTCGGAATTTTAGCACTCGGGCGGGTGACTGCCTGTTTTGAAATAAAAGGAAAATGTATTGCCGCTAGAATGCTTCATTATGATACAGACATTTGCACAAGGGAAAATAAGAGTATTCAGAAATGTCTCTCCCTTCCCTTTCACGTTAGGAAAAGTCACCAGGGGGCCTTACAGATCCATAGCTACCATAGATCCTGAGTCACAGCCCACTGAGATGTCTCCTGGTGCCCTGTTGGCCCAGTCCAAACCTGCAAATAACAGATTTCCCAGCCCACAAGGAACAAAATAGCCCCAGAGAAAAGGAGAGATTGTTCTGGTTGACCCAACACTACTTAAGATAATCTGTACACCATCCCCTCTGGTGGAGTCAGAGATGGGAGGGCTGTGAGTGGGTATATTAATATTAATGGCTCACCAGGTTAAGCTGGGTAAGTTTTTGGAGAGGAAAGATTTGGGTGAGGAAATTTTTGCTGACCCACACATATAAATACCCATGTTTTTAGCCAGTGGGGGCCCAAGGTAGAGTCCTGCAGCGGGTCAGGTACCCGCGGGTTACCCGCAAAATCCCGCGGTACCCTGTGGGTTGCTCGTAGAATTTCTGGGTGCGGGTACAGGAGCGGGCCGGTGGTTCTGCAGGTTGGCGGGTTGAGGGTCAGGTAGCGGATCCTCGCTATAGCGATTTTTACTCCTTTTCTCAGCATTTCTACTACTGATAATGTCACTTCCGGTTTACAATGACAGCACTTCCTGATTCTTGATGATCAGCGGGTCGCGGGTCCGGGTTGCGGATCTCGGGTTGCGGGTACAGGTCGGGTCCCGGGTCCAAGTGGGTAAGAATGCGGGTCGTGGGTCCGGGTTGCGGATTGCGGGTACAGGTCCCAAAAAATGGACCCACGCAGGACTCTAGCCCAAGGCACAAGGATACCCAGACTGCAGTTCACTTCCAGTTAGTATAGACCCAGACCAACACCTACCTTTAAAGATTGCTGCAACAATACAATACAGGAATGTGATTTTGTTTTAAAAATATGCTCAAGTTAGCAGGTCTAGTTTTATTGGAAGGGTAATAAAACCCAGGTCTGGAGCAGCACATTTATAGGCATTGTATGTCGCCCCATGGGTTACATTGCTTGGGATATTCCCTGGAGGCCTCATTAAATTTCAACTCTTCTGCCTTTAAAGTCCATGGAGCATAAGTCAGTTGCAGGAGCCTAACTGGCTGCACTGGTACCACAAGTTGCAACTACTTTTCTGAACGGCATCGGCATCAGCGCTCACTCAGTTTTGTGCCCAATGAAATGCTTCACAATTGAGCCACCTGGTCTGCATTAAAATAAATTACTCTACACAGAAAGGTGGCATAGCAACTCATTTACTTTCTCCTAGTAAATTAGTTATGGATCAAGGCACAGTGGCATAACTACTCCCTGGTGGGCACTGGTACAGGATGGGCACCTGGGCCCCCTTGTCGGGCCCCTACCTCTATAAATCCCATGCTGGAGTGTTGATGGCATGTGTGCTGTAAAGTCTCCCCCTAGATAACCACCTGCCATAACCATTATCATGGCTCTGATGGGCCCCAAAGGGGTGGGGGCCCTGGTGCAATTGCACCCCCTGCACCCCTGGTAGTTACGCCACTGGGGAGTGCATCTAGACTCCTGCATTAAAGGGCTATAAGGAATATTAGATTGCACTCGATCCCGCCATCACTAAATGCTGCATTCACATCACCTACAAGCAGGGCCGCCATCAGGGGGGGACAGGGGGGACAAGTGTCCCGGGCCCGGGGCTGAAGGGGGGCCCGGCAGTGCTGCATTTTCTGAAGAGCCGGGCCCCCCTTACCAGCGCCGAGCCGATTGCTTTAGTGCCGATGCGGAAGTGCCGAACAGGAGCCGACACTTAAAGTCCTGAAGTCACGGAAATACCACGATGTCACGAGGAGCCAGCACTAAAGAAAATACCTGAAGTCAAGCAAGTATACTGAAGTCCTGCAGCCATGAGTTCAATTCCACCAACACCTATGTGGGTTTTTTTTTTTTTTTTTTTTTATCCCCTGGCCTCAAATGTTTTTGTTTAATACTTTTTTATAGGCCCCTGTCACCAATTTTTTTAAAAAAAAATATTTTATGGGGCTCTAATATTTTTTTTTAACTTGTTAACTGGGGCCCTGCCACCAATGTTTAAAAAAAAAAATTTGGGGGCCCCAATTTTTTTATCTTGCAAGGGGGGCCCTGTCGCCAATGTTTTATTAAAAAAATATTTTTGGGGCCCCAATTTTTTTTAAACTTGTTAGCGGGGGCCCTGCCACCAATGTTTTTTTTTTTAATTATTTTTGGGGCCCCAATTTTTTTAAACTTGTATGAGGGGCTTTTATGGGGGGGGCTTGCACCAATTTTTTTTCAACTTATAAATGAGCCCTGGGGGGGTTTACTTTTTTAGCGCTGATGTCTGTTTGGTCTTTTTAACTTTGATGTGGATTCGGCGGGGATTGGGGCGGGGCTTAGATGCCTGGGTGGGTGGAGCCCAGGGGGCCCCGACAATTTTGTTGTGCGGGGCCCCGTGATTTCTAATGGTGGCCCTGCCTACAAGCTCTCAACATTACTGCTCATATTTTAGTTAAAAATCTCACATCTCTCTCTTCATCTTGGGACCGATTCATTAATGCAGCCATTTTACTGCATCTCACTGTTCAGTATGGAAATGGACTTGTGCCTAAATTTAAAAAAGAAAACCTATTGTATAAGGACTGAAGCTAAATACTCTACTCTACTGCCTTGCGAGGATACTTCGGGTGACTTTGGAAAATGACGCGTTCCAAGTGCCATCCTGCACTTTCTAGCCAACGGCTTTGTCTTTACAAAGACAATAACACATAGAACATAGTTGCCCTGCCCATGGAAACCGTCAGCTGATTAGTCGCCAAAAGAAGATACAATTTGTCGCTCGTTATACTCCCCTCATCCTCGGCTACCAAACACAACAACTTCCAGTGCCATGAATTGTAGATTCAATCAATTTCCATCAAATATGTGGTTGACACTTTGAAGGATGTATCTGTTGTGGGGATTCAGTCTTTCTAACATTACCATGATTACTTCTGAAGGAGGGCAATGGTGCACGGTGAATAGCCCCCTATTTATTTTAATGGGAATTGCTTGGGCCCCTGATTGCTGCTCAGAATGTGTTAACAGTAAGAATTGACTGGAATATTTCTTTATCAGGATCTCTCTCTGGATCTACCTGTGTTCAGTATGATCTGATGGGTCTTGTTTTAATTTGGGGCTGCTTTTTGGTACAAGTGAATGAGCTGGGGGATATAGAGTGTCCTTCCTTGCTTCTTCTCTGCTCATATTTCTTCCTTCCCCATTCATCTGCATCACTGTTTACTTCTCTTATTTCATCCTACTTCCCTTTCTTTCATTCTTAACTTTCTCATAACACAGGCAAAGAAGCTCAAATGTTACCACGGTTGTGCTTTATAAGCTGTCCTGCTGGTATAAACTTCAGCTCTTCACTGCAACAATTAGGGGCAGATTTACTATTGGTCGAATTTCGAATTAAAAAAAAATTCGAAATTCCACCATGGGAATAGTGGGGAAGTAAACCCCTTCGAATTCGACTATCGAATTCGAAGGACTTTACTGCAATTCGATTGATTGAACGATCGAATAAAAAAAATTTGATTGATCAATCGTTCGATTCGAACTATTTAATCGATCGATCTATTTTTTATTTTTTTTTTTATTCGATCAAAAGTAATGATTCCCAATTTGGTAGCTTGGTTCTGGCGAAGTAGGTGGTCGAATAAAAATTTAAAGGGGAAGTTATTCGACCATCGAATAGTCGAATATTCCGATAAAATTTTAATCGAATATTCGAATTAATCGAATTTGAATATTTGATGGTCGAATTTGCCTAATTTGCATATTCGAAGATTCAAATTTATTTTAAATTCAATCGAACTTTGAATTATTCACGTGAATTTTGTATGATGACAGCCCAACTACCCTACTGTGCAAATAAATCGCCTAAATCAAACATATTCCGTTCCATCTTTTTACTACAAGGTTGAGCTAAATGTCTTAACAAAGACAATAAGAAATAGAACATAGTTGCCCTGCTCACGGAAACTGTCAGCTGGTTTTTGCATGATTCTTACTGGAAAGTAATTTAATGTCAAAGTACCAATAGCCTGATTCACACAAAGCCTCAATATCCATTGGTTACAGGATGTTTCCAGTTCAATCACCGCCCTTGGAGGCTCAACCTTTGGCAGAGTCAAACTAGGCTGGTGGAAAACAAGGGGAAAAAATCTAGTGGATTCCGGCCCTCATGGGCTCCGCAGACCCACTACCCATCTGACACAATAGCCTCTGTCCTTTACCTCCCCCCCAATTGAGGCCACAAGGGAAAAGAACAAGGTATGTAACAAGGGAAGGTTGGCAGTGTTGGTGAGTTAAAGACTCCACGACTCCTCCAGTCTGACAATCACCTTTGATCAGGGTCCCCCTTAGCTCAAAACAAGATTACAGAAAAAGGAAAATATTGGTCTATCGATTATTCTGTAATAGCGGCAAGAATATCTAGGATGTAAAATAAAGTTGGCCATCCCCATGCTGGCCAATAAAAGCTGCACACTTGGTCTCTCCAGATGGACTTAACAGCTTTTCAGACTGTGTATCTGGGCCCTCTAGAGAGCATGACCAACCAATTTCAGGCCAAGAACCTGCCAGATATTTACCAGGAAGGTTTGAAAACCCATAAAACAATGGCCGTATTGTCACAGATCTGCTGTATGATCAGAAAGCTGGCCCCCACCACGTGCGTAGCCAAAAGACATTATCTAATGGGTAAGGTTTCCTTTTTACCCAAGATCTCAACCCAAATTTTCCTTCAAGCTGGTATTTCAACTGTGTCTATGTTAGTTTCCCCTAAACAGCCTTCAGTCCCCAGTCCCTGCAGTAAAGTCCCTTACAGTAAATCGTTTTGATACCGTTGATCTGATACCATTTTGAAACCATGACTTTAGCAAATAAAACAGTGGACAAAGTGTAAGGTGACTAAATAAATATATACACAAGCACAGGATAAGCCCATCAGTAACCCCCCAGAGCAATATTCAATTTCCCCCATAGTTTCCAGTTTAAAATAGTTTGCAATTGACCTATAACAACGCTATCTCCAACATACTAACTGTAAAATTTCAATGTCAGTTGCCCCAGTGAACCTGGATCTGATACAACATATGATATGTGTCATAATAATCAGATAGTTTGATCTCCATGTCAGGTTGAATTAGTTCACGGGTAAATGTGAGTGGGTGGATATTGGTGCGGGGGTTGGTGGTTTACCAACAGGGGTTCCCCTGACCTCAGAACACTTAAACTGCAACAAAATATTCAATATCTGACAATCAGGCCCCATAGCTGTCAGATGATATTCATATCATAGAGGCTAGGTCAGTACACAAATAGTTATACATGTACAGGGCTATATTTAGAGGCAGGGGTAGATAAATTAGTAAAAACCAAATGAAGTATTTATTCAACTGAGTTCCACAAACACAATGTTAATACAGGACATTTGCTTTTTCTCTTCCTTCTCTCCAGCAATGGTCTTGTGGGTTATAATAAAATAGAATACCTGTACTTATACTAAATACAAATCTCAGAGACTATTGCTACTATAGTTAGGCACAATCTCTCTGCACTATACCCGCTAGGTAGGTCAGTATGAATTTCAAATGAACTGTGTCCAATTCCTTTATGGTTGTTCTGTGCTGCAACTGCTACATGCGATCCAAAATTGAAGAAGGAAAAGGAACTCCAGCAAAATTACTGCAAATAAACTTTATTTCCAAGTGGTGGCAAACACGACATGTTTCGGGTACAATACCCTTTATAAAGTGATTCACTTGATAAAGGGTATTGTACCCGAAACATGTTGTGTTTGCCACCACTTAAAGTTTATTTGCAGTAATTCTGCTGGAGTTCCTTTTCCTTCTTTAATTTTGGATCACCTGCTACCCTACAGTCACAGTCCCTTCCCAGATCCCTTATCCCACTGTTACTATAGGCACCATCTCTCCCTACTATACCT
>CM044448.1:101272474-101316986 GCA_024363595.1 Xenopus borealis | reverse complement strand
CCCACAGCCACAATCCCTTCCCAGAGACTATTATCCACTGTTACTATAGGCACCATCTCTTCCACAAGGTAAGTCGTCTACAACACTTTATACCTCCAGTACTGCTGGGCCCAATGTGATTTCTTGGACCATTGTAAAGACATCATTAGCAACAAGGTTACACGTGTTCTCTGACTATGATCAGAGAACAACAGCAGTTAAAAAAAGGACATAGAGGCTTGTATATAGCATTGCACATAACATATAGTATTGCACATTCATGCAGCACACTGTTTTATATAAGTAATCTCTTCAAACACAAAAAGACATAAGAGGAAGCAGAATGGTTGTGCATGGAAGGGCCGTTCCAGCTCTCTTTTCTATCAGAAGTCATGTTACACGGTGTAATACAGTACATTCTGCCGGAGAGGATTCCCCAGGGCACAGAGCCAGTTTGATTCCTAGATACACACGGGGCTATTTTCTCTGTTCTGACTTTCACAAGTCAATCCTTTTACACTGTTCCAACAACCCACAACAATGTCAGACTCAGAGTGACCGCTTTAGAGTGCAGAAATATTTCGGGGTGAGTGCTGCAAAGATCGGTGCACCAGCTGAGCTGTGAATTTCTGAAACGACCTGCTGAAGGTTTTGGTATGAGAGACAGCACGAGGCTCGGCCTGTCACAAGGCATTACGTTCAGAATGTGGACTGGTGGATTAACAAATATGAGAGTGTGGATAACTAGGAGCCAGAGAGCTTGCAAAGAGAGGATTCTGTGAAAGGGGAAACAGGCACGTCTGTGGCCCCTCTGGATAAAAGCAAATGGTCCATCCCCACAAAGTTCACTGAATGCCTATCCGCAGGCATCGAATTGCTTTAATCCCAGAACCGAGCCTTGTAGCATGCAGGGATCTGTCTCAATATTTATTTTTTATTTCCATAGGCTTGAATAATTATAAATACTAGGGATGCACTGAATCCAGGATTCGGTTCAGGATTCGGCCAGGATTCGGCCTTTATCAGCAGGATTCGGATTTGGCTGAATCCTTCTGCCTGGCCGAACCGAATCCGAATCCTAATTTGCATATGCGAATTTGGGCCAGGTAGCTAAATCACGTGACTTTTTGGCACAAAACAAGGAAGTAAAAAATGTTTTCCCCTTCCCGCCCATAATTTGCATATGCAAATTAGGGTTCGGATTCGGTTCGGTATTCGGCCAAATCTTTCGGGAAGGATTCGGGGGTTCGGCCGAATCCAAAATAGTGGATTCGGTGCATACCTAATAAATACGACTATCTACCAATCCAAACATTCTTGTATTGTGAATTCAGAACTTCTTCAAGCAAACATGCATATCCAACGTTTCCGCCCACTTTAGGGCCGCTATCCTGGGCTCTTGATAAAGGCCCTGATGTGGAGCGAAACGTTGGATACGCATGTTTGAATAAAGAATTTTTGAATTCACAATACAAGGAGTGTGGGTCCCTCTAAAAACTACTATATATATAGTTTTATATATATATATATATATTTAAACTGTACAGAACCGCACTCCAGACTTCTTTATGCTGTGAATCAAGTCACTTTTATTTGCATGTGTTTCCAACGTTTCGGCCCCCCTTGGGGCCTTTTTCAAGGATATATATATATATATATATATATATATATATATATACATACATACACACACCCACAAACCATTAGGAAAGCAAAGGTTTCAATTAAAACTTAAGTATCCATTAACATTATCTCTCTGCGAGTTGGTACTATGCCACTCTGGGTTTTATGTTCCCATGTATTATTCTGCCACTGGCTCTGGGAACAGCAATGCATGTTCTTAAAGAACAAACAAGTAAGATGATTATCAGCCAATTGCCTGGAGATAGTAAGTAGGACTGGCCAGAACTCTGATCCATTCCAGTATTAAAAACATTTCTAAGTGTGGGCAGATTCTGATTTTAGGCAGAGAAACTGGAGGATAATGAGTTTGTGGTGCCAAAAATGTTGATTGGGATCTACCAGTAGATCTTGAGCTTGCAAGCACTAGACAACAGCAGCCCAGCATTGCCACAAATATAGGGTTGCAGAGACTAAACCTGAGCAAAGGAGATGGGACCATTGAGTTGATTTTGATTGCATTGGGGGTAGGGTTATGACGTATGGGTGTAGAGGGTCTTTTAGACAAAACTGGGTGGATTTTTGTCTGTTCTTCTTAATATTGAAAGTGTGGCAGAAAGGTTTGAACTGCACAGCACCTTAAAAGGCTAATTCAAAAGGAGACAGGTGTCAGTCCAGCTCAAATAGCTCTTCAAGACAAACCTTCAGGGTACATTCCAGAAGGCAGCTAAGTCGACCTTAAAGGAGAGCTATACCCGCCGAACAAGGTAGGTCTCTATAAAAAGATATTGCATAAAACAACTCATATGTAAAACCCTGCTTCATGTAAATAAACCATTTTCATAATAATATACTTTTTAGTAGCATGTGACAGTATATATATTCCAGTTTGGTAAGATTCTTTAATATGTCACTTAATTTGATATAAACTCAGTATCTGTTGCTCAAGTATTCATTTTCAGGGTGTAGTATTCCTTTAAGGGTTAGCGTAGATGACTGGGCTTGGTCAGGATCTAACACGCCGTGGTCAAGGCATGGCCAGTCCCAAAAGTTTGTAAGGGTAAAAATCAAAGCATTTCTGGTTGAAATTCCTCCAGGTACTGATTCATCTAATCACCATCTAAGGTGCTACTTTTTCCCCTGGCTAATAAGTTATATAAATTAAAGAGCTCAACAATTTAATCTTGCTCTGTTGTAACCAAGAGATCTACAGTCAATGACCTCCGTCTCTTGATGATATTAAGGATGCTGGGAGTGATGGTTCAACATCAGCTGGAGAGCCAGAAGGTAGGTCACTGTTCTTGCTATTGCTGGATGTAAACATACATTGTAGTTGAGGTTAAAACACACTTAAATTTAAAAACACACAATTAAGTTCAACCATTCAGTTTTTTGCAACATCAGATATCAGATATTTTTGCTAAGAACCACCATTTATCAGAAATCTATTCCGTCTGCTTATGACATATATTATACATAATAATACATATTAGATCAAGTAAACGTTCCTCTTTAAGGCAAAAATAAAGAAAAGGCAGCATATTTGTGACTAGCATTGGTTGACTTGCTTTGGCTGACCCTTTTGGGTCAATAAGTAGATTTGTTTTTCAGGTTAAATGACTTCGGGGAGGAGCAGGGGAAAGAAGCCAGAAGAGGACAATAAATAAAAAAGCAGAACTGCACTTAGCACTGAAAAGAATATGCCAGGGAGAATTATTCTGCTTTGCACTGCAATGGCTGGGCACCGATCCAGACCTCTCTGCTTCTCTGAAGAGCTACAGGCAATGGGAGGGGTGAATTTATTCTGATTGTCTTCTCAGACAACGGGCATGTGACATAATCCTGTGTGTTCTCCGCTAGTGCCATGAAAGGGATTAAGACTACGAGGCTTGTGTAAGAAGTACCTGGACACATTCGATGGGTAAAAACCTAAACCTGATCTTCTGCCGAAATACAAGGAAAAACAAGTTGTTTAGGTCACTTGAAGAGAGCCTTGCATAGCCACCAAGTGGGTATTCTATCATTATTTTTATCTTTATATAGCGCCAACTTAATTCACTGCCCTTTACAGAGACTATGCGTCATTTACATCAGTCTCTGCCCCAGTGGAGCTTACAATCTAAGGTTCTTATTCCAATGATTCGCACTATGGTCAGTTATGGAGTGAATGGAGGAAATAGGAGTACCCAGAGGAATCATACACAAACAAAAGAAGAACATATGATGGTCTTGAAAATAATTCCCTGGCTGGAATAGATCCTAAGACCCCCAGTAGTGCACTGCGCCACCATAGTACCAGTATAGTCTATTTTAATGAAGTCGGTCATTAAAGGGCACTTGAAAAATGTTTTCTCTACCAGAGGTGCAGGCTAATAGAGCCCCTTTGGGGGTCACAATAGTATTTTTTAAAAGAATGCCCCCTGTCTGCACTAGGCCACCCACAAAAGGAGCTTACATTACAGCTTACAATAGTTGTGTGCATGCATGTGACCTCACAAGCATTTGCGTTACGAGCTTGAGCAAACTGCTCTTTATGCGCCCTTAAATATGGCTTCCCACACTGGGAGCTCCATCCTGGTGTAGGAGGGGTAGCACAGACAGGGGGCATTGTTTTAACGGAAACATTATTGTTTCCCCAACTGGCTCTCTTAGGAACTATGTTTTGGGTAAACGTTCCTGATAAGCTAAAGAAAGGGACTATCTATTTGTCTAGAGTTTCATATGAGGGTTGGTGATTTGTGGGAAAAGTATTTTATTGGCTGATATGAACTCACATAAACCCAGTGATTGGTTGGTGGATCGGGCAGGAGTCACTAGGAATGAAAATGTTCACTCCAGCTGAGCATTTCTCTTAAGAATGTGTTTTTAGCCTGGAGAAAAAAAGATGTAACTGTGGTGGTTAAGTGGAGGCAGCCCATATATAAATATATATATATATATATAAATATATACATAAATATATACACACACAGCAAACACGTCACTGCATAGTGGCCATGAGGCATAGTCGGACTAGTCCCTTCAATGCATACACATGAATAGACATCTTGACAATGATAAGCGACACTGTACTTTGAAGAATCTGATATATGACGGGTTTTATGAGGTGTAACCTTCGCGCCTTTATAAATATATATATATATATAGTCTAAAAATAATTATTATAATAATTAGTATAATCACTCACTCAGACAAGTCATCTGTATGTATTGAAAGTAAGTTGTTGTCAGGGAAAGGGACTGTAAAGGTGGCTATACACAGAGAGATCTCTTCCCAATATGCCTACATCAAGGTGGGCGATATTGGGCTGATCCAACCAGGGGTGCTAGGGCCCAACGATCGTATCACAATGCAGTCCAAACGGGCGGTCGGATCACGGGGCCTCATCAATAGACAGATGCAGCCACGATCCAACTGGATTTTTTTACCCTGTCCGATCGAGATTTGCCTGACTGATTTGCGGCCAGATATCAATCTCAGAGAAGCCTATCAGAGGGCCCCGCACACGGGACAATAAGCTGCCATCTGTTGCAGCTTCTATCGGCCCCCCGTGTATGGGGCCTTAACTGTGGGATAGTATGTACAATTGAATTCCTAACAGCCGCCCACTGAGCATGTGCAGTGCCACTGACACACATAAATGATGGTCTAATAAGATCTAAGATCGGAAGTTGTTGTGGACAACTCTAGAGGCCTGCATCCAGGGCTGGATTACCCATTGGAAACCATAGCGACTAGAATAAGTCCAACCTAGTGTCAGGGGCCCGGAACCCAAAACTGTAAAAAATAAATCTTTCAGATCACATGCAATGGGATCACAGATTTAATTGCATCATGCTGTGCTGCATGTGGCTTCTGCTCTACTAGGTGAATCTAAAGTAGATTGAATGGGATGGGGTGGGTGGAACGCTAATATTTCAATTATAGTTTTAGATGGGGTTCCACAAGTACTACCCTGTCTAGGGCCCCATTTAGCAATAATCTGGCTCAGCCTGGATCAAAACGCTTTATAGGGCTGCTGTACCTCTGGGCTGGTACAGTAAGTTCAGTAAATAAAATGCAACACTAGCAATATTCATATATTAAGAGCAATGGGAAATGACATGTTCGCATTTCAGAGCTTTTTGGATAAGCGATCCCCTACCTTTCTATTAAAAAATGCCTTTGCCCAATACACTTCTAGAAAACTAGACGTATAAAGCATAAGGCACAAAATCCAAGTCTTTCTCTTGCAAGTGCCGCATGCATATATCCAAAGGCTTCACAATCACCCCCCACCCTAACACAGCTGCATCATTGAAGGCAATGCCGAAACAGAGATGTTCTACGTATACTTCCCCTTTCAACTTTCCCATGATCCTGTAGACAATTATAGAAATAGGATCTCCTTTTTTAAATTAAAATTTTAAATTAGTACAAAAAAAAAACAATGCTCTTTAGCCTGTTGCCAAAACTCCATTGTTTCTTAAAGGGGTTTCTCTGTGATTTTTTTTTAGTTATTTACCAAATTACCCTAGCAACCATGCATTGATTCAAATAAGAGACTGGAATATGAATGGTAGGGGAGATATGTAATAAAAAGTAGCATTACCAATACATTTGTAGCCTTACAGAAAATTTGCTTTAAGATGGGGGTCAGTGACCCTCCCCCTTTGAAAGCTGGAAAGAGTCACAATAATAAGGCAAACTATTAAAAACTATTAAAAAAGGAAGAATGAAGGCCAGTTGAAAAGTTGCTTAGAATTAGCCATTATATAACAAACTAAAAGTTAACTTAACCTTCAATTAAAATGGGCATCTACACCCAAACTCTGTTATTTTGTATAATGAAAGATAATGGTTTTGGTTTTTATGATTTGTAAATATATTGTGTCCGGAGTCAGAGCCAGCAGTTCAGAGAACAGACAGACAGTCACCGTCTACTGGCAATTTCTTATGGGACAGTTGCTTTCGGATGACATTTTTGTGCATTGTGCAACTGTTTGTGGGTAGAGATCGCCATTAATTTATTCTCACAAGGCCCGAATCTTCTGTTCTATCCCATGTTCTAGCTTTATGTAAGAGCAGTTCTATTAGTTGTGCCTTTAAAGATTTTTTTTTTTATTACCTTTTTAATCTCATACTGAATTTATATTCTCCATCAACAGCAATGGCTCCGTTTAAATCTGTCACTGGCTTTGTTGGCAAATTCAGGACCAGGACGGCTTCATCATAAAGCACGTTGAACTCATCCCTTTTAATACATTGGCCAGCTCCCCGGCAGCCGTAAATTCCCTTCAGCTTTGATATATGGATAGCAGATTATGCCGAGACACTCTTTATTCCGAGGTATCAAAATGATATCCCTCCAGGACTTTAGATCTTCATCGCTATAAATCATAACATGCCTCCAATATCTATATATGCAGCAAGATATTGAATCCAAGAAACAGCAAGAATTTCTAACCTGTGGCACTCTGTCCATTTGACTACAACTCCCAGCAGCCACTATATGATACTCTAGTATGTTTAGGTTATAGCTTAAAGGGATACCGTCATGGGAATTTTTTTTTTTTTAAATGCATGTTTATAGTGCTGATCCAGAAGAATTCTGCATTGCAATCCATTTCTCAAAAGAGCAAACTGATTTTTTTATATAAAATTTTGAAATCTGACATGGGGCTAGACATATTGTCAATTTCCCAGCTGCCTCAAGTCATGTGACTTATGCTCTAATAAACTTCCATCACTCCTTACTGCTGTACTGCAAGTTAGAGTGATATCACCCCCCTCCCTCCCCCCCAGCAGCCCAACAACAGAACAATGGGAAGGTAACCAGATAACAGCTCCCTAACACAAGATAACAGCTGCCTGGTAGATCTAAGAACAACACTCAATAGTAAAACCCATGTCCCACTGCGTACTATTCAGTTACATTAAGAAGGAAAAACAACAGCCTGCCAGAAAGCAGCTCCCTCCTAAAATGCTGGCACAAGTCACATGACCGGGGTAGCTGGGAAATTGACAAAATGGCTAGCCCCATGTCAGATTTCAGAATTGAATATAAAAAAATCTTTTGAGAAATGTATTTCAGCGCAGAAGTCTACTGGAGCAGAACTATTAACTGATGCGTTTTGAAAAAAACATGACAGGTTCCCTTTAATCATTTTTCGTTTATTTGCCCCAACTATCCATTATTTTGACAGGATACTCCGGAATCAGCCATTCATCAAGTGATGGAATCAGGGACACCATTAGAAATCACAGGGCCCCATACAACAATATATTTAGGGCCCCACCCCACATCAGCGCTAAAAACGGTAACCCCCACAAACACACACAAGTTATAAAAAGCAACTGATGGTCAGGGCCCCCTTATAAGTAAAAAAAAACCTGTGGCGCCAAGGCCCCCCATAAAAGTTTTTTTTTTTAAAAAAAACATTGGCACCAGGGCCCCCTTTACAGGTTAAATAAAAATTGGGGCCCCAGAGAATATTTTGTTCAAAAAAACATTGGTGGCAGAGGCCTATAGAGTATTAAAAAAATACATATTCGTGTTCAGTAGAACTGAAACGACTTCTGGTCTTCTCACTGCTTCACGACTTCATTTTTGGATCCTTTCATGACTTCGGGTCTTTTTGCCACTTCAGGACTTCAGCTTTAGCTCCTTTTGTGACTTTAGGTCTTTTTGCCCCTTCGGGACTTCAACTTTGGCTCCATTCATGACTTCAGGTCTTTTAGTGGCTTTGGGACTTCAACTTCGGCTCTTTTCGTGATTTCAGGTTTTTCACTTCTTCAGGATTTTATTTTCAGCTGCTTTCATAATTTTGGGTCTTTTCGACCACTTCTGGACTTCCACTTCAGCTCCATTCGTGACTTTGGGTCTTTTCGCTGCTTCGGGACTCCAACTTCAGCTAGCTTTGTGACTTCGGGTCTTTTCACCGCTTCAGTACTTTAACTTTGGCTCCTTTAGTGGCTTCAGGTCTTTTAGCCACTTCTGGACTTCAACTTCGGCTCGCATCTTTTTCAGTTGTTCGGCACTTCAGCTTTTAGGGACTTCAGGAGAGGCGGCGCGGCTTTGGCACTGTCAAGGGGGGTCTGCATATTTCGAAAAAGGCTGCACAGCCAGACACTCCTTAAGGCCTGGGCCCATTACAACAGTACCCCCTGTGCCCCTGGTTGTAATTGACAATATTAGTTACTGAAGTATCTTGCAGTTTCAGCTTTGCAGAAGTTGCAATTGTTGTGGTTTGCTCTAGTGGTATAGCCCATTACTGAGAAGATAGAAGAGATGTGGTCTAGCAAGCACAGTGGATGTGATTGGACAAAACCAGAGCTGTATGGGCCACATACAGTAACATAACTAGAGGGGGGCGGGCCCTGGTGCGGGACGTGCAGATGGGCCCCCCTCCGTGCATGAGCTGCCAGGGGGCCCTGAGGGGGTGTGGGCCCTGGTCCAATTGCACCCCCTGCTCCCCTGGTAGGTACGCCACTGTCTACATAGTAACATAGTTACACCCCATTAACCTGTGCCAACCAGATTAGAAGGGCTGCCTTTTGGGGGGGGGGACTGGTGGGACTTCAGGAAGGGGCCCTGCTGACCTCTATAGGGCTCTATATAGTGTCACTTGGACCCAGACCATTATTATATGGACAGTTCCTCGATCGATGGGGGATCTGCAGTCCCCAAGAGGCTTGAGAATGTAATTTGTGGTTCATGAAGGGATGGGGCTTGCATGGTGGGCAGGGTTTTGGAGTGTTATGAATTACATTTTGGCATAATGCAGAATTAGCAAATGCATTGTTTTTTCCCCATTGAAGCCCATTACTACTAGTTGGTAGGCATCTATTCTGGTGTCCAAGGGGTTAAGTTTTTGGTCTCCCAGGGGGTGGGAAATTGGCCAAGTATATTCCTCTGTACAATTTAGCAGAATATTGTCAGGTTATATTGATTTTGGACACACTGAAATTAAACCTATTTTATGGTATTGTCAGTTCTTACAGTTTACTAATCCTTAAATTCTATGTGGCTTTACATCACAGTTGAACAATATGCTCCATTAAAAGTGACAGAAGCTTTACATATCTGCGCGGGCTTAGCACACTACTTATTGTCTCAATGCTAAAAAAGTCTTTGCTTCTGTTTGCTCACAAACCAGGCACTTAGTGCAATGTGGAGAGTGATTCATTTTTTATTATTTGTGGGTTTTGAGTTATTTAGCATTTTATTCAACAGTTCTCTTCCATCAACCTGGCTGCTAGGGTCCAAATTACCCTAGCAACCATGGATTGGTTTGAATAAGAGACTGGGATATGAGTAGGAGAGGGCCTCAATAGAAGCATGAGTAATAAAAAGTGGCAATAACAATACATTTGTAGCCTTACAGAACATTTACTTTTTAGAAGAGGTCAGTGAAAGCTGGAAAGAGTCAGAAGAAGAAGTCAAACAATTAAAAAACTATAAATAAGTAAAAAAAATGAAGGCCAATTGAAAAGTAGCTTAGAATTAGCCATAGTATAACATACTAACAGCTATTTTAAAAGTGAATGACCCCTTTAGAGGATCACAAAAGAAATTGTGATTCTAACCAGCTTTCCCATCTACTGTACATTCATTTATAAAATGATTTTAAAGTTATTTGTAAATATAATTTCAATCGAAAGAATCTTGTCTGTCCCTTTCTGTTATCAGCTATACGACTCTTGAGACACAATATAACAGAAAGCAGCTGACTAACAGACCTGGGGGAGAACCGACTTACTGCCACATTGTTTCAAAAGCCAGACCCGGAGAAACATGAACAAATACTGCTTTTTTCGATGGAATTCACAGTTACACATCATAAAAACCAAAACCATTATCTTTCATTATGCAAAATAACAGATTTTGGGTGTAGATGCCTGTTAAAGAGAGATGCTCATTTTAATTGAAGGGGTGGATCACCTTTAAAGGAGAACTAAGCCCCTAATTAAAAAAAAAAAACCCTACCCCCTAACCTACAGTGACCCCCCTCCCTCCTCCACTCAGCCTAGGTGTTACCCTGGGTAAATGCCCCTAACTCTTTACTTACCCCTTGGTGCAGATTCGCTAAAGATGCACAAGAATACATCTTGCATTCCAAACTGGAAACAGTTAAACTAAATACCAGTGTGGCCCTTTGTACCTGCCCCTCCATTGATGCCTTCCCATAATAACAGTGGCTGGGAAAGTACACAAAAGTAACAGCTAATTTGTATGAAATGATGGGTGTGCGGTGGCACTGACTGCGACTCTCTGCCGCCCACTCCTTCCCCAGCGCTCCCACCTCCCTCTCGCTCAAGAGTAGGAATTCTACACAAGTGCTTTAATTGCGCTATTAGTGTCAACGACACAAAAAAGCCGCTCATTTTGTGACATCCTTATAAAGGGAAGATCCACTCACTAAACAGTCATTTATTGGGCTGTGAGTGTGATATAAAAGTTACAACATTTGGTGCAATCCCTAAACATTTGCGCCGCTATCGCCTAATAAAAGCTGTGTCGGACTGTGGTCTCTGTCCATAAATCTGACAAGGCCTCAAAAGCTCAATCTTGTCGCAAACTCCATCCCCATGCAATAAAACTTCAGACACTGCCACTAACTGGATGTTGTGAGGCTCATTATGGCTGAGGCTCAAAAGGATTTCTCCCAATGTCCCACCATTCCCGTCTGACCCTGATTAAAAACATTAGGCCTATATGGGGTTTCATTATGTAGCTCCTCAGCTGATAGGAGACCATAATTCCAAGAATGGTTTTCTGCTAAAACCAGACTAAGGCTTAATACAGTACTTGCCTCCCTCTACCAGAAAAGTTTGGGGTCCAAACCTCTTGTTGGCAGGTGACTGATGGCCTAATAATTGGGGCTCCTTTAGTAGTACTGGGCCCCACAACTACTTATGGAGGATCTGCCGGTGGAAGGACAGGCTTCGAGAAAAGAGATAGGGGAGGGATAAGCAAGGGATGGCTACCATTGAACTGGCCTCCTAGGAACAACCAGAAAACCAGGGCCCACACTCACATCAGTTAAAGACAGTGCTAAATGCTATAGAGCAGGGGTCCCCAACCTTTTTTACCTGTGAGCCAAATTCAAATGTAAAAAGAGTTGGGGAGCAACACAAGCAGGAAAATGTCCCTTGGAGTGCCAAATAAGGGCTGTGATTGGCTATTTGGTAGCCCCTATGTGGACTGGCAGCCTACAGGAGACACTGTGTGGCAATATACTTAGTTTTTATGCAATTAAAACGTACTTCCAAGCCTGGAATTCAAAAATAAGCGCCTACTTTGAGGACACTGAGAGCAACATATAAGGGGTTGGAGAGCAACTTGTTGCTTACAAGCTACTGGTTGGGGATCGGGGCTATAGAGCCTATATAGGCTTTTAAATAAGAATTTCCCAGACATACTGGGGCCTGAGTCCATTAGGAAAACGTTTGGTTCTCTGGCAGGCCAATCCAAACCTGGGGATGGCAGTTACTTACAATTTCTTGAGTATTTTGAGGGCTTGTTTCTCCTATTTCCAGGCAGGAGGACAACATACAAAGAAGCGCAGCCATTTGACATAAGGGCCTTGAATTTAGTGGGTCATGAAAGGGTCCCCTTCTAGAGGTCTTGCATATTAGGGGACTGGCAGAGCACCAGTTGTAGGTTTGAAGAATAGGGCACAGGATTTTATAAAGAGCATGATGGTGGCAGAAGGGCAACATGGTGATGGTAACATTTCATCGGTGTTGCTCTCCCAACACCAACTTCCTTGTAGTTAAAAAACAACCAGTACCACCAGTCCACTTTATTTCTTCCAGACATGACATAAGTAATATTATTACATAAATTAAATAAACCTGGTCATAAAAGCATTTAGGGAGGTGATCAGTAGAGATCATAAGTTGTTGCAACACAACGGCCGCTGACTGCTGTGTAACCGTGAGATTTACCAGTTATTGAATGGGGAGTCCCATGTGGGGCTGCATTGATTAGCTGCCATGTGTTTGAATCTTTGAAGGGACGGTTATGACTGATGCACGCAACAAATGTGAACCAAATCAAAAAGTGAGCACTGGATAATGCAGGCATGGGGGGGAAATGGTCTATTTATTGGACTCCAGGCCTAATACGCCACAGTAATCAATCCCATATGTGTGCTCAAACAGCAGGCTAACCTGTCCAACCAGGCTATAATTTGTTTTTTAGACAGTTTCCCTTCATTTTCGCCACACCACATTTCCCGTTCTGTAAGAATCCACTAAAAACAAGCATAAAGAAGTGTGTAGCAGCTCAGGTGGGTTTAGTCAGACACCACTGAGAGTTGGCCCAGTTGAAGATAAATGGCACTATCCAGTTCTTTGAGTTTTAGGATATCCTGCACAGACAGAACCCAAAAATCTATGTTAAGCATAGGTACTATACTGCTGGAGACAAATTCTGCAGGAGATTTTATGGTTTGTGGCCTTAGAACAATGCTACGCTGATGGTCACATTTATTCTCATTAGTAGCTATATCTATATATATATATATATATATATATATATATATATATATATATATATATATATATATATATATAGATATAGATATATATATATATATATATCAGCTTCCACTCCAGCAACATCTCACATTGCGTACATAAAAAAAGAACTTGTTGCTCCCATGAAAATTAAATCTAGTAAGTTTCAGAAAAGTAATCAATATACAAATATATATAATATATATATATTTTTTTTGCATTGGGCAGGTTCAGTTGTTCTATGATTTTTGAAGTGCCCCTCTGGGAACGGCTTCCCATTCTACAGAACAGGAAGTAAGAAAAACAATTAAATGAAAAGGGGATTTTATGGTTTGTGGCCTTAGAACGATGCCAGGCTGATGGTCACATTGATTCTCATTAGTAGCTATATCTAACTATCTATCTATATATATGGATTTTAAATGCAAAATAAAGTTTTTTAATTTCTGCATGTGCACACCATCAACGCATTTCTATCCTCAGGGACAGATCTTATATATATCCCTTTCATTTTCTGACATCTGCTAATCATTTCTAATTGAGGAAGGAAAGCAGAACAGTGAACAGCATTTTTTTTATCTTGGCCAATTATCAGAGGCCTGCAGAGTGCGTTTGAAGAAAGTGAAATGATGCAATAATCGCTTTTTTTGTGACTGTACATTGATCAGCTTCCGCTCCAGCAACATCTCGCATCGTGTACATAAAAAATGAACTTGTTGCTCCCATGAAAATTGAATCTAGTAATTTTCTGAAAAGTACTCAATATACAAACATATATATTTTTTGCATTGGCAAATGCAGGGTCCGTTGTTCTACGATTTTTGAAGTGCCCCTCTGGGAACGGCTTCCCGTTCTACAGAACGGGAAGTAAGAAATACACTGAAATGAAATTGGTCTTGAATGAACATTCTGTTGCACTGCTTATGAAAAAAGTCCCACCACTGCCTTTGGTTTAGTTGGATCAAAGAATGTCCAGTGGTTCACAGCGCTACAAAATATGTGGGCGCTATAGAAATACATGTTAATAATGATAATAATGAAAGGTAGTAAAATACTGCTCTTCACTGGTGAAACCAGCAGGGAACTGGCTACATGTTGTGCAGCCCTACACTCACAGGTGCAAACCTTGAAGAATATGTTATTGGGGTACACAGTGATATGTCACTTAAATTGAGGTTATATTAGGTTTTAGGTCAGTTGTGGCCACTATACAGTCATTGTGGAGGAGATGAAGGTTATGATAGGTTTGTATCGCCTCCGGGTTAGGGCCAATGTATGTGTAGACAAACCACTGTATTTGGTGGAGACCACAGCCAGGAATGGCATAATTACTAGTTTAGGCAGAGGATGAATTGCATGTGGTTCGTGTGTGACAAAAAATAGTTAATTGTACAGCTGAGATCATGGAGATGTGATATCAGCCTCTCTAGAGAGGAGATGGCTTTAAATGGTCCGTGAGTGGGAAGGAAATGAGTTGTAAGGCTTTGCTAATGGAACTTTGAGATTACCAACTGCTGCGTAAAAAGCTGCATCTCATTTTATTTTTTACTCCCACCACTAACAAAATATGTTGCTCTAATATTTCCACCGAGCAAACAGAAAAGATAAGGGTTACAGAGACAGATAGACCTCTGAATGTAAAAAATTCTGATTGGACAGGCTAGACGAAGACTATAGCAGTCAGTAAGGGAAGGCCAAGCAACTGGGCCTGGGTAACTCCTTCCATGACAACAGAGATAGGAGACTCCTTGTTAGTAAGTGATAAAAAGTACTCTTATTCAGTGACCAGGGCTGAAAGCTGCACAATGGGGAGTAGAAGACAATTCCTCATCCCTCAGACCTCCTAAAAGTCTTTCAGAAAAAACTGGAAACCTCAATCTTTCCATGTAAGGGTGGTCTTATGACCAAAGTAGGAGCATCCTCCAAAATCTGTTTTGCAAACAGTTTTCACTTTAGTCCACTATTGCCTTTAATTGTTCAGGACCACTGCTTGGTTTCTTGTAGTAGTAGCCTTACAGTCAAAGAAAGAATATTCCTAAAACCCTTGAAATAAATGATCTGAGTCTTTTATTCTGAAAATTGGTCCACTTGATGTTTTCGAAGGCCCCTATGATGCCCTTTATCACACCGAACGTTCTTCCCACAATAGACGTTAGTAATTACAATGGTTTTTTTTTCCTTTTAGTAATCATAAGGTTGAATATGATTCTAAAAACGGCTTCTGGGTCATGTACCTAATTCCAGCATCTACATCTATACATTAGTTAAACCCCCTTAAGGGCTCATCCAGACGTAGGGTTGCCACCCAGCCAGTATTTTACCGGCCTAGCCGGTAAAACACCGGCCAAGGCCGGGGCCGGTAATACAAATTTACCGGCAATGTAGCTGCCGGTAAATTTGTAAGACCCCTTAAAAAAGGCCCTTGCCTTGCCTGAAAACTTACCTTTCTCGCGTCTTCAGGTGATCGCTCGACGTGGCTCCGCCCCCTTTTGTGTCGCGGCACGCCCCTTTTTGTGTCACGTCACGCCCCTTTTTGGCCCCGCCTGCCGTTATTACATTTTGTAAAAGGTGGCTACCCTATCCAGACGCGAAGATTTGGGGAGATTTGTCACCTGGCGACTAAGAGCCTCTACTTTGGGGCGACAAATCTCCCTGAATGGCTTGCTCCTATCTCGCGCCCGCTAGCGCTAAAGTCACCTGCGCCTACTCACATGGGGTGATACGTTTTTCAAAGTCGCTTGAAATTGCCTCACGAGGCAATTTTGAGCTAATTTGAAAAACACGTCGCTGCGTGTGAATAGGCGCAGGCGACTTTAGCGCTAGCAGGTGCGAGATAGGAGCAAGCCATTCAGGGAGATTTGTCGCCCCAAAGTATAGTCGCTTAGTCGCCAGGCCACAAATCTCCCCGAATCTTCGCGTCTGGATGAGCCCTAACAGTGATATTTTAAATAGAGTGTTCCTACTCCCTCCAGCTCCCGGAGTCAACTTTAGTCAACCCATCCTTGTAGCAGAAATCCTTCAAGCTCCTAATAGACTTTGTAGCCCTGTCTAAACTACATCACTGTAACATGCCTTTTTTGTGAAATGTTAAAATTGCTATAATTTTCCTAACAAATAAATCAGAGCGGCTACAAAGCAAAGTTAACATAACAATGGTATCAGGCATTTGTGTCATTTCAAGATTAGGCTTTGCTTTCTTGTTATTCTAACAACAGCGTCAACATCTGGAGATTATTTAAGGTCAAAAGTGTGCGAGAAAGAGATTAGGGTTATAAAACGGAATTCATCAGCTCTAAAGAACTAAAATGGAAAGAGAAACTGAAGGGGAAAAAAAAGAGAAGCTTGTAAAAGGGGAAATAAAGAGGGAGAACCGGAAAGAGAGACAATATACTCAATGCATATTTCTAGCTGGCCACTATACACATGAAGATCAGCCAATATGGCAAGTCACCAAATGAGTGGGTCTTTCAAAGATATGTCCAGCATGAAGTGGCCAATATCAGGAATAATTGAAGTTATGAAGGCTATCGCAATGAGAACGGCATCAAATGCACAAATGCAGACTTCAATCCATCTGGAAAATAAAACCAAGCCATTTTTCGTCCAGATATTGGTCATTTAGACCTGTCTGTTGGCACCATACACTGGCCAATAAACCACTGATTCAGTCTGGAAGGAAGCTTTAAAGGGAAACTGTCATGGGAAAACATTTTTTTTTTTAAATGCATCAGTTAATAGTGCTGCTCCAATAGACTTCTGCACTGAAATCCATTTCTCAAAAGAGCAAACAGATTTTTTTATATTCAGTTTTGAAATCTGACATGGGGCTAGACATTTTGTCAATTTCCCAGTTGCCCCTGGTCATGTGACTTGTGCCAGCACTTCAGGAGGGAACTGTTTTCTGGCAGGCTGTTGTTTTTCCATCTCAATGTAACTGAATAGTATGCAGTGGGACATGGATTTTACTATTGAGTGTTGTTCTTAGATCTACCAGGCAGCTGTTATCTTGTGTTAGGGAGCTGTTATCTGGTTACCTTCCCATTGTTCTGTTGTTAGGCTGCTGGGTGGGGGAAAGGGAGGGGGTGATTTCACTCCAACTTACAGTACAGCGGTAAAGACTGATTGAAGTTTATCAGAGCACAAGTCACATGACTTGGGGCAGCTGGGAAATTGACAATATGTCTAGCCCCATGTCAGATTTCAAAATGAAATATAAAAAAATCTTTTGAGAAATGGATTTCAATGCACAATTCTTCTGGAACAGCACATACATTTTGAAAAATTATTTTTTCCCATGACAGGATCCCTTTAACAGCCCCAGTGTATGGCCACCTTTAGACAGAGGTTGCCAGATGTTTTCAATACAAGCATCCTTTGGAGGTGTAACCTTTGGTCAATTACTTCTTAGAACTTTAATTTGATATTGATATAAGAAAATATTGGTATATCTGCATTCATCTATAGCAGGGGGTGTCCAAACTTGGCCCTCCAGCTGTTAAGGAACTACAAGTCCCACAATGCAATAAAGGAGTCTGACAGCAACAGTCAGGCAAATGCATTGTGGGACTTGTAGTTCCTTAACAGCTGGAGGGCCAAGTTTGGACACCCCTGATATAGCTTCAAGAACTAAACATTCCCCCCAAATCTCAAGCTTGCTCACTGACTTTTAGTTTGAGTCCTCTGCAACTACACTTAATCCCATTATGGGGATGCCCCCACAGTCTGGAAACCTGGTATAAGATGCAGAGTCATATAACAACTGATTTCATCATTCCTAACTCGTACTACAATTTAATTAAACAAATTTAGAATAAGGGCCTTAAAAAGGCAACTTTATAACCTTCTTTCTTTGTATCCTATCAACTATAGAACAGGTTTCTTCAGATAGGCATTGCTTATAACAAGTATTTCAAAACCCAATGGTCGCAGCAAACATCATAATTCTTATGTGTATAGCTGCCTTAATCTTGCTTTTATCTTGATTGAGTGTCATCTGTTACTTGGATTTAGGGTTGCCACCTGGCCGGTATTCTACCGGCCTGGTCAGTATTTTTTATGGTTGATCCCAATGTTATTAACAGGAAAAAAGCTAAACAGCATGAGCAAATAGAGACACATTACTTTAATACAGGGGTCCCCAACCTTTTTTGCTCGTGAGCCACATTTAAATTTAAAAAAGAGTTGGAGAGCAACACAAGCATGAAAAAGTCCATGTGGATGTCAAATAAGAGCTCTGATTGGCTTTTTGGTAACCCCTATATGGACTGGCAGCCTACAGGAGAGAATGTTTGGCAGGACATCTGTTTTTTATACAACCAAAACTTGCCTCTAAGCCATTAATTTAAAAATAAGCTCCTGCTTTTACGCCACTGAGAGCAACATCCAAGGGGTTGGAGAGCAACATGTTGCTCGCGAGCTACTGGTTGGGGATCACTGACTTAATAGGTCTGCTCTAAGATATGAATGAACGGATTGGCTTTACCTAGAGCAGGGATCCCAAACCTTTTGAACAAATGAGCAACATTCAGAAGTAAAAGCAGTTGAGGAGCAACACAAGCATAAAAAATATTCTTGGGGTGCCAAATACAGTAAGTGCTGTGATTGGCCATTTGATAGCCCCTATATTGTCTGACAGTTAACAGGACACTCTGTTTGGCAGTACAGTTGGTTCTATCCAACTAAAACTTGCCTCCAAGCCTGGAATTCAAAAATAATCACCTGCTTTGAGGCCACTGGGAGCAACATCCAAAGGGTTGGAGAGCAACATGTTGCTCACAAGCTACTGGTTGGGGATCACTGACCTAGAGCAAACATTTAATGAAAGCATCTCCAGAAATGAGTATCCTTAACAGAGCAAAATCGCCAGCAAAACCAGTGATCTTACAAATCCATAAATGGGCAGTATCATTGATGACTGCAGAAATTGTTATACAATATCATGCAGCTTTAACTACAAGCGTGAAACAGCTTATTACAAGGAGCAAGCCTTTCCATCTGGAGAGCATCAGATGCCGAGTTTTGTTTAGTAAAAGAACTTCAAGGCAATTATTTGTCCAATCTCTAACACATAGTGCGAGGTAATTAATTTGAACAGATTCTTCAAAATCAGCAAACATCATTAACAGTGACAAGGGAGAAGCTGGCAGTGGGTGATGGCAGGGAAAAGCCATACATCTTCCAATACAGGGGTGACAGGAGATGCATCTATTGGCAGTTGCAGTGTACGGTTTTCACATAAGGAAAACAAGACGCAACTCGTCGAGAATTAAAACAAGGCACAATTGTAGAATTTCATTCTACGTTTTAAATGAACGTTGAATGTTTGCTGGAATTTGCTTCGTAAGTTCATACAAGAAAGACAAAGCTTCCAGGGAAAATGGCCTTAGACAAGTTTGCCAGCTTACATATCAATGTGATGTCATAACTAATAATATAAAGACCGGATAGGCGAGTTAATTCATTAGACAAACCCACAAGGACTTTGCTCACTTCTTCAGAGAAGATAAATGAAATCAAACTAGAAGCTGCTGTAGGATCACTGCCAAAAATTTGTCTGTTCTTGAAGTGATTATCTCTTTAAAATCTGATTACCCTAATATGCACATTAGGGTTTGGTTCAGGATTTGGTTGATTCCTTCATGAAAGATTTGGTATTTGCCCTAATCCCCAAATAATAGATTGTGTGCATCCCTACGCCAAAGGCATTCAATGGAGTATCCAGATGGGCAATGTTGGTGTCACAAAAGCACATACTGTGGGTCATAATGTGTTTATTGGACCTTTATTGATGGCTGCCGGGAGAGACAATCAAATGAACAGGTACAAGTGGCTCATAATGTTATTGCTGTTCCTTATCCAGCTGTACTAGGAATAGAGAGAGGCTTAGAAATATAATGTATCTGTATGTCACATTTATGTTGTGTATTACAATATACTGAATCCTGTAAAATAAAAAGAAATTCAGCAAACAGATGTAGGCATACAAGGGTGACTTAAAATGCAGAAAACGTGGCAGACAAGGCCAAACAGTAACTTAGTAACAAACTGCAGAAATCAACCTGTGTGCTCAGCACTGGGGCTTGTACCACACTTTCCAGAGAAACAGCAAAAAAACATAAATACCATTTAAGTATACCACACTGGCGGGCAAAACATTAACCCTCAAGAGTCCAAAATAAGTGAACTACACTGAATTGCACGGAAGCACAATACGCTTCATTAAAGAACCTCAATGGTGTTGTATCTAAGTGATTTCTTTCAGAATTAGAAGTAAGGCCAAGCCAATACTCAGAGTATTACTGGCATATATATATAGTTATTGATACCAACGTCCATTAAATCCTTTACTGTGGATTCTGCCCAACGCTAATGATGAGCAAACACCAGGGGTTTAAGTATCGTAATCTGTTCACAGAATGTTAAGCTCCTCAGCCACATCAAGGTGCCTCCCTATACAGAGGACTTAACGGTCTGTGATCACATTATCTGATTAAAAGCCAATGTTTGATTAATGTGCCATGAATCTGTATGCTAGGAAGTCTTTAATGGAGGCTATTAGGCTAACTATGTTAAAGCCGCCTGGGGAATGCCTCAAACTCAAACCTCCTCTGGTTTGCTACTGCTGGAAACGGCAACCAACTTCCCTCTGGTTCAAGTTAATTCTTCTTTGTACGAGTTTTCATATATAACAGATGCTGCCAGGCCCGGACTGGCAATCTGTGGGTTCTGGGGGCTGTTTGGACCTCTATGTAGCAGAAATGGCAGGGCCTTTTTTGAATCCCAGTCCAGTCCTGGATGCTACCAAGAGACCCCGAAGCCAGGGAAGTATGAAGAGTGGAAGCAAGAGGGCTGCAAAATGCAATATATGGTCAAAATATTATCCTGCAGAAAAATTTTTCACTGGCACACAGGAATTGCGTTTAGCAGGGCAAGCCCTTGCAATTTTATTATGAAGTGCAACGTTTCGGGGGAACACGCCCCTTTGTCAAGCATGGGCAAGCCCTTGCAATTTTATTATGCAGTGCAACGTTTCGGGGGAACACGCCCCTTAGTCAAGCATGCTTGACAAAGGGGTGTGTTCCCTGAAACGTTGCACTGCATAATAAAATTGCAAGGGCTTGCCAAGCTAAATGCAATTCCTGTGTGCCAGTGAAAAATGTTTCTGCATGTTGAGGTGAGGTTGCCGATTCCTCTATTTGCTGTGAACCAGAAGAAGAGTTTTTGGGTTTGTGTGTTGTGCGGTATCTCCATACCCTTCCAAAATATTATCCTCCAAAAACTCCATCTAAAATTATGTTTCTTCAGCTAAAACATCCAATGCTAACTTAAAAAAAAAAAAAACAGCCTCTGGAAGAAACATCATGGCAAGAACTTTTCAAAGGGAACACTGAGTTTTGTTCTGTGTGATCAGAGACACAGAGACCTAACATGACCCATGTGCAATGCCAAGCAATAAATGTCACCACCATTGGTGGCGAGCAGTGAGTGAAAGATCCCTGACCTATGGGATAAAACAGAACACCATCTGTAAGTCAGGCCATCTATAAAATTACTGCCCAATCTCTTACATTTGGATGAAAGAAAATCCCAACAAATATGGCATCTAGTGGTAAACCTTTCCAGAAGAGTAATGTTTGTTATAGGAGTAAAGAGAGCAGCAACAGCATATCATTCCCTTCGTTTTCGGAATTAGATGTTAGACAGGCATAATAGACCATTACAGAGCACTTTGATTGACTGGTGTTAATATGCACCTATGAGGTGTTGTGCCGACTTACTTGCCTTAAAACAGGTTGGGGCTTCCAAGCATCTTCTTGCCACCCAAATGGTCTCACTTGTTTCCAGCCAAGTGGAGGATAGTGGATGTGTTTTAAGTAAAGCTGCTGTCAGGTTAAGCCTATGGGAAGAATAAAGATGCCTTGGAAGGAGTTCCAGAAAGTGACTCCCCCGCCCATAAAGGATGGGTCGTGCAGAGACCAGGAATAAAAATGGAGTCGGGTGAGGTTAAACTGCATGGGCTGGGGACATATCTACACGGGTGTTGTGTCTAAAATTACAGTCAGTAAATTTACTGGCCCTGCTCGTAGCCTGGGTTCAACTGAAATACGGGCTGGGTGGCGCAACCCTATATCCATGACTTATCTGTCCATAAGCTTTAGGCCAAAATGCGTCAGCACCATCCATCTATATACAGTGCCCGTTTCAAGGCATCCTGCTTTAGAATAGCATTACCTTTTTCCTATATACGACAGGTAACATTATATTGATTTTACTAATCCAAACTTTCTATCCATTGGACAAAAGACAGGAAAGAAGTAGTACATTATAAAAAGTAACTGGTTGAATACAGACTTCTTTCCTCTCCTTCTCTAGCTCGGCTTGTACAAGAAAAGCTGATTTGACTGGAGAGCAAGCTGGCTGTCAGGGGAACGCAAATCCAATTTCTATACAAAAAAGCGAGAATCCGTTTCCTGCCTGACAATGTCTTTTTTTTTTCCTAGGGACGTCTGTAAAGCAGGAAATGGATTTGCAATTAGCGTTGGGGATTCTGGATCGACTCCTGGGTACCACTTTATTCACCAAATTCAAAAGCACTTCTGTTAATTGGAGCTTTTAAGGAAGAAATTGAATTTCATCTTGCTGTACCAACCCTGTTCCAGCTATTATCTTCTAAATAGACTAAACATATTTTCATGCCCAAACTGAACTGGCAATTTAGAATACAGTAAAATGTGGCCAAACCACTGCTGTATAGGGTTCCATAATTTTCATTGATTTCCCAGAATCATCGCCTCACTACTGCATCACTGTGTCCTGAAATTTGCTCTAGGGTTGTTTAAAAGCAAAATGTATTCTTTTTCCTCTATTAATATTCCACACCCCAGAATTTTTCTTTTTGTACATAGAAAATGTTATCCTAGGCAAATTCCCCAGTAATAGGAAAGCCAATGGAGGTGGAAGAGGTCAAAGCCAATAACGTCAAATAACTTTTCAAATGCATATAAGATGAAGATGAAACATCAGGGGTGTTGAATGCTGCTATGATATACAGTAGACTTCATCTAGCCATACATATATATACTGCTAAATTAGTTTTGGGAACTTGTATGAAAACTGGACCATCCTGTCTCACCTTGCCTGATAGCAGAACTAGTATTGGTCACCGAAATAAAGAAAAGCTATTAAATCTAGTCATTTATAAGGTATCTGTCTGTTTGGCCCAAAGGCCAATCTGTTGGATACTATACAGCAGAGTTCCCCAACCTTTATTAATTGAGTTGGGGCGCAACACAAGCATGAAAAATATTCCTGGTGGTGACAAAAAAGGTCTGTGATTGCCTATTTGGTAGGCCCTTTGTGGACATGTAGTCTAAAGGAGGGTCTGTTTAGTAGTACACCTGGTTTTATGCAACCACAACTTGCCTCCAAGATTTGGGGAGCAACACAAGCATGAAAAATATTCCTGGGGGTGACAAAAAAGGACAGACAGTCTAAAGGAGGGTCTGTTCAGTAGTACACCAGGTTTTATGCAAGCACAACTTGCCTCCAAGCCAGGAATTAAAAAAGAAAATAAGCACCTGCTTTGGGGCCACAGGGAGCAACATCCAAGGGTTTGGTGAGCAACATGTTGCTCACGAGCCACTGATTGGGGATCACTGCTATATCAGTTGGCGCTATAGAAATACATGTTAATAATATCAGATTTATTGACATTTTCTTGTACAAACACACCAAAAACCTGAAAATATCTATACAAGTTATAGATGCACCACATCCTGGGTTTGGTTCAGGACTCCCAATCCTAGCTTTTTAAAAAGAATTTGGAAGAATCCAAATGCATGGCCAAGTCAAAACCAGCATGGGCTGGGGGTGCATATCTGCATGGGCACCTAAAATTACAGTCAGTAAATTTAATGGCCCTGCTCTTACCGGGGTTTAACTGTAATACAGGCTGGGTGGCAACCCTATGTCCAAGACCAGTGGCGTAACTACCAGGGGTGCAACCCCATGGGGCCCATTGGAGCCACGTAAAGGCAGGCGATTATCTAGGGGGAGATTTTACAGCACACATGGCATCAACACTCTAGCATGGGATTTATAGAGGTAAGGGCCCCGACAGGTGGGCCCAGGTGCCCATCCTGTACCGGGGCCCACCAGGGAATGTGTTGGACTTGAATGAGCTCAGCACTACCCATTTATATACAGTGCCCATTTCAAGGCATATTGCTTTAAAAAAAAATTGGCATACATTACCTTTTTTCTACTAACCAGATCTTAATTATCATGTAAAGACAATGATTTTTTTTTTCTGAAAAATTTCTTAACTGATTTTGCTAATTTTCACAAGCAACGTTTGAATTCAGATTCATGGTTTATGGTGGATTCGGTATTTGGTCAAATCCTACAATTGTGGATTCAGTCCCTCCCCACTATAAATATTATAAGCATGGATTCAAGAATGCCCTTATGCCCCTTAAACTGAATTTCTGCCTTAACTGGCTCGTGGAAAAAGTAGGGCAGCCTCCAGAGCCTATAGTCCACAAATATCTATTTTGAGTTTGTCTAAAAAAGAATAATGAACTTAAAAAAGTTGGGGAGGCTTTAAGTTTCCTACACCAACTCCCTGGTGTGGACATAAACCCCTGTTAATGGTAGAGGAATCCAACTGGTGAATGATAATAATAAAGGGGTTTTTCTGTTATGTCTGAATGGTAGAAAAGACGATTATCCACCAAAATGTCCATTATCATTAGTGAACTGGATTTTGGATGTATGAAGAACAGCTTGGGAATTGTTTTCCTTATGCCTCATAAAATCTAGCGACAGGGTATATTATCTATTGACAATTACCACTACCTTCAGTTTACCTTCTATTTATGCGTTAGACATTAAGCTATAAGTGCATATTTTATTGGGAGCAATAAATGTAAGAAATGTTGTGTGGCCATAATAAACCAAGCCATTGTACTGTAGCCAGTATAGGGGGAAAATGTCAAGTAAAAAGTGCCTATATAATTCTATATAATATCGTGCCTTTAACAGAAGGGACTCAATCAGGACATGGTGTTTAAATGGAATCTACTCATGTATGCATTGACCTTCTCATATCTTTGCCTTTTTTTAGTGGCTCCTGGGGCTGGTTTGAGAATGAATGCCATTGACGTGGAAGGTGTCATCTCTTGTTTTAATCTACAGGATATCAGTCCTCAAGATAACTCTACCCCACTGCGCAACTAAATTGTCTCTTCATGATGTGGGCGAACCCAACATTAAGCAGACGTCTATCAATAACCACAAAATAAGTATGTTTTTTAAAACTGTTTTGTATCAAATACATATTCATGAGCAGGCGCAGCTATGAACGGTCTGGCCTGTTTGGGAGGTATATGTGGGATATTTTATTTAGAAAATAGGGCTCATTATCATTTTGCAGGTCATGAATAAGGGGGTGAAATTAAAATAGGAATAAGGCCAGGCTGGAAGAACAGGGAAAAAATATCCTTATGGCATCATTTCCATCATTAATTCAGCTTGCCTGGGGTGATACAAGCTATAAATGCCCTCATTACCACAGAGTGTCATAACATAAAACTCTAAAAAAAGAATATGGCTGGAAATAATGTATTTAACATACTGAGCTTACTTTACCAGCCCAGAGGGCCAGCAGCCCTATAACAGTGACAGATTAAATCTGTCTGTATCCATATTCAATCTTATGATCTTATGATGTCATTTTTTAGTGTGTCAGTGACTCTGCACATGCTCAGTGTGCTCTGGGCTGCTGCTAAGAAGATAAGCAAGATATTAGCAGATAGTAAAGTTACAAACTGATGCTACAGGATGGACTGTGAATCAAAGAGCTAGTCTTAATGTTACCACGTAACGTGAACCTCAATAGAACAGCCATTAATTGTGAAATGTATATTGTATACTATACATACTGTATATTGGGTCCCTAAGCTCAGGTAATACAGCAGTAGAGAGTATGTGCTGTCAATCAGCAGAAAAGTGGGGCATCTTCAGAGGCACTCCCAAGGGACCTTGAGCAGAATCTCAAAACATGGCCTAGTTATTTGCTGAGGCTTAGTTCTCCTTTAAACAACATGAAATGGATTTGTGTGCAGAAGAGAATTGCAAAGGGTGCAAAAAAAAAAAAGACTTCATTGACAGGAGATAATGGATTCATCAATAGAGAGCTAGGAGGCCAAGAAGGAATGGTTTTTCAACAATCAGGGCAATGACATTCATCAAAGCATGTGATGCGTCACATTGTAAACACAATTAATAATCATAAAATCAGTACGTTTGACTTGCAAAACATTTCTGTGTGCTCCCATCCATCTAAGTATGGATATCTTTGGCAACTTCACCGCACAAGGGTCCATCCATCAAAGTAATGAAATGAGGAAAATATCCCTGTACATTTTTCCTCTAAGCTTGAATTGTCAACCTTTGGCACTCCCGAAAAAAATGCCAGTGGGCAATTGTGGGTTCCCCTTGCTTTCTGTGTCCATTAGACTCTTCTACCCAACAGAAAAGCATGCATTTGTCCTTATTGTTCTGGCATCAACGCCCCCCACTACCAGTGCCAGATGTATCAGATTTTGGGGTCTCGTGGATGCAACTAGGGAAAGCCATGTCTTTGCACTTGGTTCCAGGGGAAAAACACATCGTAGTAGGTAAAGGAAAATATGACAATTCTACTAAATGAGCCCTATGATTTTCTGTCTCACGGATGTGCCGTTGGTTTGAGCACTGTAAATACTGATTCATTTCTCAGATGTCGGTGATGCTCAAGGTAGGTGATGTGTTACTTAGACAAACAACACAGAGCCATGGAAGTAGCTAAATTACAGCATTCTGTTGCAGCGTTAAAACGGGAGAGACAATAATGTAATGGTGAGGGATATATACAATATATATATATATAATGTTGTGTTGGTAATGCCTTCCCATTGCCAACACAACTGTATTCTTGCGCTGGTACCATGCACAGCATAAATAAAGTATTAGCAAGGGATTTGTTTTAGGGCCATAATGCTCTATTTTAGACAAGAAATTAGGAAATTAAAAAAAAAAAGTTAACCCAACTTCAGTTATTTCCCTTAATGGCAGCAATAGTTATTGTCATCAATTATTTGCCTTAAATAGACTGAACAACTTATTGTGTTCAAGCACCCTACCATGGTGCACAAGATATATTTTTTGAAAGGGTGGTGGGTACTGAACTGAACACCTGCTGCTACCCATAATGTCCTGCTCTTGCCATCTCGCTCTACTTTACTATCCCAAAAGCCCCAGACCCTTCCCAGAGACTATTATCCTACTACCAAAGAGGAAGATGATGGTAGCACCTTAGCAAGATGTGGTATTGCACTTAAATGAGCCAGCACCATTTCAATGTATTTTGGTCACAAAAATAGCTTCAGGTGTTTTCCAACTGCAAGAGCACAACAAGGCACGCATGATGCAGACATCCCTCACAAGAAGCAATTACAGACAGAAGCAGCAGGGGATTCAATCACTGGAAAGTAATGGCAGCCCCCACTGAGGGTTAACTGCTCAGCCGTGGCAGCAGCAGTCCAGTAGCAGGAGCCTTACATTTGTACTTTATAATCAATATCTCTTATGTTTACACAAGGCTGGGACCAAAAACCTGCAGTATTATTGACTTTCGTCCAATGATAAATTGTCTAGATTGACTGTGCTTATAAACGTGCCCTCCATGCTACAGTGAACAGTTAAACCAAGTGTGGGGGGGTGCAGTAAAATCCAATTTCTACTTCATTTCAAACCGCTCTGCATGGTATGTGGTTATTTGACTGGTCTCAAACTCATCCCCCAATTATCATTCCACATGCCGACAGAAGGAATACCTGTGCAAGGAAGACTCCATTTAATGGGGGGGGGGGCACTGCCTACTCATTCTTTTGGGTTTCAACTCACCCCCCTTCTTCAGCACAATGATAAAATCCAATAAATCAGCCTCCTCGCTGCTTGTACAGAGAACACTGCTTATGCTACAGACAATAAATGACATTGAAAGAATAGGTGTTTAGTCACCTCGAAGCAAAGTGTGGCACAGTAATAAATCATAAATATAGGCAGGTTATTAATCTGTCTCCGCTGTGCCATTTGCATTCTCTCGAGATAATAGTGGCTTTCTTGAAACATAAAATCTGGAGTATTATTACCTAGTTAAGAAGCTTTTATGCCGTGCTAGTTAACATGCACGCATACGACCAACGGTCTGGGTCAGTATAACAATGGCACATACACTAGGTGGACACTCGTATGTTTTCTATGAGGGATGGATGTAGTTTAATCCCTACAGATATTGATTATTTCCAGCTTTTAACAGGCAGCCACCGCAGTTGAAGAGCATCTGAAGGGCCCACTGTTATCCATCTCCGATGTGACAAACTGCATCGGCCAAAAAAGTCCAAATGTGTCCCTAACACTGAGCTACAACTTTGCCTTCATGCATCCTAGTAAAATCTAATCTAGAAATGATAAGGAACAAATCATGATAGATATATAAAACCGGAAATAATTTAGTGCATAATGGAGGGATTTTGGACCTGAACTGCCATTATTTTTTTCCTCTTCATCTTCATCAGTTATGCATTGATTAAATTCAAACTTGTTCATAATTTCTGTAGGTGTGAAACCCTCTCTGGATTTAATGTATACACACAAATTTCATACATACAGATTATACTGTGTATGAGGAGTAACAAACCACCTATTGAAAAGAAGAAGATCCATGACCATGTAATGGCATGAACCTGCAAGGTCAAGTCTTCTAGTTATGAAAACATGTGAATTTGGGGAAATTAACTACTACAAAAATGTGAAGCAAAAGAAATACCTGGGGTGGTTTATTGGAATTAGTTGCCAACTCAACTTTCAAGATCTGGAAGCTTATAGCCTTCAAACTCAACTTTCAAGAGTGCTTGAACAGCCTATAAGCAGCTACAAAAGCAATCATCTAGTGCACATGTCTGTAGGTCTCACTTCCCAAGTTTAACCGGTTGAACACAACACAATACCTTTTCTTGTGTGTATTTAGCCTTGCCATACAAAGGCATTGTGTGCCAAGTCAAGGTCTGGAAACTTCCAACACTCAAACACAACTTTTAAAAGTGTTTGGCCATCTTACAAGCAGCTACAAAAATGTATCTAGTACGCAAGAATTGTAGGTTTAATTTCCAAAGTCTTATCGTTTTGAGAACAACACAATACCTTTACTTGTGTGCATTTAGCCTGACCATACAAAACATTAGGTGCCAAAGCCAAGGTCTGGAAACTTTCAGCACTCAAACTCAACCTTTAAGAGTGCTTGGCCAGCCTACAAACAGCTACAAAAGCGGATGATCTAGTACTCAAGAGCTGGAGGTCTTGTTTCCATAGTCTTAACCTTTAGAACACAACACAATACCTTTACCTGTGCTCATTTAGCCTGGAATTACAAAGGCATTAGGTGCCAAGCCAAGAACTGGAAACTTCCAGCCCTCAAACTCAACCTCAACCAACCAAGAGTGTTTGACCAGTCTACAAACAGCTACACAAGTTGAAGAGCTAGTACACAAAAGTTGCAAGTCTCATTTTCTTAGTGTTAACCTTTTGAATAGGATACCTTTACTGTGCAATTAGCTTGGCCACATAAAGGCATTAGGTGTCAAAGTCAAGGTTTGGAAACTTCGATCCCTCCAACTACGTTTGAACTAAACCTTCCCAAGAGTCCCAAGTAGCCATAATCATTAGCAAGCCTTCAAGTACTCCATAGCTCTGTATCCTTTTCTTTAAACAGGTAGAATAGGTTTTTTTCTGTGTAGGAATATGATTTGTTATCTAGAACTTGTCTCCCCCATCCCTTGCCAACATCTACAGTTGTGCTCATAAGTTTACATACCCTGACAGAATTTATGATTTCTTAACCATTTTTCAGAGAATATGAATGATAACACAAACACTTTTCTTTCACTCATGGTTAGTGGTTGGCTGAAGCCATTTATTGTCAAACAACTTTGTTTACTCTTTTTAAATCATAATAACTACACAATCTACCCAAATGACCCTGATCAAAAGTTTAAATACCCTGGTGATTTGGCCTGATAACATGCAAACCATCTTCACCTGTGATCTGTTTGCTTGTAATTAGTGGGTGTGTATAAAAGGTGAATGACTTTCTGGACTCCTGACAGACCCTTGCATCTTTCATCCAGTGGTGCACTCATGTTTTTTGGAATCAAAGTCATGGGGAAAGCAAACGAATTGTCAAAGTATCTGTGGGAAAAGGTAGTTGAACTCTATAAAACAGGAAAGGAATCGAGAATGCCAATCAACAGTGTTCAAACTCTTATTCCAAGAAGTGGAAAATTAGGGTTTCTGTTGAAACCAAACCAAATAAAACTAAAAATTCAGCCACAACTGCCAGAAAAATTGATCAGGATGCAAAACATACAAATTCAGGTGAAATATAGGACTCTCTTAAAAAATGTGGTGTGGCTGTTTCAAGATGCACAATAAGGAGGCACTTGAAGAAAGATGGACTGCAAGGTGGAGTTGCCAGAAGAAAGCCATTACTAAGCAGAAATTTCACAAAGTATGAATATGCCAAACAGCACAGAGACAAGCCTCAAACCTTCTGGCACAAAGTCATTTGGAGTGATGAGACTAAAATTGAACTTTTGGCCACAACCATTAACGCTACATTTCGGAGAGGAGTCAACAATGCCTATGATGAAAGGTTCACCATTCCTACTGTGAAACATGCTGGTGGATCACTGATGCTTTGGGGACGTGTGAGCTACAAAGGCACAGGGAATTTGGTCAGAATTTATGGCAAAATGAATGCAGTAAGTTATCAAAAAATACTGGAGGAAAATTTGCATCATCAGCCTGGAAGCTGCGCACGAGACGTACTTGGACATTCCAACATGATAATGATCCAAAACACAAGGCCAAGTTGACCTGTCATTGGCTAAAGCAAAATAAAGTGAAGGTTCTGGAGTGACCTCTCAGTCTCATGACCTCAATATCATTGAGCCACTCTGGGGAGACCTCAAACGTGCAGTTCATGCAAGAAAGTCCAAGAATTTACTGGAACTGGAGGCTTTTTGCCAGGAAGAATGGGCAGCTTTACCTTTGTCTGAGAAGATAAAAAGCCTCATCCACAACTACCACAAAAGACTTCAAACTTTCATTGATTTTAAAGGGGACAATACACAGTATTAAGAACTGGGGTATGTAAACTTTTGATCAGGTCATTTGGGTAGTTTGTGTAGTGATTATGATTTAAAAAGAGTAAACACAGTTGTTTGACAATAAATGGCTTCAGCCAACCACTAACCATGAGTGTTTGTGTTATCATTCATATTCTCTGATGGTTAAACTTATGAGCCCAACTGTAATTGTAGGACAATCACTTTTCAGACATAATCGTAGCATATCAAATTACTTTACCCTGGAAATCATAGCTCCCTGATGTGCAGTTAGAAAGGAATATTGGATTCTGGAGAAATCCCTCACAGCTAACATCAAACAAGGCAGGCCCAACCAATCAAACGATGCAGTGGATGCTGTACTAATCTGTCCTCAGGCAACGTATCAATCAGGCAGTATTCCTTTGAAATATTGATCACTTAAACCAGCAAGACGTACCTGGTTGCTTTTAGCCTTAGGGAATCATGTATTCAATGGAACTGGATGGCTGATATATTTATTAGAGAATGTACTGTTTGCTGTGGCTCAACTAAGGTTGATGAATGGTGATTGTTTAAGTCAGAAAACGGAAAGATAGAAATCAGCGTGATCTATATGAAAATCAATTAACTAGAAATGTATTATTGTGTTTGAACCCTACCAAACCAATTTACTGCAGATGGGGGCACTGCCAGAGCAATCTTTATATCTGTTATTAGGCTTGTTTGTCAAGACTGCTCAGAGGTCAGAATAAGCTGCACTTTATTGGTGGACAAGTCAAAAATCCTTCAACCCACACATGACTTAACTGCTTGCCAACCTACACCCAACCTGACCTCAAAGTCCTCCTCCATTTTTAGCCCCTCACCTGACCTGATCCAATGATGTCACCAATATTAGTGGAAGCTAGAACTGCTGGTGCAAGCATTTTAAGTTTGACTCATCATACTTTAAGTGCTTTAAATTTGGCCCATTATGCACCAGAAGCCAAGCCTGGAGAACTAGGTTTCTTGACCTTACCCAATGGACTCTGTGGCTTTTTGATGGACTGGCCCATCCACACTGTTTCAGCAAAATAAAAGTTCCCCTTCTGCTGTCAGTCCAGTGCTAACATTCCTGAGACCAGGGTAGGTTTGCCAGCTGTAATATAGGCATGTGGGACAAGGTGGTAGTGGTGACACCAAGGGGCAGGGTGTTGGGAACTAGATCAATCTGTCTGGAAGGTGAGAGTAGAAATTTAGGGATTAAAAGGTGGGCCAGGTAGCAAAACAGTTCAAGGTGGGGAGGGGTGTACAAAGAATTATAATAATGTAAATAATTATTATAATTGACTACTGGTTATTTACGGTTATTTACTGACTATTGTAGATGCATCATCATAAGACTTGGTTTAAAAAAAAAAAAAAGACCATAAAAAGGAACAGTTTCAGCAATATTACAATTTTGGGAGATGACCTCTCAGGGTTATATATGTTTCTTATTGAAAACCTTTAGTGGAGAATAGTAACATAACGTCGACTAACATGTCAGCCAATAATACTACATTCATGAATAACCAAACCCCCCCCCCCCAGTCCACTGGGAAAATGGAACAATGGAGATGCATTGCAAAGCACACAATAATATAACATATTCATCATTTGTAGATCATAACCATCTAACTCTCAATAATTCTACATCACCCTGGATTTGAGAAAACAACTTCATTTTACCAACCCACTTATAGTTTCACTAGAGCCTTTCTTCTTAACTTGACAAATATATAACACATTATCGTCTTTATGTAGTAGTTTATTTTTTTTTTTTTAGAGCCAAATGAAATGGTACAAATAGATATTTTAGTGGATCTATAAAATATGGATTTAGTGCCTCTATAACAAATGGATTTTGAGGTTCATAGAGTAGAAGAAAAACATTTTGTGTATCCATAATCTACAAATCTATAAGATAATGATGAATGTCTCTATAATATAATAAGAATACATACATTAATCTGATAAGCTTACTGAAGGCATTTGCCTACCCTTTGTAGTAATTGGATAGAGAATGCACCAAGGTGAAATGTTATTGGCAGGTATATCTTGATTAGGGGGTTCAAACATAGAAAACTTGCTTGGGCCCCTGCAGAACATCAGTTGTGGGGAGGAAGATATGGTATAGCAGGTACAGTGTTGGACTGGTCCACTGGGATACCAGGAAAACTCAAGGTGGGCACAGCTGTCAGTGGCCCTCTTGCTTCTAACAATTTATGGTCATTTCCTATTTCTTTATGAGAAAAAAAGAAACTTAATAGTGGAAGAATAGAGTATAGTATGTAGAGATGAAAGACTAGGAGAAAAAAGAGGTTGAGTGAGGAGAGGAGGAATAATAGTTTGGAATAGAGTACAGTATGTAGAGATGAAAGACTAGGAGAAATGAAAGAGATGAAAGACTAGGAGAAAAAAGAGGTTGAGTGAGGAGAGGAGGAATAATATTTTGGAGAGTGGGCCCACGGTCTAAGGTTTTCTGGTGGGCCCCTGGCATCCCAATCCAACATTGAGCAGGTTTAGTAGGACAAGATGGTGACTGTAATGCATTAACCCAATACCCTGCATGTCACATTGGACCTGATTTCCATCGGACATTCCTGAATCGTGCATCCATAGACGGAAAAGGTTTTCTAGAAAATTTGCTGGTTGGCATATAGGGACATAAGAGGATGTAGAGGGCAAGTTAGGGAGTGGTCCACATTACAAACATACATATATAGACAATATTTTAAAGGGCAACTGAATGCTCATGGGTTGGATAGTCCTAACAAGTCCCATCCACAGCTAAAGACGGCTGTGGATGGGACTTACAAAATTGCTCCTTTCTAAAAGAGACTGATAATAGCAATGTGCCTTCTTCTATGCTAAATCCATTGCTTAAGATGAAATACACAATGAAAGCCAAGAATCATACAATGAAGGCTCCTTACCCAGGCATATTAATCTCAAGGGCCCTTGACATTACTGACAGCTTTTTAGCAGATTTGCAAGGTGTATTTATAAAAGGCCATGTGGCAAGCAGATCCAATGTGAGCCAAAAGCTTCTTTGTATATAAAATGACAAATCAAAAAAAAGAACAAGATCCATCACGGGGGCTCTATTAAATAAACCGTTCCTTTCTTAGATATAATGAGAACACAGCGCTATGGAATGCAACAGGAGAACGCAAGAAAAAAAAAAGCTATTGATCCATTCTAAAGAGATACCGATACCATATTTTTTTTTTTTAAATAGATATTGGCCACTTTTTGCTCTTGTGGAGGATTTATGGTGGTACACTCAATCAAACGTCCAGGCCCGACTTCCAAAAAGTCAGGTTGACGATTGCATTCACCAATATGAGCAGGTAAGAACCCTACTGCTTAGGTCTTTCAATGTTGGTTTCTGTGAATAACATGTGCAGAATTTTTAAATACTGTTAGTAGCAGTTGTAAAGATCATTACAACAGTACCTACAACAGGAACTCTGAGGGGCCCTTTCATCCAGGGGCATAACTGCAGCTGGAGGGGGGCTGAGGAGCTATAGGGGCCCATGAGGCCCTAGTTCATATATAGTTTCAATAAATATTGGTAAGACAAGTCAAGCTCTAGACATTTTGGGGACCTGAAAAATAATTTGCTGTGGGGCCCACCCAGTAATATATAGTGACGCCACTGCTTTCATCAATAACCACACCAGGAACTGTGACCAATGACACTGGTAAATGGTGCAGATCTGCCATTACTTTCCTATAAGCAATGGCAATGTGGCCACATTCAGAGCTCAGCATAGAGCTTCATTATAGGTAACGGCACCATAGGAAATTATACCACTTATAACTGTAAGCCAAGATGCCATGCATATGTGATGTGACAGGGCATGCACTTATACCCAGCTCCCTTTTTTTGTAAACTTTTAGGGGCAGGGACCTCATCCCAACTGTGTTTTGAAACACCTGGGAATAGATTTATCTGTTTTTTACTGCATAACTATACCAGTGGCATAAATACATAAATGCATACATTAATTTGTCTCCTCGTATAGACCTTCTACCACTGGCGTAACTATAAAGGAAGGGTCTACTTCCTCTTTCATTAAGAAAATTTCCTCTAGCCACTCTCCCTGAGCAGCAGGGGGGAGCGGGCGGGAGGAGAAAGCGAGCGCTAGGCTGGAGCTGCAGTGCGCTGGGCTCCAAATTTTTTTTTTTGCAGGGTAGACCAGTATTACTTTTTTTACACCACTGCCTACCACCATTTCCACTTTTTATTCTTTTTGGGCCTGGATTTGTGGAGAGGCTATCTAAGCCTGGGCCTAGGGCATCAGGATTTTAGAGGGCGGCATGCTCCAAGCCACACCAAATTGGTTCAGAAATTTAAATTTCCTGTGTGCCAATTCCCATTGCTCTGTCCCAATGATGAAAATGTGAGCAAATAAAAGGGAAAGGACAGCGGGCCTACGGGCGCCCGCTATGTAAATCCGGCCCTGATTCTTGTCAAACTTAAATGAGAGTTGGCCAGCATGGACCTAATTCTACTCCACTGTGCGGAGTAAGGATAGCTGCAATCTACTGAGAATACCACTGCCCAAACAAGTAATGTCCCTGGTTGAGTGGTTAGCATTGCTTACTTGTACCCAAGTCCTTCATTTAATTTGACATACTGTATATTATATAGATTTATTTCTATACTGTATATAAGGATACACCAGCAGGCTCCCTTCAGCCATGTGCCAGACACACCCACACATACTAGGGTCACTTTATAGGGGGAAAGTCATCGTGCATTTGGGGTTGCCAAATGTTAGGCACCCCCAAGTGATTGCACTGACTTACCTGAAACCCCGGGCTCCTATCAGCAGAAATCTGCACTGCCCCCCTCCCTGGGGTTATACCAGTGAGCACCACGGAACACTTCTCTTCCACCTTCCTCTTTCTTCTCACGCTGCACATGAGCAGTAGAACTTTAATTAAAAAGTTGTCTATTAAGTTCACTGCACATGTGTTTGCCCGGGGAAATTTGAAGCAAGAAGAATCCGGATGAGAATCACTCCATGGTGCTCACTGGTATAACCCCAGGCTGGTGCAGTTTTCTGCTGATAGGAGGTTTCAGGTAAATCAATACAATCACTTGGGGTGACCCTAGTATGTGTGGGTGTGCCTGGCACATGGCTGAAGGGATTTTGGACTACAGATCTGCAGAAGAGACATGCAGATGCAGAAGAGACAAAAATTCAATGTGCTCTAGAAGACTTCTCTAGAAGAATTATTTTCACTGTTGCAGAATATTAATGGTGTAAAGGCTCCTGCATGCAGTTTGTTGCATTTATACCTCTGAATTAATAATGAATATTAAAAACCACGGCCCATGCTACACTTAACAGGAGAATTTAACAGTTGATGCAGTGGGAGAGCCTTAAATCCGCTTCATTTCTTTGTTACTGATGTGGTTTTTGATGGACTCCTGTCTATGGGCCAAGGCTGGTTAGATTAGAAGATCGAGAGGCAGGCCCAAAATGACCCACTTACTGACAGGCTGAGGTTAACCAGACAAATCCCTTATTGTCTTCTTAATGCTGCTGGGTTGCATTAATAGTTGTAGAGGAGAAATATCTATGTTTCTAAGCCCACACTTTAAAGCTTTAATGTGGGCCAGTGGTGTAACTAGAGGTTACTGGGCCTCACAGTACATTAATGTTAGGGCACCCAACATATCCAGAGGTTGTCCTGTTTAACCAATATATTTTAATTGCTCATTAATTTAGGCCTCATGGGGCCCCCTATACCTCCAGGGCCCCCCTGCAGCTGCAATGTCTGCTTCCTCTGCAGTTAGGCCTTTACATCAAGCATGTGTTCCACCAGCAAACACAGCAATATCACTGTTAAATGATCAGGTTTAAATGACATTCTTTGCTTATTAAGTGTAATGGGTTCTGGTTGGTGTGGCAGGTTTTAATTACAGGTTAGGGCTCACTCCGGAAGCTCCAATAGATGCAACACTACTAAACTGACTAGTTTGAAACAATAATTTCAACTTGTGTTTTGACCCATTGGCTCACTCAAAGAAAATGCAAGTGGAATCTCACATTGGATGTACAACATAGGGCTGTCAAATAATATTACTGAATACAGGGCTATTCATTCTCCTGCAAATCTCTGAAGAAATCCATGCCGGTTCCACAGGGGCAGAGATTGCTTTGCACAGGACAATGTAGTTGCTACTGCCTGTTGCACATGATCTTCATGGGGTTCCTTTAAAGGAGAAGTCAACCCCTTCGGTAATACAATCCCTCTCCCCAACTCTGTGTTGCCCCCCGCCCCGGCATACCTCACCCCCGGGCAAAAGCCCCTAAGTTGCTACTTACCCCTCCTGTCCACAGAGTTCACAGGCACCATCTTCTCTTGTGCGGTCTTCTTCCTCGATCCATCTGCGTCTTCTGGCGCATGCGCAGTAAGAGGCATTTGCTGGTTCAGTTCTACTGCGCATGTGGCGAAAGTCACAAAGATTTCTTTTTTTGGAAACTTTGTGACTTTCGGCGCATGCACAGTAGAGCTGAACCAGCAAATGCTTCTACTGCACATGCGCCAGAAGACGCAGATGGATCCAGGAAGAAGACCAGGAGAAAATGACGCCTGTGAACTCCGTGGACCTGCGCAGAGGGGTAAGTAGTAACTTAGAGGCATTTGCCTGGGGGAGCAACATGGGGGGGGGGAGCTATTTTAGCACAAAGGAGTTGACTTCTCCTTTAACTGACTTTCAGCAATAAACACTAAACAGGAGTCCAGCTTTTTCCTAAAATATTGCACCTTCAGTTGAATGTTTGTGTTTACAGTAGACAGAATAATCAGGAAATGGAAATGTTCCTAATTAAAATTTCAGACAATAATTAGAGGAACGCGTCTGGACGAGCAAGTGACTGGAACACAGTTAAACAGCTCGGGCACAGGCATATGGCTGTACTTGGCGCTCAGGGATTCAGACTAGGCAAGAGTGCAATTCCCATATACACCTTGGCATGCTTAAGCATCATTAATAAGCAAATAAAGCAGGTAGGAAAGGAGGAAGAAGCTGGTGCTTAAACTATGGCAGACTGGCATTAGTCACTGAGAGATATGTCTTTATTGTTCGGTGAAAGTGTCACGTAGCCAATCATCTCCTTACATCAGGTTTAAGCATTGTTTGGTTCATGACTCTGCTTGGAGACACAACATTTAGCCACCCACCACCCCAGCTAAAACAATGCTACAAGCAGACAATAACACTAGTCTTCAAATCTCCCCTCTAACAGACTTCCAAGATTGACTAGCAAGAGGATCCAGTAGACATCCTATCCAAATATATCCTCAGCTAGCCTTTAGAACAGTGATCCCTTACCAGTAGCTGGTGAACAACATAATGCTCACCAATGCCTTGAGTGATGTTCTTTGTGGTCTCAAAGCAGGTGCATATTTTCCAGGCTTGAAGTTTTAGTTGCATAAACATCAGGTGTACTTCAACCAGAGCCTCCTGTAGGCTGCCAAATACAAAATTTGGCTGTTGTAATGCAAATCATAGCCCTGGACAGCAGTCCCGGTGGGCCCTGGGCCCCCCAGTCCGACCCTGCGTATACGCACCGAATATCATACAAAAATGTATTTTGTACCATATTATCAGTGTGTCTATGGCCACCTTTACTACATGAGCTTTGGAGCAATATAGATTCATACCACAGAACAGATTTATTTGGGCACAAACCAGTCACTCATATAGGTGCAAATTCAGTAAAGCGAGAAGCATCTAACGCTAGCGTCAGCGTGACGTCAATTTGTAACTTCTTAGATTCACTAACAGTGTCCCTGGCGAAAATTCGCTAGCGAAGTAGATAGACTAGCGCAACTTCGCACCCTTACGAAGTTGCGCACTGACGAAGGGACGTAATTACGCTAATTCACTAAGATGAAAATTTTTGTGAACGTTACCTCTTACGCTACAAGTTACTTCGCCAGGTCAGACCTGGTGAAGTTCAATACAATAGATAGGAGTTTGAAAAAAAAAACTTGTCCCAAAAAAACGCTAACGTCTTTTACTTTTTTTAGAGTGATAAATAGCGTAATTTTTTTTGGGTTACCCTCATTACCCCCCTACATTTCCTAACATATGGCAACTCAACTATACAGGGGGCACATGTAGGGCAATAGGACAACTTGTTTTTTTTTATTAAAGGTTTCCTGGGCTTGTGTAGTGGAATGTAGTGGCTGTAACATATACTTCTATTATACTTTGAAATTTGCGCAAATTAGGCATCGCTAGCGTAAGTGCGCTTTGCCTGGCGAAGTAACACTAGTGGAACTATGCTCCCGTTCGCCGACCTTTGCGTAACTTCGCACTTTAGTGAATTTACGTAGTGCCGACAGAAATTAGCCTGGCGAAGTGTGGCAAACGTTAGCAAAGGCAACGCTAGCAAATTTTTGCCGCTTAGTGAATTTGCCCCTTTGTTGAATGATGGTCTGAAAAAGAGCGAAAAAATTTTTTGGGTTACCCTCATTACCCCCCTACATTTCCTAACATATGGCAACTCAGCTATACAGTGGGCACATGTAGGGCAATAGGACAACTTTATTTTATTTATTAAAGGTTTCCTGGGCTTGTGTAGTGGAATGTAGTGGCTGTAACATACACCTCTATTATACGCTTAAGTTCACGCCGTATGCAAATTAGGCATTTCTAGCGTAAATGCACTTTGCCTAGCGAAGTAACAGTAGCGCAACTTCGCTACCATTCGCCGCCCTGAGTGCAAATTCTTAGTGAATTTTTTAGCATCTTAGTGAATTTGCGTTGTGCTGGCAAAAATTTGCCTGGCGAACGTCGGCGAAGGCAACTCTAGCGCATTTTCGCTCTTTAGTGAATTTTCCCCATAGTGTGAAGGATAACTATTACTAGGTAGAAAGTAAGAATAATGCTATTTTTTATCCAGTGGTCTGTGCCAGTAGTGCCTGTGGCCTTTCAGTTATTATAGATTTATTATGTTACAAATTGCTCCTTGTTAAGAAAGGAGGGCATTGTATTGTATAAACAGGTATAAATAATGCAACTTGCTCTCATTCTGGAGGACACATGGGAAAGATTTCAGCATGTTTTCAAGTCAAAAGAAATCACTGGTTGACGAACTGCAGGGAGTTATGACCTCCTCCGTGGTTTGAGAAGGCATGTCCTGTAGCTTCCTTTTATTTCTTTATGTGATGCAAAGTGTCAGGTCTCCATTTAGTTATTGCTTTGCTCAATTTCGGCATTCGCTGAGCACCAAGCCCTGTGACCTAATTGTCCTATGGACAGGACCCTCTAGGACCCAGCAGAAAACCAGATATCCATGCTCCACTCAAACAATAATTAAATTAGACGGATGGTGAAAATAAGATAGGGCTTACGGGAATTGTGGCGGGCATGGGATCACCAGGAGATCATTTAGCAAGCCAGTCTGACCCTGTATATGGAACACATTGGACCCAAAGTGTCTGGCTAACTGCACCGAAGCTTAGATGGATTGCACACTATGAGTAGGCTCTAAGAATATAATATGATAGAAATTGTAGAATGTCATGTACAATTCGTTCCATGCGTAAAACATGATTTTTATCTGTAATAAATCCAGGAACTATACAGGAGTATGATTAACAGTGAGCATCTGAAGATGCCATCGAGATTTATACAGAACCATGGCTGACCTTGACCCCAGCAGTTAGCTTTAATTGGCTAAATGCAGTTTCACTAATGGAACAAACATTTGATTGGTTGATCTGTGTCACTGCACCATTAGAAACGTTGTCCATTGTCCTTTATGGCTCTGAAAAATCTTTGTTTGAGAACAGGCCTTCCACTGAAATGTCAATAACACAGAAGTACAGAAACGGAGGAGACAGCAGACCCTGCGGGAAGTAGACCCTGGGGGGGGGAAGGTTATATGATCATGTTTTAAAATGTGTGTGCAAAAAAAATCCTCACCTCCAAGTTTTAGGAACAGCGATTGTCCATTGAGTTCATCACCCAATGCAATGTCCAGGGCAACATTCATTTATATACAGAAAATGCAACTAGACCTTGCCTGCAAGATTGAGTTCCAACCAATCACAAATAGAAGCTATAGCAGTTATGCAGATCATTGAAAAAATGCATTCAGGGCAGTGTCGGACTGGGATGCCAGGGGCCCACCATAAAACCTTAGACCAGGGGCCCAACTTTCCAACCTATTATTCCTTCTCACTTAACCTCTTTATTCTTCTTATCCTTTTAGATCTACTTACTATACTCTATTCTTCCATTATTAAGCCTCTTTTTCCACATAAAGAAATAGGCAATGAACATAAAATAGGCCAAATTTTTAGAAGCAGGAGGGCCCACCGGGATTTTTCCTGGTATCCCTGTGGGCCAGTCCAACACTGATTCAGGGCAAGCAGAAATCCAAAAACATACAACACTTGACCCAACACCTTTGGGTTTTAATAAAACATCCAAGCAGGGTGCAAACCTGGGGGGCATTTACAGCAATGTGATCTCAGTTACACAATAAGCCGTTTCCTTAGTTTGCTGATTTTCAATAACGTTGAGTCCTGCAGCCAATTCAATTACAGCTTTATCTGCGGAGGAGCGGGCGGCTCACTATAATTGAACAGGTTAATAGTCAACTATTCAATTTATTAGAGGGGAAATAGGATTAGCAGCCCAACTCCAGCTCCGGAAGTGTTAGGGCTCTTACACACGGGCGTTTTTACCTGCGCTCCCCTGCGTTCCATTTTGCTGAGTTCAGCCGCAGGGGAGCGCAGGTATAGACGCACTCAATGCTTTTCAATGGGGCTGTACTCACACCAACGCATGTAGGCGCCGAATGAAGGAAAAATGCAGCATGTTGCGTCTGAACCTGCGTTCGGCGCCTAAATGAGTTTGTGTGAGTACAGCCCCATTGAAAAGCATTGAGCGCAGGTAAAAACGCTTGTGCGTAAGAGCCCTTACTAATGCAATTCAAGAGAGTACATCGCAATGTTTTAAAGGGCCATCAAAGAAGCGAGGGAGCCCAGTAAGAGAAACCGCCAACATGCAAGGCAAGCGAGATCTGATCTAATTTCCTTAATAGAATTGAACTCACTTTAAATTGAACGCACCGCCTTGGGGCGAAAATACAGCGGCACAGAATCGCTTTAATATTCATCACATATTTCAATGAATAGACAAACAATAAAATGTCATCTCTTTCACAGAGTTCAACTAAAAATGTCACACTGAGCGGTTTTTGAGAGTCGCTCGGGGACAGCTTTCACATTCCCCACCACCTGCCATCTACCACCATCATATATTTTGTTGTTTGTTAAGGGAGAACTAAAATCAAATATTTAGCAAGGTGCCCTGTACTGGTCTGCACAAACAACCCCCCCCCCCACACACACACAGAAGGCCCTGCTGATGTGGAAGATGCACTAAATTGCGCAGTTGGATGGTAGCCGCCATGACAGGCCACCAGGTCTGGAAATGGATACAAAATCAGGCTTGGGACCTGGGGCTTTCTGGATAATGGATCTTTTCATAATTTGGATCTTCATACCTTAAGTCTACTAGAAACTCATATAAATATTAAATAAACCCAATACGCTGGTTTTGCTTCCAATAAGAATTAATCATATCTTAGTTGGGATCACGTACAAGCTACTGTTTTATTATTACACAGAAAAAGGAAATCATTTTTAAATATTAGGATTGTTTGGATAAAATGGAGTCTATGGGAGATGGAACTTTGCGGATAACGGGTTTCTGGATAACGGATCCTAAAGAGATTTAAATCTGGGAGTCTACTTGTAACCATCACACCCCAAAATACCATGCCCCTTTTTAGAGTTGCATCGAATTCCGTCCATCAACATATTTCAAGTTCTCAGAATTGTCAACAGTTGCCAGGTCTGGACATGGATATTATGGATGCACCAAATCCAGGATTTGGCCCTTTTCCGCTGGATTCGGAATCGGCCGAATCCTTCTGCCTGGCCGAATCGAATCGGAATCCTACTTTGCATATGCAAATTATGGCCAGGGAGGGAAATCACGTAACTTTTTAGCACAAAACAAGTAAAAAACATTTTCCCCTTCCTACCCATAATTTGTATATGCAGATTAGGGTTCAGATTCAGTTCTGTATTCGGCCGAATCTTTCGGGAAGGATTCGGGGGTTCGGCCGAATTCAAAATAATGGATTTGGTGCAACCCTAATGGATACAAAATCGGCTCTGTCATTTCAAGTACAGAGAGGCCAAAACAGCTACCAGCTCAATAAACAGTGAGTGTCTCTTTACTTTGAGATACAATATTTACTGTATTCAACTTCCAAACACATTTTTTTTTTTTAGTTCAGTTGATTTCAGATTGTTCCTAAGAAATAAACACTTTAATAAATTGCCTTCCATTATTTAATTTGTTACTGTTTTTCCAAAATTGACAATTAAAGTTTAATGTCCCGGTGTTTCAGTCCGGCAACTTCAGGTGCAGATTCTGTTACAATTTTACAATTAAGCTGGCCATACACTGGCAGATAAAGCTGCAGATATCAGTCGTTTAGACTAAAGGTGGCCATACACGTAGAGATCCGCTCGTTTGGCGATGTTGCCAAATGAGCGGATCTCTCCCCGATATGCCCACCTTGAGGTGGGCGATATCGGGCTGATCCGATCGTGGGCCCTAGGGCCCAATGTTCGGATCCGTATGGGCGGTCGGATCGCGGGACCGCATCAACGAACAGATGCGGCCGCGATCCGACGGGATTTTTAATCCTGCCCGATCGACATCTGGCCAACTTTCGGCAAGATATCGATCGGGAAAGCCCGTCGGAGGGCCCCCCACACGGGCCGATAAGCTGCCGACACAGTCTGTCGGCAGCTTTTATCTGCCCGTGTATGGCCACCTTTATTTGGCAGTTTATCTGTGTATGGGGGCTTCCCACGGGTCTTCCCGATCGATATCTGGACACGATATCGATTGGGAAGGTTTGATTTTTCTCCCCGACCGATCCATCAGAGCCCACTGCCCTCATCATAATCTGATCGTTCGGCCGAACGTTCAGATTGCCCCCCATATAGCCCTGATGTTAGCGGCATAACAGGGAAAGATCCGCTCGTTTGGCGACATCTTAAAGGAAAAGTAAATGTTTTTCTTTTTCTTTCTGTAAATTTGCTCTAAACAG
>CM044448.1:101227834-101248195 GCA_024363595.1 Xenopus borealis | reverse complement strand
ATCTGCATGGCACACTGATGCACAGAATTACTGAGACACAATCTGTATGACACACTGATGGACATGATGACCAAATCCTAATCCCTTTAGCACAAAGATGCACACAATGACCCTGTATGCATGGCACACAGTTACAGACCCACAACACGAGAATCACACTGTAACAAGCCAACACTTAATGTAATGTGTGACAGCCATAGGTCCTTGTGCAGAGATCATCACACAGACCCAATGGAAGTGAGAGAGAGAATTTGCTCTCACAATGTCACAGCTTGTTAAATGACACGGCTTTCATATAAACTGGGAATTGACTATCTGACACCTGCTAGATGTTGCAGAACTACAGCTCCCTGTAGCCAATCACCAGTAGTGAAGCACAGAGAGAGAGAAAGTAACAGTGAGACTGTTGTATAGCAAATGAACCCACTGCAGATAACTGCACACAGTTACATGCATCTCAGTGGCCTAGAAATACATGCACACACTCACAATAACACACTTAGCAACATGCAAACACAATTCATGGCAATTACAGACATGGCACATGCCAAGACACAGAATGGCACACAGTCAGCTGGCACCAACATGCACAGCCTCAGAGGGGGAGAGCCCATCCATCATTCAGAGCAACACACGACACTGTCACAATCTGGCACGCCAAATGACACAAAGATAATTGCGCACAAATGATGATACAAGAGATAAGCTTGTGTTATTTCCACTTTAATCCCCTTCACTCACTCACTCTCTCTCTGCCTGTCTCTCTGCTTGTCTCTCTCTGCTTGTCTCTCTCTGCCTGTCTCTCTCTGCCTGTCTCTCTCTCTGTCTGTCTCTCTCTCTCTGTCTGTCTCTCTCTCTCTGTCTTTCTCTCTCTCTGTCTCTCTCTCTCTCTGTCTCTCTCTCTCTCTCTCTGTCTGTCTCTCTCTCTCTCTCTGTCTGTCTCTCTCTGTCTCTCTCTCTCTGTCTGTCACTCTCTCTCTCTCTCTGACTGTGTCTCTCTCTGTCTCTCTCTGTCTCTCTCTCTCTCTGTCTCTCTCTCTCTCTCTGTCTCTCTCTCTCTCTGTCTCTCTCTCTCTCTGTCTGTGTCTCTCTCTGTCTGTCTCTCTCTATCTGTACTGGTTGCCAAGAGGTTAATGCATTTTAGGGGATGTGTGTGTTGCCTCCTTTTGCTCTTCCGTTTAATCTCACCCTGACCAACCGCTTGCCATCAGAGGCGCAGTTAAAATAGCTGCAGATGCACGGGTGAAACAAACACGCAGGGCTATTCCTATTCTATTCCAGCACACTGCAGCACCCACAATAGAACAACAATTGCACTCTGCTTTTGGGTCAATTGCCTGCACCAAACACTCGCATTCTTCCTCTCTATCAACACGTATTGACCTGATCGTTGCAAGAAAGCATTTAGCTCGCTGCATGTGCACTGCTGTATGGAAGTTTTACAGGAATTAGCAGTGGCTTTTCTGTTCTATGTCTCTCGCTGTCACTTATTTCCACCAAGTGTTTGTCAGTCTACTCGCTCGCCCCTGCAGTGTTATTCATATATACACATTGTATCAATCCTGAAGAAGAGACCCGAGCCGACTCAAAGTTACTCAATAAAATGTATCACTTATCGACATTGCCCTGATGTGATCAAAGGCTAACATGGTATAGCACTCTCTTGGAAGGCTAGCTGTCTAAAGTGCCAAGGGACTGTCACACTGCTACACAATCCCATGCTGTGGACACGGTCTACGTAAAGGCACCCATTCACATGCTGAGAGCTATCAATGACAGCCTCAATGACAGGGGGCTGGTGGCAGTGCCTCTCGGCTGCTAAAACTGGGACGCAGAGCTTGCACGTTGGGCAGCACCAAGGAGGTGTAAGTAAAGAGAGAGATTTGCATGATCCAGCAGCTCAACGACTGCTTTGTTGCACCAGCCGAACAAACAGCCCCCTTCACCCTCCCTTAATCAGCCGAGTGCTTTTCCTGTTTGTCACTGCACCGCAGCCCTGGGCTCACTCTATACATAGTGACAATACAATATATATATATATATATATATATATACTATAGATATCTGCATAGTCCCTGCACCTGCCGAGCTTTACAAACCCCCACCCTGGGTGCAGACTAGTAAAATACTGCAATACCAGCCTCTGGCTCCCCATGACACCACTAAGTGGCATGCAGCAGAAGGGCATACGGAATCCTAAGCACATGGCACTATATAAATAAATCTATATTATAATAAATTAACTACATAATAAATCTGACACTGCCTGCCCACCTGCTGCTCCAATTCTTTTTTATCCCTCTCCCGTCCAATCAATCAATGGCTCAAGGCAAAGAAACAGATAACTGTATATTTGGGGGCAACACACAACACTGCCACAGCCCCCCTAGCTGCTGCTTGATTCTTCTGACAGCTGAAAGGATTGTGGGAGTTGTAGTTCAGCAGCAGCCTCAAGGGAGGGGAGGGTGGTTGGAGCATAAATTGCATCAACTGCTGCCCCCTCTCTATCTCTCTCATCCCATTGCAAACGGCACAGACCAATGCAGCGCAAATGAAAGCGACAGCAACTGCATGGAGAATGCAGCACCGGGCAGGGAAAGGAGATCCCAGGATCAATCAATAAGGTGCTCTGTTAATTGCATAAACTAAATTGAAAGATCCAGCCCTGAGTTGCCAGGAAATTCCCCTCTGCTGTCTTGCAGTTGCAGAACTACAAACCCCACACTAGTTGCTGTAGCCCAAAATCAGCTCAGTGTTCATCCCTTGGAAGGTGGTGCCAGTGGAACTGTTTATTAAAGAGACAGGCAGGCAATGGCAGGAGCTCCCCATTTGCTCTTTTTTAGTTGCTGAACTGCAAATCCCATCATCCCCCTAATAGTTGCTGTGGCTCAAGATCAGCTCAGTGCCCATCCCTTGGAAGGTGCCAGTGGCACTGTTTATTAAAGAAAGTGGCAGGCCATTGCAGGAGCTCCCCATCTGCACTCCCCTAGTTGCTGAACTACAAATCCCAGAATCCCCACTGGTTGCTGTGGCCCAAAATCATCTCAGTGCTCATCCCATGGAAGGTGCCAGTGGCACTGTTTATTAAAGAAACAGGCTGCCAATGGCAGGAGCTCCCCATCTGCACTCCTATAGTTACTGAACTACAAATCCCAGAATCCCCACTGGTTGCTGTGGCCCAAAATCATCTCAGTGCTCATCCCTTGGAAGGTGCCAGTGGCACTGTTTATTAAAGAAACAGGCTGCCAATGGCAGGAGCTCCCCATCTGCACTCCTATAGTTACTGAACTACAAATCCCAGAATCCCCACTGGTTGCTGTGGCCCAAAATCATCTCAGTGCTCATCCCTTGGAAGGTGCCAGTGGCACTGTTTATTAAAGAAACAGGCTGCCAATGGCAGGAGCTCCCCATCTGCACTCCTATAGTTACTGAACTACAAATCCCAGAATCCCCACTGGTTGCTGTGGCCCAAAATCATCTCAGTGCTCATCCCTTGGAAGATGCCAGTGGCGCTGTTTATTAAAGAGACAGGCAGGCAATGGCAGGAGCTCGTGTGCACCATTGTTGCTGGTGAAGTACAATTTGGTGACAATTTCCCACCCGGCTGGTATTTCCCAGACCCTATTAATTCTGCCAGGACTGGATCATTAACCGCGGCGTCTCTGGCCCCCAACTCCCATCAATGGGCACACTCTGTTGGACTAAATACATAATTGCTGACAGTTGGTACAGTCTATAAACTCCCCCCGCCACTGGGGTGTTAATGAGTCCGGCCAGGTACAAGTTTCCCCCTCAATCTCTCACCAGATGAAGTCGGTGCAGTGGCTGCAGAAGGTGGGCTGCTTGAAGAAGCGCGCTGTGAACTTGTGCTCCTTCACCTCAACCACGTTCTTCTGCCGCAGGGCTCCCTTCCTGGCGAAGCGAGTGGCGATGTCATTCACGGGCTCGCCGTCTGCGGGGTCTGCCATGCTCCTGTCGCAGTGTGTCCAATGGAAAGAACAGAGCTGCGGGCAGTCCGGCGTGTGTGTGTGTATGTCCGCTCTCTCCAGCAGCGCCTCTGCCGCACAGTACAGCTGTGCTTCTCCTGCACCCAGCGTCGCATGGCCGCGCCTCCTCATCCGCATGGCCGCGCCTCCTCATCCGCATAACCACGCCTCCTGTCAGCGACACGGCTACGCCTACAGTATAAAATACAAGTACCACTGAGCGTTTCCCGCTGTTTACTCACGACGCAGTGTCTTTTATTATTTCCGCCCTGTCAAAAAGTTGTCCTGAAGTAACAACAGCTTTGTTGTGTGAGGCTTCAAACGTGATTGCTACTCTTTATTAATAATCTTTCTATTCATTCCTCTCCTATTCATAAGCCATCTCACTCCCTTAGATCTATGCATGTTGCCGGGGTAATTTGGACCCTAGCAACCAGACAGCGGGAAACTGCAATCTGGAGAGCTGCTGAATAAAAAGCTAAATAACTGAAAAAACACAGATAATAAAACATTAAAACCAACTGCAAGTTAGGAGTGCCCATACTTTACTAATGCCGGGTCTACTTATAGCGAAGTTTTCCTATTATGATCTACAGCCATAAAAGCATTGTTAGCATTCTGTTCCAATGAAAACATTACTTAAACATTGTATTGATTAATGAGCAAATGTATATTGCTAGGTTTTACTAACAACTATTTATTATGTAACTTTAATAAACTGTAATAAATATCTTAATGAAAATAATTAAACAGGAGGGACTTATTAAGTCAAGCTGTTTGTTGACAGTGTCTTGAGCTCTACTCGTCACCAGCTAAGGGCCCTTACACATGGGCGTTTTAACCTGCGCTCCCCTGTGTTCAGTGTCGGACTGGGGAGCGGGCCCACCGGGACTACTGTCCAGGGACCCCCCTGCCCCCCCTCCAACCTCCCTACGATGAAGCGCTTGCGTGAGGGCGCCGCTTTGTTTTTTTATTTACAATTTGAAAGGGAGAGAAGTCTGGCGCAACACTGCCTGCGTTCCTTTTTTGCTGCATTCAGCTGCAGGGGAGCACAGGTATAGACGCACTCAATGCTTTTCAATGGGGCTGTACTAACACGAACGTATGTAGGCACCGAACGCAGGTTCAGATGCAACATGCTGCATTTTTCCTGCGTTCGGTGCCTACATGCATTCAATTGAGTACAGCGATATTGAAAAGATCCCCTGCGGCTTAACTCAGCAAAACGGAGCACAGGGGAGCGCAGGTTAAAACGCCTGTGTGTAAGGGCCCTAAAGGTCTACTGGTAGATCCCCATCTATCTTTTGGGCACCCCCTTCTCTTCGTTATACATGAAGCTAATTTAAAGGTGAACAACCCCTCAGCTGGACGCCATTGTTAACCCAGGGCCGGATTTACATAGCGGGTGCCCCTAGGCCCACTGCTGTTCGTCGCCCCCATACTCTGCCCTTTATTCGCAAATTTTCATCATCAGGTCCGGAGCAATGGGGATTGGTGCATGGGAAATTTAAAAAACTATCGTATCTCCTGTCTATCCCCAGTGTTTTTGAACCAATGTGGGTGTGGTTGGGCAGCATGCCTCCCCCTAAAATCCTGTCACCCTAGGTCCGGGCCTAGGTGGCCTTTCCACAAATTCGGGCCTGAGGCAACCCAGCCCACTACGTTGTCCCCCCCCCCCCCACGATTGCACATGCGCAGAAGAATGCAAGCATCAAATTATTGCAGACTAGGGGAAGGCGTCAGAAGAGGTACGTGCCTGGCACCCCTCTACCCTTGCGCCCTGGGTACATGCCTCTACTGCCTAGCCCTAGTTCCAGCCCTGCAACCCCTTTAAAGGAATTATTCAGTGTAAACATAAAAACTATGTAAATAGATAGGCTGTGCAAAATAAAAGAAAAATTCTAATATAGTTAGTTAACCAAAAATGTAATGTATAAAGGCTGGAGTGACTGAATGTGTAATATAATAGCCAGAACACTACTTCTTGCTTTTCAGCTCTCTAGGTTCCACTGATTGGTTACCAGGCAATAACCAATCAGAGACTTGAGGGGAGGCCACATGGGTCATAATTTTTGCTTTTGAATCTGAGCTGAATGCTGAGGATCAATTGCAAACTCACTGAACAGTTATGTCCCATGTGCCCTCCCCCTTCAAGTCACTGACAAACTCAGAGTTAGAGAGCTGAAAAACAAGTAGTGTTCTGGCTATTATGTTACACATCCACTCACTCCAGCCTTTATACATCACATTTTTGGCTAAATAACTATATCACAAATAGTTTTTATTTTGCACAGCCTATCTATTTACCCAGTTTTTATTTTTACACTGAACTGCTCCTTTAACTGGCTGCCAATCATTCTGGATTCCCCAGTTCAACCCCTAATAAATCTCAGACCACAAACGACTAATCTTTAGGCAACAATACAGATGTTTTCTAGGGCCAGCTTGAACTTAGGGTATTGAGTTGGCAAATTGAAATAGGGCACATATTTGCAGAGAAGGTAAGCTTGGGTCCTGTCATGACTTGGTGGAGGTCAAAGGAAAGCCACGCACCTTTGCAGATGAAAAAAACTATGCAGAACAATGGTATGCCGCCAGTTGGTTTCATCCTTGTATCAGTCTATTGACAATCTGTCAGCCTGGGTGGCTAAGTGGCAGATGAGATTCACTCTTGATGTTGATGATGAAGAATTATGCACATGGAATTTGAAAATGTGTGCTCTGCTTATAGTCATATTGGGACAAAGACAGTCAAATCAATGATGGAGAAGGACCTGGGGGGGATATGTGGATAATGAACTTGTAGCAAGCAATTTCCAAAAGAATTACTAAGAAGGGGCAAATAAGATATTCTGTATGTTCTAAATTAAAAGTGATAGAGAGATACAAAGTCGTGGGGAGAGGGCTATTCTTCCCCATTGCAAAGCAATGGTAAGCCCCACCTAGAATATGCTTGCCTTTTTTGCCTTCCAGTAGTCAAAAAAGATCAATGGCATAACTATAGAGGAAGGAGACCCCTAAGGAAGCAGGGGCCGTGTCTACTTCTTCTATACAGGGCCAGGGTCGGTGGGGGGTTGTGAGTGACTCTCATTTTGTTTCTTGTGTAAAGGGTGGCCTGTGATTTCTGCTTTTCAATGGGGGAGAATTTTTTTTTTTTTTGCACCTGTAAGTGAAAAAAACTCCCTCCTCCCCTGTGTAGTCCCCCCTCCCTCTACCCCCCCCCCCGGGCAAATACCCCTAACCTGTTACTTACCCCTCCTTTCAGGTCCTGTCCAGCGGAGCATTCTTGGGTGCATGCGCAGTACGAGGAGTCTGCGCATGCGCCAAAAGTAAAAAACTTTCCAAATAAAATAATCAGAAAGTTTGTGAATTTCGGCGCATGCGCAGTAGTTCTGCACCGGCAGATTCCTCATACTGCCTCGTTAAGTACAGGATGAAGAGTGATCGAGACAAGATAGCGCCTGTGAACTCCACTGGACAGGACCTGGAAGGAGGGGTAAGTAACAAGTTAGTGGCATTTGCCCGGGTGGGCAGGTAGATCGGGGGTGAAGGAGGGAGGGGGGGATAAACAGGGGAAGGGGGGGATTTTTTTCACTTACAGGTTGAATTCTCCTTTAAAATCATGCTCTGCTGTCACCATCATGTCCTACTCAGGCCCGGATTTGTGGAGAGGCCACCTAGGCCCGGGCCTAGGGCGGCAGGATTTTAGGGGGCGGCATGCTACCCAACCATGCCCACATTGGTTCAGAAATTAATTCTTGTGTGCCAATTCCTAATGCTCCATCCTGATGATGAAAATTTGAGTAAATAAAAGGGAGGGGACAGGGGAGACAAACGACAGCGGGCCTAGGGGTGCCCGCTACATAAATCCGACTCTGGTCCTACTGTCTTGTCCTATAGTTGCCATTTTCGCCCACTGTCACCATTTTGCCCTATGGCGGACATCTCATCCTACTGTCACCACCTTCCCTACTGCCACCTTCTTGCCCTACCATTGTTATCTTGCCCTATTGTTGTCATCTTACCATACTATAACAAAGATGATTATACTGTTGCCAGCTTGTCATACCATACCTACAATGACTATGGATCTTCTCAAATACAACTGTTTCCCTGAATAGTGCCACTACAGTATGTGCGTTCATCCCTGGGAGACTTCCCCCTGTCTAGATTCCCTGAAGTCAGTTCTATATGAAATTAGTGATTTTGGATTGATTTAACTATGTTATTAACATGTAAATTATGTTTCAATTTGCTTTATTCTTTCCCTATATGTTTTAGTGGAGGATTAAGCGTATAACTGAATTCCTGAATCATGGATTCTCTGCTCTCCATTTTTTCCAACCCAGAAAACAAATGACAAAATGCGAAGACATGAAATATGTTTCCCAGTGACAGTTGTAATATGATGTTCACAGAAGAAAAGACAGCAGCTTTTTCGCCGTAGTGCAGGGGTGGGCTAAGTGAAACCCCCTGGGGCGCATGTTGAGTAGAGATTATCTTTGAGCTTTCAATGTACTGTAAGGTGACCTGAATACCATATTAATGCATGGCTGGCATAACATAAAATAAATATATGTAGCGCTGTAGAACTAGAAATGTGGGTATTTGAACTCCTGCTGCTCTCCAGTTTTTCTAGCATCACTCACAGGAGTGGTGTTGCTTAAACGTCTCCATGCTGAACTATGACAAACACAGTCAGAAGAAATCTTGGAGTAACTGAACGATTAATTAACTGTTATAGACAAGGTACTTCACTAAGTACAGTGGAAATTCATAGCAGATCACCACCAGCCCTATCTCAGTCTGCCTTCTAGACATTCACAGTCACACAATACCCAGGTAGCCGTTAAGGTTCCTTTTTTCTGGCTGTGTCACCTGGGGAACTATCCACACTGTGTCTTCTCATTGGGGCAAACATCTACTCTTATTAGTTAGGTGTCTATGACATGCTCCTATAGCTTACTATGATAGTTGCTAACCTATAACCCACTACTGTCCCTCATTCGTGAAGAAGTCTTTTCCCTGACTTCTACTAAGATGAGTGGAGGTGAGGCCTCCTACCTCACATTCTCCAGCAGCATTCATATAATCAAAAGAGGAAGAACTATGGGATCCCTTCTCTTTAGTCAACCCCCTAAAGAGTTGCTTAAGAGCTCAGTTAGGGAGTGGACATAAAGAATGTCATAATGTCATGCTGAGAACAAGGAAATACAGGTATTATTTCACGCATCTTTATATGCAAATAATCACAAGTCTGTTGTCGCAAAATTCACAAGGGTATGCATAATAGAAAGAAAGTCATATAAAACAAGACAAGTACGGCTTAATGAAGCAATACTTAACGAAACAGTAACATCAAAAGTGTTTTAAATGATTGACAATATATTGTAGTGTTGCCCAGCACTGGTAAAACTGGTGTGTTTGCTTTAAAAATACAACTTTAGTTTACATAAACAAGCTGCTCTGTAGTGTAGTGAAGTGCAACCTTACACTGCCAGCTTCTGACTTCCAGCTTCTGGTCTTATAGGCATGAGCCTGCCCTGCCTTTTGTTACATCATTGGCAGGCGCGGGTCTATGAATGGGGGCAGAAGTCAGGTGCAGGCAATCACGCGTCGGGTGAGTGCGGGTTTGGGTCAGGTGAGGGTCAAGTTTTTCCTGACCAGCACATCACTACTGTGCAGCTATAGCGGCAGCCATTCATGTACAGGAGACGGAATAGATAACAGATATGTTCTAGAGAATCCCGTTGTATACTACAGAGCTTATCTGTTTTCTGCTGGGTATCCAGTGCATTTTCTCCTTTTTCCAGCTTGAATGGCTGCCCCCCATGGCTACACAACAGCTTTTTTTTTATAAACTATAATAGAGTTTCTGAAGCAAATAAACCAGTTTTACCAGTTTAGTGTAACACTACATAATATGTTCATTATTGTAAAGCAATTTTTTGGTGTTTTTGTTGCCTTACATACAATCATCGATCCTTTTCTCCATTTCAGGCCTGGACTGGCAATCTGTGGTATCTGGCAATTGCCAGAGGGGCTGCATGTAAGATGCCACAGATACTCACTATTTCATAGTTAGAGTCCTGCGCAGAACCAATTTGTCAAACCCAAATTCAACCAGGGACCTGCAACCCGGACCTGCAATCCAGATTCTTACCCGCTTGGACCCGACCCGTAAGTACCTTATCCGCCTCCCATTCCGCCACCCGCTGACCAACAAGAAACAGGAAGTGCTGTCATTGTAAACCAGAAGTGACATCATTAGAAGTAGGCGTGGTCATAAAAAAGGAGTAAAACTCCTATTGAGAGGACCCGCAAACCTGCAGAACTATCTATACCCGCACCCAAAAACTTTTACATGCAACCCTCAGTTTACCCTCATTTTTGCAGGTACCCGTCCCACTGCAGGACTCTAGCTGGAGGGGTTTTGTTTGGGCCTCTGTATACTGGAAATGCCAGGGCCTGTTTTGAATCCCAGTCCAGACATTTTCCATGTTCTCAGACAGTAATGTGGCCATGGTGTTGACATACAAAGCAAATAGCTGGGGGAGTAGGAGGGCCCACTGACACATGGGCCCACCAGGAGTTTTCCCTGATATCCTTGTGGCTCAGTCCAACACTGGAATGACCTTCCCAGCAGCCAGCAGGTCTGAAATATTAACCTAACCCATTTGTGATGGCTGAGAGAAGAAGAGCAAGAGCAATAAGAGGTGCAAGAGCTTATTCAGGAAGTACTTTTTACTCTGATCTATCTACAATTTGAACTTTGTTCCAGATAAAAAAAAATCTTGTGCGAGGTCCAGATCACAACCCAGTCAGATATCGATCAAGAAGGATGGAAAATTACCCCATAAACGTAATCATCATCCAACCAGTCTGCATGGAGAATAGGGATATGGCCTTTGTAACCTTTAAGGCAGGGGTGTCCAGATAGATGGGGATCTACCAGAAGACCTTTAGCTGTTGATCAGTAGATGTCAAGACACTGTCAACAAACAGCTTGACTAAATCAGCTTCCTCTTTCCTGATTTTCATTAAGATATTTGTTATGTTAAGATTATATGAGAAAACCAGGTAAAAGGTAAGTGGCATTGTTTGAGTTTATATAACTTGTTAGTGTCACTGGTGAGAATCTTATCTAGACCACACTAAATAATTGTATATATTTTAAGTTTAGCAAGGATTGGGTAAAACTTGATCAATTAAAGCTGTAGATCAGGAATGAATGGGAATGAACAGGAATGCATGGGTTTATTTATGTTCAGAATATTTAAACATTATTAATACCAAAATAAAGTATTCAGTTTCCTCTATGTGGGGTTTTATGTTGCACTGTGAAAACTGTCAATGTGCCAAATTTTACAGATAAAGTGAGCTGTTTAATATCAGAGAGGACAAGGGTTTCTGTGTCCAACCTGAGCTAATTTAAATAAAAGACCATTACCCAACGGTTACTACGCTTGCTAATACATTGAGAGACAGATATAAAAAAAAGGGAGAAACAGAGAGAAAGTGAAGCTATCATAGTTTACTTTTTTTTTACTATTAATTAAGGAAGTATCAATAATAGATGCAGCCTGCTTATACAGATTGTACATTTTCCTCTTACTTTAAAAGTATTTTAATGCCATATTTATCAAAAGTAACTCAAAGCAACTGGACTTGCTGAGAAATTTTAATGACGACGTTTCACTGCTTATCCGAGCAGCTTCTTCAGTTCAGCTGGCTGGTGTAGGGGAGTTCTCGGCATAAAGACTCTTCCAACAATCCAATCACAACGGCACATTGTAACTCTTCAGAGAGGTGACGTCTGAAATTAACAGTGGTGTTGATTCTGTGTAGTTACTGTGATAGGATTATCAACAGGTGTTACTTGTGAGAGAATGACTAAGGGAATGACCATTAGTGATGGGTGAATAAATTCACCCTATTTCTGACATTCGCCGATGGCAAAAAGCTCACAAAAATTTGCCGCATGTTTTGTTTCGCAGCGTGTCTCGTTTCGATGCGTGTCTCGTTTCATCGCGCGTCGAGTTAGTTGAGCATCGAGTTCGCCGCTTCACTTCAAAACAGCACAATCTGTGCAGTGAAAAATATTTTTAAAAACAAATGAATATTTATTAAAATATGCCTTTTTAATTTTTCACAATTTTAAATAATTATCACAGATATTTTTAAGAAACTGGCATAATGGGAGGCCTTTTTTTCTTTTGAAAAGATAAGAGTCCACTAACAATGCAGGGCATGTGTGTAACTAAGTGAAACGCGTGTAAATTGCTCTTCTCATTGACTCCAATGCTATTCAGCACATTCAGACACAAAGCAAAAGATGACATTTTTTACAATTTTTTTTCACGTTTCCATACCTCCCAACATTTTGGAAGTAAAAAGAGGGACAGAATTTTTTTTTTCCATACGTTGAGCTGCAACATTTTGACCACACCCATTTTTGTGGTCACACCCACTAATTAACATGTTCGTTTTACCAAATTTGGCAGGTTATGAAAGTTTGAAAATATTTCTCCTTATCTAAACTGTTAGAAATACAATCAATTACTTATTTTATTATATCAAAAGCCAATTAAGTTAGAAACTTTGTTTCTTTTTCTGGCTATTCCGTGTAGAGAAAAGAGGGACTTTCCAATACAAATGAAATGAGGGACTGCAGGTTGCGCTGTCAAAAGAGGGAATGTCCCTCCAAAAAAAGGGACTGATGCGGGTATGCATTTCACATGGCAGTTTTATCACATTGCACTGTGCATCAAAACTAGTGATGGGCGAATCTCCCGCGATTCGCTTCACCTAAAGATTCGTGAATTTCTAGAGAAATTCGTGAATCTGCCAAAAATTCGTGAAACGAGTCACGGGACGCTTTTGACGCGCGTCGCGTCAACTTTGACGCGCAACTCATTTTTGACGGCGAAATTTCGCTGGTGATTCGCTAAATAAATTTGCCCATCACTAATCAAAACTATTCTGACGCACGTCAAAATAAGTGTGCGTCAACTTGGGCGTGCGACAAAACATCAGCGTGACTAGTTTCGCAAATTTTTTCGCCATTTCGCAAATTTTACGTCAAAACGCCACAGATTCGCCCATCACTAATGACCATGAAATATGCCAAATGGCTAGAAGCAAGAGGCCCACTGACACCTAGGCCCACCGGGAGTTTTCCTGGTATCTTGGTGGGTCAGTCCGACACTGAGGCTGAGGGTACTTAGCAGAACAGCAAGAGGCTCCAGTGAGGAAACCATAAGGGCGTTTAGCTTGGGTCCCAGCAGGTTAGACACTAAAGCAGATATGCTCATGGATAAAGAGATACCAAGAGGAGCACCACTTTGAGGTACGTGATTCTGGGGACTGGACACATTCTAGTGAGAACTAGTGATGGGCGAATTTATTCGCCAGGGGCGAATTCGCGGCGAATTCCCGCGATTCGCCGCTGACGAATAAATTGGCGAAACTGCAAAAAAATTTCGCCCAAAAAAATCCGCCGCACAAAAACGAGTCACGCGTCGTTTTTGACGCGACGCACCGAAAGCGACGCGCACCGAAAATGACGCGAAAAACGACGCGCGACTCGTTTCGCGAATCGGCGAAAAATTCGCGAATTTCTCTGGAAATTCGCTAATTTTTCGGCAAAGCGAAACGCGGCCGTTTCGCCCATCACTAGTGAGAACTAGCTACAACTAATGTCCTGCCTGTGCCTAATATCTTCAATGACTCTGAAGGAGTTTTCTGTATTTTTAAAGAACCACTGGTGCTCAACTCAAAGATCTGTTCGGTGTGGACCCTTGTTTCTAAGCTGGACAGCTACTAATGTTCCACCCTGTATATGACAAATGTAACCCCAAGGCTAGACATTGTGGCAGTGGCGTAACTACTCCCTGGTGGGCCCCGGTACAGGATAGGCACCTGGGCCCCCCTGTCGGGCCCTTACATCTATAAATCGCATGTGGGAGCGTTGATCGCATGTGTGCTGTAAAATCTCCCCCTAGATAACCGCTTGCCATAACTATTTTGGTGGCTCCAATGGGTCCCAAGGGGGTGGGGGCCCTGGTGCAATTGCACCACCTGCACCCCTGGTAGTTACGCCACTGCATTGTGGCACCCAGTGAATGCCATTACCCCCATATTAACCCTGGGATGTTCCTGTTCTGTAGTTCCTCTGACAGGATGGAATCATTATTCCAGAAGTATGAAGCATAGTGCCTGGAGTTATTTAAATAAATTGTATTATATTATGCCCTGTTTGTTTTTTGTTTTGCTCAGGAAGTTGTCTAACCTGTATTTAACATTATTTTGAACAGAAACAGTTAGGGAGTTATTTATTAAAGTCTGAAAGTTTTTACTATAAAAACTTGAATTTTCATGATTTATTATCCCCCGAGGTTGCTAAAAGTCAGAATCCAAAAATACTCCATCTCCAGGCTGTCAGGGCCCTGTAGAAGTGAATGGCAAAGGTCAATCAGGGTCTCCGTTGAGTTTCGGCCAAAACTCCCAAAAAAATCGTTTCTAGTGAAAAATTTGAGCGTTTTGGGCATAAAACCCCAAAAATGTGGGTGTTTTTTTTTTTTTTTTGCAAAGACACAATTTTTTGCTAGTACTTTTCCAAACCGATTTTATCGAGTCTTTTCAGTGATAAATAAGGTAAAAGTGTGGATTCTAGTTTGGGTGGACTTTTTACTTAAGACATTTTAAAAAATCATATTATGATAAATAACCCCCTTAGAGTTTGGAATTCATGCGTGTATATCAGTGCCAGAACTAGGGGTAGGCAGCACAGGCATGTACATAGGGTGTATTGAGCCCACACTCATTCATCTTGAATGTTCCTCAAAGTGGAATTGGGCATGAAGGCTAAGGGGGTTCATCCGAACCATCACATCAGTCTTTACTTTTGATACCAGTACTATTTGGCCCAGTGTAGTGTTTATGAGAGGGTGAGTGCGCTACAGCCCAGCATAAGCAATTATCACCCCAGTGGATAGCCATTCATTCTAGGTGACCTTCATAGCTTCCCATATACATGTCTATGAAAAGTGATGCAATCAATATCTAATGGGCGCCAGGTCTTCTTCAAGTCATGTATTGAAGATCACTAATAAAAGGACCAGGAAAACATCTTTATTTCTTGCCACTTGAGACACATTGGTTGAATCAATAAGCAATAGCACTTAGCAACCCACAATTAAAAAAGGAGAGAATATTGATGGATTTAGTTAGCAATGAATAATCTGAATGACTTGAAATGTCAGGTTAAGAAAAAAAGAAATTTCACACCCCATGCCAGATAATTGCTCGGATGGAATGAAAGTGTGTAAATTCTACTTAAATATTTACACTTGCTTCTCTGGTATTTTCAGTGGGGAAAAAAATCTAATGAACGTTGTTTTGACAAACACCACTTAGGCTTGGTTATTGTTTATCTACTCCTGATTATTTTCATTCTGAGCTCCAGGCAGCAAAACCAGATCTGTCTGAAGGAACCCCCAATGGTGAGGGCAGGTATGCCATCAGGGGGGCACAGGGGGTATTGTTGTTCCGGGCCAGGTCTAAACGGGGCCCAGCTATGCTCCTCTATTCTAAACAGCAGGGCCCCCCTTGACAGCACCAAAGGTCGTTTTGAACCACTGAAGACCCGAAGCCACTAAATGAGCCGAAGTTGAAGTCCTGATGCCGCCAAAAGACCCAAATCCACGAAAGGAGCCAAAGTTGAAGTCCTGATGCCGCCAAAAGACCCAAAGCGATCAAAGGAGCTGAAGTTGAAGTCCTGAAGACACGAAAGGAGCCAAAGTTAAAAACCCAAAGCCACGGGTTCAGTTCTACTGATGTGTTTTGTTTTTATTTTATTAAACCCCTAGCCACCAATGTCTATAGGTCCCTTCCACCAATGTTTTTTTTTAAATATTCTCAGGGGCCCCAATGTGTCTTTGAAACTTGTAAAGGGGGCCATGGCCACCAATGTTTTTTTAAGAACTATCATGGGGTGAGGGTTTACCATTTCAAGTGCTGATGTCTGTATGGCCTAAGTCTATGGGACAATGTTGTTGTTAGGGGCCCATGGTTTCTAATGGCGGCCCTGTGTGAGGGTGGTTATCATACAGCAGACCCTGTAGTTCAGGCCCCCTGTCCCCCCAGTGTTCATTGGGTCAGTAATTACATATTGTCTGTTGGTTTAAATGTCAGAATCTTAAATGTTCTCATAAAAAAAAAATGTTTTTCTCTCTCCAAAAAAACATCTTTATTCTGAGATTTTAGCTATCTTTATAAAAGAGCATTCAGTCCAAAGTGGTCACACAGATTTCATCTGATGTTTCCATTACAGCAGGAATCAGAGCCCTTAACAGAATTTACTGTGATCATGATTAAGATAATACATTTTAGCAAGGTCACAAAATGTAAAAGTATTTATCTTCATGAAAATTGAATATACAAAGTGGCAAGAAAGGTATTTAAAAAGGAGGGCATTTTGGGGATGAGTGCATGCCTTCAAATTAACAACTTTCATTTCAAAGTACATTTTCCAGTAGGACTGCAAGAGGGGCAGTGTCACTGTTATAAAAACCTGCACCATCTCACTCTCATTGCAACACCTAATACTGCAGTTTAGCAAATTACTGCAGAGAGAATTGTCTGGTATAACCTGGCTGGAGATTACCTTGGATAACAATAGCTACAACATTACTGGAGGAAGGCTGGTGCACTGCTTGCTGTCATGTGATTATTAATGGTTTTTGTCACGACACCTTGCCGCGAGAAGACGTGGACATAGGGCAGGACTCACACCACACAACTCCTTTAGGGAATGCAGCTCTTTATTATAGCATGGCAATGTCAAATTACAGGTGAAGATGGTAGCCAGCCGGAATTCAGTGGTTCTGCTTGAGGATGCTGGTTACTGGAGCATGGAGGTACAGCTGTGATGGCTTACAGCTGGGTAGTCTCTGTGGTCCTCCATGTATATAAAAAGACTAACAAATGGCAATTCTTAACCGTTACCTTTGTAAGCCAGAAAGGGAACAGCCCCTGTCGTACATGCAGAACAGGGTTTGATTCCTTCTGTCAACCACAATTAACGATACCTAATTGTTATATCATGCAGGTGGCATATAGGGTTGCCACCTTTTCCAGAAAAAAATACAGGCCTTCCTATATATTTAACTTTTTTCCCTATTAATAATATTGGAGCCAACCATAATTTTTACTGGCCAGGCCGGTAAAATACCGGCCAGGTGGCAACCCTAGTGGCATATAGGATACCTGCCCCATAGACATTTTGCCCAGAAGGGACAGACAGGAGGGACTAATCCAGCTGTGATGATTCTATCTATTGGAAATTAGATGTTACCCAGTCTTCTCTAGTTGAGAATTCATGAACAGCAGTGAGTAAGGCACATGATCAAAATTCAGCTTATTCCGTTTCCATGCACCGCATAAAATGTGGAATGTGTTGGAACTTTATAATAAAAGATAATATTAGCCTTTCTTAAGCTTATACCTGGCATTTTTAAAGATGATCAAGAAATTCAATTTATCATCTTGCCCTATGTTTATATATTTGGGTTTTTATGGGGATCATCACAGTGGAACCTCGGGACCAAAGTGACAAGGATAAGAATTGTGGCCATCAACCGATTAGCATGGATCTGCACCTTGGTAGCATGTAGAGAGGAATGGATAACATGTGATGTTATGACCAGTAGCGATGATTCAGAGGAGAACAGAGTGCACATTGGGGGTTTTAGTCAAGTGGTGCCCAGACATTACCTGATTGAGGATGAGATAATGGCTCTTTGGGTTGGGCACTGGCACTCTAACCCTCCTGAATCCTTGCCCACTGATACAAGGTTCAAGACAAATATTTTCATGGTACTGCTGCAGGGGTGGATTAATACATGGGCTATCATAGGCTATAGCCTAGGGGCTCAGCATGATCATTTCTATTTTCTTTTAATATTTATTTTATGTGTGCTGCTGGGTCTGGTGCACCTGCTGGGTGAAGAAGGCAGGCAAAGACGCCAGTGCCCGGATGCATGCACATCCATTGGCGTAACTGGTGCATGCCAAACCTGACCCAGGGTAAAGAGCATGGGTGTAAACGTGCCTGGTTCTGCACACATCTGGGCCCAGCAATAGCCAAGAAGTGGGGCTGGGTGGATGTAGAATACGGGCCCCCACATGTCATTAATCCACCATTGCATGGCTAAGCATCTCTAATTAAATAAGGGCTTTTCCTGATGCAATTATTGAATCTCTTTTATTTTAGGGTTTGTTGTTACAAACTACAACTGTAGCTGTTAGCACTTCCTTTTCCTTGGTACAAACTTTGCCTTGGTTGTGTTCTGCTGTCATTGTATCTTTACACCACATCCTTGTTGTTGTGTTTGGTAGCTGAGGATAAGGAGGGTATAACAGTGCTTTATTAACAGGTTCATGCAGCTATTACATAACAGCAGTAAGTCTTACTTTCACTTTCAAGCCGTACAGAAAGTCCTATGTATGCACAGTGCCACCTGCAGGCCATTTGTATAAACACCACACTTGTGCTCAGACCACTGCCAGCAGCCGTGTAGCTGCCACTCTTTCCTGTAGCCTCTACTGTCAGAAAAGCTTCTTTGGCCAGGGGAATGTGGTTGTACCCTGTACCCACAACACAGTGACCTGCAGTCTTTGTGCCACTATATGGATTAGAAGGGTCAAATGCAAGGGGGCTGGGTTTTTTAATTCATGCCATACAAACTAGGAGTAAGTCCCTTCAAGGTTATCCTTCCCTACATACTTGGTCCCTGGATTGTTATATGGACTTTTGTTGTTTGCCGCCAGCCCTGGTCTTCTTCCTGATTACAGGCTGCTGCCAGCCCTGACCTTGTTTCAGTTACAAGTATGGGATCTGTTATCCAGGTTCGGGACAAGGGGGTCTTTCCATAATTTGGATCTCCATACCTTAAAGAGGTGCTTTACCTTTATATTAAATATTAGTATGTCAAAGAATGGCTAACTCTAAGCAACTTTTTAATTAGTCTTCATTTTTTCTTTTTTATAGTTTTCGAATTATTTGCCTTCTTCTTCTGAGGCTTTCCAACTTTCAAATGCTCTGTACAGTGGGGGAACTACCAGTGCCCCCCGGCAGCTCGCACACTGCTGAATTCCAGACGCGGCGGCCAATTTCCGGCCACGGCGGGTGATTTCCAGGGTGATAATCTCATACAGAGGTTGCACGTCCCGTACCAGGGTCCGCCCCCCTCTCGTTACGTTACTGACTCTGTAAGATTACAAATGTGTTGTTATTGCAACTTTTTACTGCTCATCTTTCTATTCAGGCCTCTCCTATTCATATTACAATCTCTTTTTCAAATCAATGCATGATTGCCAGGTTCATTTAGACCCTAGCAACCAGATTAATGACACATGTTCTTCAACTTGCACACAATGCACCAATATGGAAGCTGGGTAGTGCCTGTTTTCGAAAATAATGAGAATGTTGTAGCAGATCAATATGGGGCAAAGGAAATCCGTCCTGTACTTAGAAACCATTCAAATAAATAAGATCGGAACCTCTAGTTTAACAAAAAGACAATATAACATTTGAAGTTGTGTAGGAAACAAAATTGTTCCATTATTAAAGGGGGGTAATTGATGACGACAGTCCTTTAATCATTAATGAGTTTCTTATTGCTGTGGAATCAAATAGATGACAGTAAGATATTTGACGCTCGTGTGCTCTTGTCATCAGCATATTAACAGATAAGAATAACCAGAACTGATGTCGGCCTCCTACGTACATCGATGTTATAACTGCCAGCTGCTATTATTACCAGTGTCACGTCCCCCGCACATACATTCCTTTTGCACCAACCATAGCAACTTTCTTGCTGATCACGGCATATTTTATCTTCTTCTAAAAGGTCATATTAGAGGGTACATTGTGTTCATTATATTGACATATTACAGAATGAAATATAGACTTTTCCTAACCTTTGTTTTTTTTAAAAATATAAATAAAGCATTTTTTTGTCTCTGGGAAATTGCAGACATTTTTGTTTTCTAGGAGCTGCAGTTCTCCCTTTTCTCCAGGAGGTAGAGCACAAACTACTGTAAAGGAACCCTTACACATACAGTAGTAACATAGTAAGTTAGGTTGAAAAAAGACACACCCATCAAGTTCTTCCTTTTTTTTTACCTGCCTAACAGCTAGTTGATCCAGAGGAAGGCAAAAAAACCCTTCTGAAGCCTCAATTTGCCTCAGAGGGAGGAAAAAATTCCTTCCTGACTACAAAATGGCAGTCGGACTAGTCCCTGTATGAACTTTTACTATGAGCTATCTCCCATAACCCTGTATTCCCTCACTTGCTAAACACCATCCAAC
>CM044448.1:101106271-101193503 GCA_024363595.1 Xenopus borealis | reverse complement strand
CTCTCCTCCCGGGCCCCCCCGCAGCTGCGGGGTCTGCTTCCTCGATAGTTACGCCACTGAATGAGAGTGATGTATCAGCACATGCTCAGTTGACGCAATCTTCCATTTTTCAACAACTGCACATGAGCCGAAAGTCACAGAAATTGCCGAAGTGAAGGAAGAAGACCCTAAAATTACCAAAATGCCAGAAGATGGCACCCGTTAACTCTGATGCTCTGAATCTGCACAGAGGGTAAGTAAAGAGTTAGGGGCATTTACCAGGGGTAGCAACTAGGCTGGGGGGAGCAGGAAGGGGGTGTCTATGTAGGGTAGGGTTGTTTTTCATTAAGGGTGTGTGTGAGTTAAACACTTTTTACAAATCAAATTGTATAAAATAAACTTTTTTTTAGTTTAATCAGTGTTTTACTTGTTTTGCTAATGAGGTTTATACACCTATAGGGTTAGACAGAAACTTGTGCCCTGATTATAAAATGCTAATCCCTATTAATATACTAATAATTCCCCTATGGGGCATCTGCAAGAGGAGTGAAATGAAGAAAGGGTGAACCAAAGCAGAGCAAATTATCTGACATGTTATACTGAGCTTTATTCCATTGTTGTGAGAAAATATCGCTTTGCACCATTTTTATGTCATTTTAAAGACAAATTCATAAAAGTGTCTGTAATGTGTCTTGCTTTCACTGAAGTATGAAAAGTGTCAGTTGAGCTGGAATTTCTGTTTGTGAATATGGAGAAAGTATTCTACACTGTATACAATAAATACTAAAGCTTTATTGAAGTAATTGATAGGGGGAAAAAACCTTAGCCGAAGAAAGCAGCATCTCCCACCCAAACCCATATATGCAGACCTATGCAGTGCAATACTGCCCACTCTCCAAGCAAACTCCTGTAGGACACGGGATTTCCCACAACTCTGAAACCCTATACTGGTGGAACCTCCTATAGCAACTGCAAGAAGAATGTAGCCTGCCAAACTGTTATCTCTGTACCAACTGGAATTGCTTATCCACCAGAAGTCCATGCTTACACCTTCTCACGGCCATGCTTATTAACAGCAGCCAATGTTGTTCCTCCTAGGACCCATCAGAGAACCTGACATCATGCTGTAAATATTTTACCTTTAGAATTAAACATATTTCTGTATCTGATCCTTCAGACCCTTTGCTTTATTTATTTCTAGAGATAAAGGAGCAGGTTATTCAATGGGCAGCAGTGGTTCTAGATATTCCAACACTATGCACGGGGGAGGAAATGGCTAAAACACTCCATTTTTCCCTTTATCAGAGCAATTTTACATGGGCTTATTATGTTGCTTAAAGGCAGAGGGTAACTGGGTGGTAAGGTACAACCTGCAACTATGGGGCGTTCCATTCCTCAGTTAAAATGGTGGGGACCAGTACAGGCTATACCCAAAATTATAGATAATTTTCATAAAATGACAATGTAGGACCAGTGGGAGCAAGAATCCCTCAGAAAAATAAGAAACAGGAACATACATAGACAGGGACCCTCTTGCATAAGTAGCAAAGGAACCCCACCATCATGACCCACAGGTGCTGCAGAACCAGCCGATGACTTAGGAGAGGAGGACAGAACTGAGAGAGGCAGGTGAATTACCCCTCCTACATTATGTTGATGGAAATTAAAATGATTGTCCCAGATGATAAAACTACAGATGAGCAATCTATCTGGTTGTGTGTTTTACAAATGGATTATGCTGGATTATGAAGGACCCCTAGGTTCTTGCCACATCTGTTCCAGGGGGCCTCATTGGGGAAAGGAGATACAGCTACAATGACACAAGAATTATGATTTAGGGGTAATAGTGGTCTCAGGATACTAGCGTCTTGTTCATGATCATTTTTGTGTTGGATGTCACTGGTGTATCTATAGAAGAAGCAGATCCCCTCTATCATGGGGAGGTGGATGCTGGATCACAGGGTTTGCTTACAGGGTTTCCCACTGCTCCATCCTGATGATGAAAATTTCAGCAAATAAAAGGGAGGGGACAGGGACGACAAACAACAGCAGTGCACTACTTCCTTACATAAGCTCCTGCGGGAGAATCCCCTTACAGGCAAACCTTAAAGGAGAAGGAAAGGCACTTGGGGGTGCCAAACATTAGGCATGACCCAAGTGATTGTATCGACCTACCTGAGACCCCAGGCCGGTGCTCCTATCAACAGAAAACTGCCCCGGCCTGCGGCTATTCCAGTGAGCACCACAGAGAGATCTATTTGCGTCTTCTTCTGTCTTTGCACGACTGCACATGAGCAGTAGAACGAGAAGCTGAACTTTAACTACAAAGTCGTCTTTTTCGTTAAACTGAGCATGCGTTGGTCAGGGGAAAGACATAAGAAAACAGAAGTAGATTGCTCCGTGGTGCTCACTGTTATAACCCCGGGTCGGTGCAGTTTTCTGCTGAAAGGAGCACCGGCCTGGGTTTCAGTTAGGAAGATACAATCACTTGGGAGTGCCTATCGTTTGGCTCCCCTCAAGTACCTCCACTCTCTCCTTCTCCTTTAAGGTCAGTCCTGCTGGACAAACTGCACACTGCTTCAACTATTTACAATACATTTCTAAAATAAGATATATTTTACCTCCTTACATGTATATTTATATAGTGAGAGAAACATTTACAGTCCGACATCAACAATGACTGAGGATGATGACACCACAATCCAGCAATGACATCATCTAAATATTTGGACCTACTACTCCCATCATCCGAGGGATATATTTTACAGATGGGTCGCTGCTTTATGGGGGAATAAGAGGCTTTGCTGCTAGAATGTAGTGATGGGCGAATCTCCCAAGATTAGCTTCGCCGAAAAATTCGCGAATTTCCAGAGAAATTCTCGAAAAGAGTCGCGGGACGCTTTTAACGCGCGTCGAGTCAACTTTGGCGTGTCGCGTCGTTTCCGACGCACGTCGCGTCGTTTCCGACGCACGTCGCGTCGTTTTCGGCGCGTCAAAACCGAGTCGCGACTCGTTTTTCTGGCGAAATTTCGCTGCCGATTCGCGAATAAATTCGCCCATCACTACTAGAATGTAACAATGCCTCCTGGGTACTCTGGGCCATTCACATTTGTCTCAGTTTAATTTAACATGAATTGATTCTATACTTATACACAGATCCCAGAACACTCTAGCCTTCACCCATCCCTTATTTCCAATAGAAATCACTGCCAAATAAAGAAATACAAGCAGAACGATCTAACAACAAGTGGAAGCAGAAATGTAGACCAAACTACAATGCCCACAATCCTGTGACAGTAATAATATCACTCAGCAAGCATTGTTTATAATGATACAATTTATTCATGGGTCTTGTATTTATAATGATTTATATTATACATATGTGCACTTTCTTTTCCTTTTCTTCTTTGCATTACTGGAACTGGAGGGGAGAAAAATGGAATTTGCTGAGAATATCTGACGCATCAGAAGCAGCCAATTCTTTTGGAAAAGGTCATTTTTTTTTATTGGAATGAATGTACAGTATATGAGAAGGTTTCAAAATACAAATGAGTTAGAAATGTTTGTGTATTTTCGTTTTGTATCCTAGCACACATGGTTTCTATAAGTACTTGTACAATAATAGGCAGTGTCTGGGTGGGCCTCCTAGGGCCCAGCAAAGAACATGACCATCAGATCCCCTCTGTAGGCACAATTAGATTTACAAATTCACTAACTGGTTTCTGCAATACACAGCTCTATGGAAGAAATTGGATTTGTCATACAGTGGGGATAATTGGAAGTTTCCCTAGTATCCTGGCAGGTCAGTTTGACCCTGAAAAATGTCTTTCAGCAACCTTGTATTTTCCTGAAAATTCTATCATCTACATCAGTTTCCTTTTCTTTCTTATCCATCCCTTCCACATGCTCCATCTGGTCCCTGACTCTGAAATTCCCACTTACCTCCATCCATCCCAACTTTCCTTTCCCTCCCATTCTTTTATTCCCAACTTGACTTTCTCCATGTCTCTAAAGGACCATTCTTAGTGGTTGAGGGGTGGGGGGCAAGTTACCCATTATGGGCTATAAAAATTGAAGAAGTCTACTTCCCCTGCTCTGAGCTGACATCAGGTAGGACCACGTACACCTGCCCCTATTGACCACCCCTAGGGAGGCCTCTGCCTCTCCCCACAATCAGTCAACATACTTTATTACCTACCTAGTTCTTGTAGAACAGTTACTTCCCTTCTCCCTTTTCTTGCACACTTTCCATTTAGTCTGAAGAAGACTACTTCCCCTGCTTTAAGCTGACATCAGACAGGATCACCTACACCTGCCCCTATTGACCACCCCAAGGGAGGCCTCTGCCTCTCTGCCCAGTTCTTGTAGAACAGTAACTTTCATTCTCCCTTTTCTTGCACACTTTCATTTAGTCTTATGAACTCTTCTATTGTAACAACTACTGGTAAACCTTATTAACATGTTAGCCAATGTCTAATATCTCCCAGGAGAGCTCTCCAAAATAATGGGGTACCAGTTATTAGTCTAATACATGCCTGCACTGTGGGCAAATAATTGCTCCACTCAAACCCTGCCCACCCTCCACAAGCCAAGACTCTTCCCCTGATGGGGTGCCCTTTATATACATGTAGTAACTGCTCAGAAATACAGTTCTGTTTCGCCCAATGAATTAGATGTAGCAACAGCACAACCATATAATAGAGAAAACGTATAAACACTGAAATATATATATATAGGATTGGAAATATGAATATAGTAGGTATAACCCTTGGAGATTGGACTTTGCAAAGGCATAAACGTAGGGTTGGACTGGGGGCTCCAAGGGCCTAAACATCAAGGGCCCACTCTCACAACAATAACATGGAGACAGTGCTTAATTCAATAGGTGTCATACAGAACTATGGTGAAAATAAGAAAGGGTCCACTAGAGGATACTCGGCAATTCTGGCAGGCCAGTCCACCCTGGTATAAAATAAATAAAATGTAGATATATAGCTTGTTGGGTAATAAGGCAGGATTTATAAAGCTACCTGTGATTATTCAGTTAAGAACCAAGCACATACAGAAATAATCTCCATATTACCATACCTAATGACTTGCCACTGGTCTTAGCCAAAGTGAATCAGACTTACTGCACAGCCATATAAAAGCAAGTATAGTTTGAGGATCATCCCTGGAGAAAGTGGAGGACATAATATTAATCTATTGGCCAATATGTTACCAGCAAGCAGCAGAGTTGGGCGCTATGTGCCACTAAAGACACTGGACCACACAGTGGTTAAATTGATTGAAAATAATATATATATTTTTTAAAAAGGAATACTGCTTATGCCGAAGTTTAATACATCCTTCAGTAGTTCTGGCTGCATTGTCTGGGTACTATTAGATAAGATGCAACAGCAAGCAATAGGCTCATAAGATACTGTCCTCACTCAAGTCATGAGCTTTAGACCTTCTTTCTGGGTTTTTATGTAATGATAAGAAAGTCCCTATTTCCTCGACGTCACACTCCAGCTCCGGGATAAAATTTTCAGTGGCAGAATTGTTGAGAGAGTAGAAAGGGTTGATGGGATCCCTATGAGACTTTTTTCTAGATTCTTGATAAGACTCTGAGGCAGATACATGATGCTGTGTGTGGGACTGTAAAGGTGCCAAGATGACATTAGGGACTTTCTTTTCCTGGCGTCACTTCAGGAAGAGGCGGATTTTCTTATCTCCCAGGCACAACCTTAAGAAAAACAAAACAGGATAAATATATATATTTCTGTCTTGCTTCTATACCCTAAAAACTGTACTTCTGCTGATGGGGCCACTGGTTATGCTTGCACTCTGTACTTGCCATCTAGAGGAAAGTTCAAGTTGCTCACAGTACAATACAATACAGTTACATAAAAAGGTTCTTATGGAATATCTGACTTTTGCACTGGAGAGGGTCTGTTCTTTTGGCTGTCAAGCAGTCTTCTACTAAGACCTGGAAATGCCCAACCTTTAAACCTATTACTCAAACCTCTACTGAAGCATTCTGTTGGCTCTTGCTCCTACAGCCCCAAGTACTAATGTTCTGGATAACCCAGGTCATTTCTGAGATATTGGCACTTATTTACTTGAGATCTTACCTTACTATTCCTCCAACCAAGAGACCACCTGCCATGGGTCCAATCCAGTATATCCAGTGAAAGGTCCAGTAATTAGCCACCACAGCTGGGCCGAAGGCTCGCGCAGGATTCATGCAGGCTCCTGAGATAGCCCCACTGCAAGAACAGCATCGACAATCAAAGTGCATTTTAAAGACTCAAAGTCATGGGTTGTAGAAACATAAGTGCAGGGAGTGCAAGATAAGTGCAAGATTGTCATAGAAGACACTAATAGGGTTATGTAATAAAAGGTACAACGGTTGCCCAGGGGAGCAGTAACCCATAGCAACCAATCAGCAGGTAGCATTTACTAGTCATCTCTTTAAATGCAAGAATCTTATTGGTTGTTATGGATTACGGCTCCAGAGCAAACGTAGTGCTGTATATTACAGAAGAGGGTCAGAGCTTTAGATGATTGTTGTTATGATGAAAACAAGATACACTGTGATACCCTCTTTGGGCAAACTACAGCATTTAAAACTCACTCTTATAACAGCTCTAGCTATAGTGGTAAAGTGCTAAATATTACGGCTTATGTATCGGCCTATGGTGGAAATAAGAAGGGGCTGATTGGAACTGCCCTAGACTGGGGCCTACTGGGAGAACCTCTGGTACACTGCTGCCACGCCAACCCCGATGGGTTTATCTCTTACCCAGCAAGAATATCCACAGTGACAGTAAACCCAATACAGAAGGGGGCCAGAGGGGTCCGTGACTTCTCATTGATTGCTCCCATGCAAACTGCAAACACCAGGAAGAAGGTCATGATAATCTCCGCTCCGACAGCTCTGGCAACTGCCTCATCGCTCTTCACAGTCGTAAATGCAGCCCCAGTGGCGTTATCAAAATTTGTCTCTGCTGACACAGCCTGTAACAAACAATACATATTCCTCCTAAAAACTGCGCCATCAAATGTTTTCCAAACAAGGTTCTAATAAGTGGTGGGAAGTGTTGACTGAGCTGTGAGTCTGTGGGGTTGATTAGCAATAAATGCATCAGATTTGTAGCAGTAGACTGATCAAGATGTATTGCTGATTAAGTGCTGTTGGTAGACATATTAGTATAATTTAAATGACCCTCTTTAGCTTACCATTGCCAGGGCTGCTCCAATCATCCCCCCACAGAGCTGGCAGACCCAATATGGAATTAAGAGAATAATATTCAGTCCTCCAATTAACCAGGCAGCCAGGGAGACAGCAGGATTAAAATGGCCCCCACTGCAACAAAACAAAAATATAATTTATTACCTTCCTGTAGTCTCTATTATTTGTTAATTATTCTCTAAAGTTATCGTTGAGAAGCAGGGATAGATGAACATAGCAAAAGTAGATCTTAGAAGAATAATTTAGGGTAACTGGAGGTGGACTAGTTTTAAGATGGGTAAAACAGTGTTTTGGTGACAAGAGAAGGACTTAAAGGAACAGTAACACCAAAAAATGTGTTTTAAAGTAATGAAAATATCATGTAGTGTTGCCCTGCACTGGTAAAACTGATCTGTTTCAGAAACACTACTATAGTCTATATGAACAAACTGTTGAGTAGCAATGGCGGAAATTGAAAAAAAGTCTATATGGCACAGGATAAATAATGGATAACAGGTAACATTATATTCTACAGAGCTTATCTGCTATCTACTGTTTAACTTGAGCCTTTTCTCCTTTGAATGGCTGCCTGCCCACATCAGCTTATTTATATAAACAATAGTAGTGTTACTGAAGCAAACACAGTAGTTTTACTAGTGCAGGGCAACACTGCATTATATTTTTATTACTTTACAACAATTTAATTTTTGGTGCTACTGGTCCTTTAAGGGAGATAAGTGAAAAAAATATTCTTCCCAAAACTGTTGTAGAAAAGTTTGAAGTTTAGAAGCACAAGAAAAGCTAGAGGGGGCTTCCAACCTACAATAAGCAGGACAGAGGAAAAGGTTAGAAGAGAAAAGCACGTGTCTTAATTTAAAGGAGAAAAGTTCCTAGAGGAAGGAAGGGTCTGCAAAATATAAGTTCTAGGAGGACAAAAAAAGAAAAACTGGCTAACCTGGCAAATAACAGGAAGAAAGAAGCAATTGTGAGGAATGTATAGAAGGAATGAAGGAAAGAAGATGATCTAGAAAGAAAAATCAGTGGGAGGAGATCAAGTCAGAAGACAGGTGAAATAAAGTCTTGATACAAAGAAAATATGAGGGTATCAGCAGCAGAAAACTTGGCAAGATTTGGGTTTAAAGGGATAAAGTATGCCAACAATCCGTCAATAAACAGTAAGAAAATTGCATAATGACTTTGGAGAAGATTGGCATTTGGGAGCTCAAGATAAAAGAGGGCTACAACCTACATTAGGCATGATGATCCTATACAATAAAAACAGGTCCTACATAACAACAACCTTCCTAGAGGGGAAGAAGGGTCTAAAAATACAAGGTTTAGAAGAAGAAGAAAACCTGGCTAGGTTGTAGGAGAAAACTGAAAGGACTTTGGTCAGATTGGGTCATGGAGAGATGAAAAGTAGGGGTTCAGAAGGATGCACATTGAGGAGACTCAATTATGGTGGCTTTATGGAGAAAAAGCATTGACAAAATGAGGGTTTCAAGGAACCACTAAGTAACTGGAGAGATTTAGGAAGTGAAAGTGAACGGTGGCACTACAGGCAGATAGATATAAGCACTGGCACATTTGAACAACCTGCCTAGCACTATACAAACCATAGGTGTGAGACAGTGGCTACTTCTCTCCTTCCCATGCAGAAAATGATCTGTGCAGTCAGAGGTTATCTGGGTACATGCATTGTAGGTACAAAGGAGCACAGTGTTTGCAAGACTTTGTATGATCATGAGAATATTGGCCTTTCTTATCTGCAAGAGGATTAACCACCATAACAGTTTGCTTTTTTTTTTTGCTATTACATGCAAGTTAATGGTTACAGGACAGTGCAGAGATAACTCAGACATATCATTTTAATCCTTGCAATGAGCATAACTACCTCTGCCCAGTAAAGGAAAGGGCGTGCTTGCTGGGCTATGGGTCCTCCATTTAAACTTCACTCGGAAAATAGGGTTCAAGGAGGTTCAGCTTATGTATTTGCAAGTTGTTAGTGATGAATTATCTCAGCAATTAACTTCATACATATCTGAAAAGAACATTGTCTTTTGTAATCAATTTTTTTAATATAATAATTAGCTAATAACTGTCAGCTTTGCCACTGCGGTGAGCTCAGGCAGGGAGAGAGGTACGTGGGCATTTTGCACCTTGACCCATTCTAATTTCCTCATTTTGCCTGGAGGTGCAAGGCTTTACACCCCTTACATGAAGCACTTAAAAAAAGAGAACTGCCTTCGCCAACACTGAAGAAGGAGGAGGCGGCACATGGGCATCCCCTGAAACCCTAAGCTCTTCTGTGTTTGGTTTAGTCCTTAGTAAATCTTTTTCAAAGCCTGCTGGAGGAACTCAATCATTTTGAAGGTCCAAAAGGATAAAAATAACAATGTGTAAATGAGCTGGAAAGGGATGGTACGATAGGCACCAAGTTGAAGCTTCCAATAATATCTGTAGAAATAAGTCAGATCAGCTGTGTTTTACTTGAAAACGATTGACCAGTCATTAGTGATGGGCGAATTTATTCGCCAGGGGCGAATTCGCGGCGAACTCCTGCGATTCACCGCTGGCAAATAAATTTGCGAAACACCAGCGAAAATTCGCCTGGCAAAAATTTGGCAAAAAAACGAGTCGACGCGATGCACGGCGAAAACGACGCGACGCGTCAGAAACATGCCACGACTCGTTTTGCTAATTTTTTCGCCAATTCGTGAATTTTTCGGTGAAACTGGGTAGATTCTCCCATCACTACCAGTCATCCAACTGGCTTTCTTAATCCAGCATGACTTGTAAAGAAGATCTTTTGGGAATAAATACCCTGGATTGCTCCAGTCAGCATAATCTGTTTATCATAATCAGCAAGGATGTCATAAAGGTACGGTGTTGGTTGTATTAGCATGACTGGAGCTATGAGGTTTTATTAAACATTCCAGGGAGAGGAGCCAAAACAGCATTGTATGTGGCAGACAATAAATGTCGCCAATAGATGCTGTTTTGGCACTTCTCCCTGGCAGGTTTAATAACACGGTAGATCAATGCAGGTTCCCGCACACCCTTTTTTTTAAACGTACAAAAAATATTACCTGGTGCACAAAAGGCAGAGGCTCGGCCACCTCTCACAGAGTCCAACAAAAAAGATACCAATGGCACACAGGATCAATGCAAGCAAGTGCTTTGCGTGTTTATTGCAGATGCAACGTTTCGGGGTCACGCCCCTTTCTCAAGCATAGGTTTAATAACACCTCATAACTAGTGATGGGCGAATCTGGGGCATTTCGCCGAATTTTTCCCAAATTTCCAGAGAAATTCGGTAAAAATTCGGAAAAATCCATGAAATTCAACCGTTTTCTTGAAAAATTTGTGCAATTTGAACTATTTCACTATAAATTTGTGAATTTCGAGCAATTTCACTATAAATTCATGAATTTCTAACTATTCCGCTATAAATTAGTGGATTTTGAACTATTTGACTAAATTTGTGACATTCAAACGTTTTCACTATAAATTCGTGAATTTTTAACGATTTCACTATAAATTCGTGAATTTCGAATGATTTCACTATAAATTCATGAATTTTTAACAATTTCACTATAAATTTGTGAATTTCAAACAATTTCACGGAAAATTTGTGAAAATCAGAAATTGATGCCTGCGAATTTTCTCTGGCAATTTTTCACGGGCATTTTGCGAATTTACTCACCCGCGGCGAATCGTGGGAATTCGCCACAAATTTGAGCTAGGCGAATAAATTTGCCCATCACTAATCATAGCACCAATCATGCGAATACAATCAACACCGTGCATCCTTGCTCATTATGGTAAACAGATTATGACAATTTGAGCATTCCAGGGTATCCCAAAAGATCTTATTTACAAGTCATACTGAATTGAGAAAGCCAGTTGGATGAAACGTCTTCATGAAAAACACAGCAAGTCCGGCTGATTTGATTTACAGTATTTCTACAGATTTACCATGACTTGGATGAATGAGAATCATCACAGGTTCAATAATTATAATATTTGCGAGGGCAAATACAATATTCATGGCTTAATCTGATTCTGATGGAACAGGGATAAGACTACTATTGGTGTAGGCAGGCCCGGATTTGTGGAAAGGCCACCTAGGCCGGCAAGATTTTAGGGGGGCGGCATGCTGCCCAACCACACCCACATTTGGTTAAAAAACACTGGGGGTGTGCAGGAGATACAATTGTTTTTTAATTTCCTGTGCACCAATACCCATTGCTCTGGTCCCGATAATGAAAATTTGCACAAAAAAGTGGAGGACAGGGGCGACAAGCGTCAGTGGGCCTAGGGGCGCCCGCTATATAAATCCGGCCCTGGGTGTAGGGGGTTGCATGAACATTGGGGCCAAAATACATACTGGGAAAATTATTATAATCTTTCAGTAATTTTCTGGGGAAAAAAAACCTTTGCACCATAAAGCTCCAATGTATTGTAAGTGGAGCAAGATCAAACCCCTTAGTGCTTACTTAAAGGAAAACTATACCCCGAAAATAAATTTTTGAGCAACAGTTTGTATCAAATCAAGTGACATATTAAAGAATCTTACCTGCCTGGTATATATATTTAAGTAAATATTGCCCTTTTACATCTCTTGCCTTGAACCACCATTTCATGATGTCTGTGTGCTGCCTCAGAGATCACTTGACCAGAAATATTTCAACTCTAAGGGGCAGATTTACTAAGGGTCGAATTTCGAATACCAAAAAAATTTCGGAATTCGACCGGGGAATAATGGGGAATTTAAAAAATTCGAATTCGAATAGGGAAAATGCAATCGAATCGATCGAATTCGAATCGAATTTTCAAACGATTTCTCAACTAAATTTTTCTTATTAGATCTTAGGGAATGATGCCCATTTCGGTAGGTTTAATCTGACGAAGTAGGTGATCGAAATTTAAATTTAAAGGGGAAGTATTCGACCATTGAATTTTCGAATATTCGAATAAAATTTAATTTGAATATTTGAATCATTCGAATTCGAATTTGGTCGAATTTGCCTAATTTGCATATATTCGAAATTCGAATTTGAATCTTTTTGAAAATTCGATCGAATATTCGAATCCCTCATGTGAATGAATGTGAATTTAGTAAATCTGCCCCTAACTGTAAAGGGTGAAGCAAAAGACACAACTCTGTCTGTTAATTGGCTCATGTGACCTAACTTTATAGTTTGTTTGGTATGTTTGTGTGCACCGTTGGATCCTAGGAAGCCCAGGAGGCTGTCCTTATTTTTTAAAATGGCTTTTTTCTATTTATGATTACCCACTGGCACATGCTACTAAAAAAGTGTATTATTATGAAAATGGTTTATTTACATGAAGCAGGGTTTTACATATGAGTTGTTTGAGGCAATATCTGTTTATAGAGACCTACATTGTTCGGGGGGTATAGTTTTCCTTTAACAAGAATTTGTGCCTAGGGGACTCCTGCACTCTAACACTCTGTGCAGAGAGCAGTGTTAGGGGGAACAGGTGGTAAGGACAGGACCCCGTTTCTGCCGGCATTCTGTGTTTATACAAAGAGGATCAGTAGATACAGTGAAACCTCAATTTTACATCCCCTGATTTATGTTTTCCCACATTTTATATTGTTGTTCTGTGGTCCAATCTAAATGGTATGAGTAATGCATTTCCCTTATTTTCCATTTTCCTGGATTTTCCACCATTTTTCCTGGTCCGATGCAAAAAATGAAAGGGGGGTTCTACTGTATATCTGTGTGCAGAGATCGAAAGAGAAGATACCATAGACGTGTCCTTACCTGATTCCTCCTAGGACAGCAATGGTCAGTCCCAACGCAAGACCATGTGCCAATGCCGGTTGAAGGCTTCCCGTTGTATTTGCATTTTCAATGACAGAAAGGCACCCGGCAAAGATAAAGAGGGCGCTGCCCAGAAGTTCTGCCACGCACGGTTGTACATATGTTTCGAACCAGTGGGGCTTGATGCCAACATCCTCCTCCTTTCCAGCTTCAGGATCTTTTTTCATCATTTCTAGTTCTGTTTTCTTCTTTCCCGTCATTTGTACAGCTGAAGTAAAAGGGGATGTAGTAAGATCACACATCTCCTTGTAGGAATATTACATCTTGTTTCACAAACTGAAATCCTTCTATTGGTATAGAAGTGGCAAAGTTTGCATCAGGAGGTCTAGTAACCAATAGCAACCCATGAGCAATTAGCTCTCCTGTTTAAAAAGCACACCTCAAGTTGGGTGCTATGGGGCTTGCTAGACCAACTATGCAGCTAATAAATTACCCCATAAAGACCATGGGGGCAGATTCACTCAAATGCAAAAATTCGCTAGCGTTGGCTTCGCTAGCGTTCGCCGCACTTCGCCAGGTGAATTTTTGCCAGCACAAATTTACTAAGATGCAAATTTGCACTCAGGGCGGCGAACGTTAGCGAAGTAGCGCTACCGTTCCTTCGCCAGGCAAAGCGCATATACGCTAGCGATGCCTAATTTGCATACGGTGCAAATTTCAAAGTATATAGTAATAGAAATATATGTTACAGCCAGTACATTCCACTACACAAGCCCAGGAAACCTTTAATAAATAAAGTCCAATTGCCCTACATGTGCCCCCTGTATAGTTGTGTTGCCATATGTTAGGAAATGCAGGGGGGAAGGAGGGTAACAACCCCAAAAAAATCGCTCTTTTTCACACTATCATCCTACAATGGTAAAACACGCCAGCGTTTTTTGGGACAGAAAAAATTTCTATGTTTTTTTTTTTTCTAACTCCTATCTATTGTATTGAACTTTGCCTGGTCTGACCAGGCAAAGTAAAGTCTAGTGTAAGTGTAACGTTCAGGAAAATTTTGATCTTAGTGAATCTGCGTAATTACGATCCTACGTCAGTGCGCAACTTCGCCTGGCGTAAGGGTGCGAATTTGCACAAGTCTATCTACTTCGCTAGCGAAAATTCGCCAGAGTCGGTTTTCGAAATGATGTCACGCTGGTGAATTAGCGCTAGCGTTAGACGCTTCACGCTTTAGTGAATTTGCCCCATGGTTTTCTTCACAATAGACAGCAAGAAGAAAACAACATGACAGGTAACTTACAGTAGAAGTGTGCTGGTTCAAAATCAACAAAAAAAATGTTCAGTCAACACATTTATAGTCAGTTAACAAACAGAATTGTAATAAATCGTAAACAAATAAAATGCATAAATAAATAATCCAGTGGATGATAAAGAAAGAGAAAACCATTTTTTTTTTCAAGAAAAATTGGAATCCCAGACTGACATATATTCTAAATACAGAGAAGCTTAAGTATTTGATCCCTGTTTCTGGAATTGCAAGCGTCAAAATAAAGAGACCATGTAAGCTTGAATGACTCTCTAAACTTGTTGTCTTCTCATTTAACACTCAGAGTTTCTTGTCAAACATGGACAGTGGAGTGTAGCAAGGGTTGCTTCTGCCATGAAACCAGAGCCAGACCAATTGCAACCTACACTTCATTAATAAACACTGGGCACTTTATTTTACAAATGCAGTAACCCGCAGCGACCAATCCGCAGTGAGCTTTAAAGGGCAAGGAAAGTATAAAATAGAATAAGGGTAGAAATGCTGTATTTTGTAAACTAAACATAAACATGAACTTACTGCACCACAAGCCTAATCAAACAAATGATTTATGCTTTCAAAGTTGGCCACAGGGGGCTGTCATCTTGTAACTTTGTTATACATCTTTGCAAGACTAGACTACATACACATGCTCAGTGTGGTCTGGGCTTCTTAGGGATCGTCATAAATGATCAAAAAACAAAGCTGCTTGAGTTCTGCATGGCTGGTAAGTAAGGCAGGGGCTCCCCCTGCTGTTCATAAGTAGGATTGTTTCCCTGCCAGAAGTTAGGGACCATCTGACAATTCCTATCCACAGCAGTAAATGAAGGGAGAATTTCACTGCATACAGTCCAGTTTCTTATAAAAACGGTACACATTTTTTAACTAAAGTATATTGGAGATAGATTTCTTTTTCATTAAAGAAAGTAAAAATGGGATTTTATTTCTTTGCCTTTCCTTGCCCTTTAAATAGACCACTGCAATTTAGAAATTAAAAGTAAAGGGGTGATTGGTGAGTATGTTTTCCTGCAATCATGCAAAATACCCTGTGTTATAATTGGGTGCTAGTGTTCTGCTAATAACCATATGGCCCATAGCAACATCTCAAACTCAGCTATAATCATCAGTGGCAAAACTACCGGGGGAGCGATTGTGCCAGGGCCCGCACCCCTTCAGGGCCCTCGTTAGCTTGTGCTCCGCCGGGCAGATTATCAGGTATGGAGGGGGGTCCAGCTGCACCAGGGCCCGCCCCCCTCTAGTTGCGTTACTGATAATCATTGTAACAGTTCTATATGTTTTTTTATGTTGAAATCTTTATTATTCTGTATTTGGGGAGCAGGACAAGTGCCTTAACCTTGCTAAAAACAACGTTCTGTTTATAAAACAAACTGTAAATCTGACCTTTGTAACGAAATTGCATCATGTCTGTCTCACTGTGGATTCAATTTGAGCTGTTACTAAAGGAGAGATATCCCTCTATAAAGGTACAGGGTCCTGCCAGCTGTGCAGGCCGCAGTCAGATGGCGTGTTTGAAAGAGATTGTGGGTTTCGTTGGGCATGTTACTATGGGAGAGAGGCCTTGGGAAAGACCATCTCATATACAATAAATGGTGAGGGGGGTTCTTCTAACTGAATTCTAGAGTAGGATGATGCCACCCCCCCCAAAGCCTATCAAGTACATTCAGTTCTATTATCTTCTGTTACCTTAAATACATTAAAATATATATCCATGTTTATGTCCCCTTTGTATTTGTGCAAAGAAATGATACAGGTGTGAAACCCATTATCCAGAAAGCTCTGCATTATGTAAGGGCCATCTCCCATAGACACCATTTTCTCCAAAATGATTTCTTTTATCTCTGTAATAATAATAATAATAATAATAATAATAATAATAAAACAGTACCTTATACTTGATCCTAACTAAGATACCATTAATCCTTATTGGAAGCAATTGGGGTTTATTTAATGTTTACATGATTTTCTGGTAAACAATGTATAAGAGCCAAATGAAGGAAACATCAGTTATCTGGAAAAACCCAGGTCCTGGGCATTCTGGATACCAGGCCCTATACTTGACTTTAGCTTCTTCCCCAGCAGCTTCTATGGAGGTGAAACTGGTTCATCAACAGTTGTAGCTGCCCCTGTTTTCAAACTGGCGTGTCAGAATCTTCTTTATCAGCTCAACATATTTTTCAACTGTGTTGTAATCCCTTTGTAATAAGCTTGTTGGGGGCACAACCTGCTGCCCTTGGGGGTCACAGACAAGGACAACACCCTTAATTTTCCCAGAGCCCATTGGCTGATTCCATAAGGCAATGTTTGCATTGGTGCCCCCCAATACTAAGCACACTTCTGCAAGAGGCCATGGATGTTATGTTATTTGATGGACCCTTGGAGGCCAAATCCAGCACTATTTTAGTTCTACCCTGTTGCTGTAGGTTATTGGGCTGGTGTAAAATGTTTCTTTGCTTGCAAAATACTATCAGTCGCAATACAGATCATCTGATTATCTGTTCATGTTTATCTAACTGATTGCTAATACTATGGCCTGATAGAGCAAAGAGCGTTTGTTGTCTTTTGAACCCATGTGCTCCTTATTATCTACATTTTTAGCATTTGTGGTACCCTTTGACACCTGTTTTTTGCCCTTTTAAAGGGCAAGGAAAGGCAAAGAAATAAAATCCCATTTTTACTTTCTTTAATGAAAAAAAAATCTATCTCCAATATACTTTAATTTTAAAAATGTGTACCGTTTTTATAAGAAACCTGACTGTATGCAGTGAAATTCTCCCTTCATTTACTTCTGTGGATAGGAATTGTCAGACGGTCCCTAACTTCTGGCAGGGAAACAATCATACTTATGAACAGCAGGGGGAGCCCCCGCCTTACTTACCAGCCATGCAGAACTCAAGCAGCTTTGTTTTTTCAACATTTATGATGATCCCTAAGAAGCCCAGACCACACTGAGCATGTGTATGTAGTCTAGTCTTGCAAAGATGTATAACAAAGTTACAAGATGACAGCCCCCTGTGGCCAACTTTGAAAGCATAAATCATTTGTTTGATTAGGCTTGTGGTGCAGTAAGTTCATGTTTATGTTTAGTATACAAAATACAGCATTTCTAGCCTTATTCTATTTTACACTTTCCTTGCCCTTTAAAGACTGGATTATTTTGCAAACATAGTAAGTAACTAGAGAGTTACATAAGAGATGGAGAAATGAGAATGGAGAGTTATACCGCATCATACAATCGGTATACAGGGGACAGGTGGGTGGGAAAAAAGTGGTATTTTAATGGAGGTAGGGAGTAGCAGTAATGGGGGTAGGTGCTCATCAGCAGAGATGGGAGAACCAGTGTCTGTTATAAAGAGGATATAACGATGGTGGGTGAATATAAAAACTTTCCTATTGGGCATATAATGAATGAGGGCAAAACTAACAAAGCACCACCAGCATTCCTTCTCTTCATAAATGCACTCATATGTATCCATGATATTTTCCACAGACATGTATAACCATAAACAGTAAGTGGTCAGTACCTTCAGCAGCCAACAATACCTGCCATTATGTGCCCAGGTATAAACAGAAACATGGAGGTAAAATACATTCCCGAGCCAGCCATAAATTATGCTCCAATACTTTGAAGTAGATTGGGGAATTAGCCTAAATGGCACTCCTTTAAATAACAGAAAGCTTATTGCTGCAGAGTAATGAGAAACGCTCTATAAATCACTTGTCTGGCAGTGTTTCTTCCCCAGCAATGTAACGATGGATGAGACTTAGCAACTGGCTGCCAATCATCTCTATTACTTTAATAATTCTCCCCTGTCCTCTTACGCATGGCAAGAGATTGATTCATGTAATACAGAGATTTGCAGATTGCTTTCATTTTCCACTAAATGTCGTCGTTTTAATTCTCGGTTATTAGCAATTTCAAGTTCAAAGGCACTGAGCTTCCCTGAATGTAGACAGGTGGCCCTACTGCTAGAACATAACTGAATATTCAGAATAGGCTTCTTATTGTAGACAGGGTGCTATAGGCCAGGGATCCCTAACCACCGGACCGTGGCCCAGAACTGGGCCATGGGCATTCTGAACTGGGCCTAGCCCGCAATTAACAAGGTGCACCAAAATGGTCACCTGACCCCCCTCCCAACCCCCGCCAACCCCCACTCCCAACTAAGCCTGACTCTATGGTGCAAATTCTCTAAAGCGCAAAGTGTCTAACACTAGCGCTAATTCGCCAGCGTGACGTCAATTTGCAACTTCGCTGGTTCGCTAACAGTGTCCCTGGCGAAGTAAACTTTCGCAACATCGCACCCTTACACCAGGCGAAGTTGCGCACTGACGAAGGGACGTAACTACGCTAATTCACTAAGATGAACATTTTTGTGAACGTTACCTCTTACTCTAGACGTTACTTCGCCAGGTCAGACCTGGTGAAGTTCAATACAATAGATAGGAGTTTGAAAAATAAAAATTGAAATTTATTCTAAGTCCCAAAAAAACGCTGGTGTCTTTTACTTTTTGTAGGGTGATAGTCTGAAAAACAGTGAAAAAATTTTTTGGCAACATATGGCAACACAACTATACAGGGGGCACATGTAGAGCAATAGGACAACTTTATTTTATTTATTAAAGGTTTCCTGGGCTTGTGTAGTGGAATGTAGTGGCTGTAACATACACCACTATTATACGCTTAAGTTCGCGCGGTAAGCAAATTAGGCATCGCTAGCGTAAATGCGCTTTGCCTGGCGAAGTAACGGAAGCGCTACTTCGCTACTGCTTGCCACCCTGAGTGCAAATTTGCATGTTAGTGAATTTGTGTAGCGCTGGCAAAAATTCACCTGGCGAAGTGCGACGAATGCCAACGAAGCTGTCGCTATCGCATTTTTGCTCTTTAGTGAATTTGCCCCTATGTAGCTCTGACTTTGCCAACCTGACTGTCCCATCTCAGCCTGTTAGTTACAGTTTCTAATGAGAACAAATGCCTGCTGCACAAATATGGCAGCCCCCTCATACAGGAACATGGGGGATCAGACAGGTAATGTAAAAGCATCATGCAAATACTTTATGGCAAAGTTACAAGTAGCTTTCAAAGCCAGTTATTATAATAGATGTAAAAAAGAGTTTAGTTTCAGGTGTCAGTATCTCTCTAGGTCTACTGGAAAATCATATAAACATTAAATAACCCCAATAGGCTGGTTTTGCTTCCAATAAGGATTAATCCAATCTTGATTTGGATCAAGTACAAAGCACCATTATATTATTACAGAGATAAAGGAAATCGTTTAAAACATTTTGATTGTTTGGCTATAATCGAGCCTATGGGAGACGGACTTTCCATCACAATTTCCAGCTTTCTGAATAATATATATAATAGAAAGAAAGCGTCCAGCACTCACATGGTTTATGTTGCAAAAAACAAAAAAGATTTATTTAGCCTCAACGTTTCGATCCCCCACAGGGATCTTCGTCTGTATACTGCTCCTGCACACTTCAGTTTCTTCAGAGTGTCTTCATTTTACAAACATATTCCAATCTATAATAACCCCAACTATAGCCTTATGCGTTTAATTATTACCCAGCACTTAATCATAGGCTCATTAGGTAAGCGGTATCCTGAGCAAATGTTGGATATCAAAAAGGGAATTGAACCAAAACAGCCTGGAAGTCACTGCAGAAAAATGGAGAGGTGCGCTGTGTTAGAAAAACTCCTGAAAAAAGGGGAAAGGGAAACTTTCTGGTGTAGTATGTTAGCACCAAACAAATTAGAGGGCTTTGCATGTACTACTCACAAGTGTATGTCTTGGAATATGCCCATCATTAAAGTCTTTGTCTTGATCTTTAATTTGTCTGAAGTGATTTATCTGGTGTAAGACAAACTGCACATAGAGTAGAACTGTCGGGTTTTGAATAAAGAAACCCTGCGGGCCGGAGCCGCGCTTACCGGATTAAAAGACTTTTCAAATGTCCGATTTAGATTTAAAAAGCTTAGTGTTTATTATTTAACAAAATATAAGCCCAAAATACAAGCCCGGGGCTTGTATTTTGGGCTTATATTTTGTTAAATAAATCGGACGTTTGAAAAGTCTTTTAATCCGGAATCCAAAGCGTAAAGAGAACAATCATCTGGAACGCCGCCGCTCCGTCCCCCGCTGGATGCACGAGGAGAGCAGAGTTTAAGTTGCGATACGATCTTGCAGCCTTCGGTGAGAAACGGGGAGCGATCCTCTAACACACCAAAACTGAGCAGCCTCAACCCCACGACTGACGGCACCGCAGCGCGAACCGGCTCCTTTTCCATTCAAAGCACAATTACCATCTAAATCCGGTAAGTGCGGCTCCGGCCCGCAGGGTTTCTTTATTCAAAACCCGACAGTTCTACTCTATGTGCAGTTTGTCTTACACCAGATAAATCACTTCAGACAAATTAAAGATCAAGACAAAGACTTTAATGATGGGCATATTCCAAGACACACACTTGTGAGTAGTACATGCAAAGCCCTCTAATTTGTTTGGTGCTAACATACTACACCAGAAAGTTTCTCTTTCCCCTTTTTTTCAGGAGTTTTTCTAACACAGCGCACCTCTCCATTTTTCTGCATACTACGTAGGTGAACACGTGGGTTCACCATTCCCAAGGTGCTGCTCTTCTATACCCTTCAAGAAAAATCGAAAATTGCGCAGAGTTCATTCATCGTTTACCACAGCCTGGAAGTCACTGTATCACTGTGGCCAAACTTAATGCTATTTAGCATCTTCTGTAGCTTAAAACTGCTGATGTCTAAACACCCTGGAAAAAGCTCTACTGTATCTATAAAAACTATAGTGGAAGAGAAATGAGAACAAATGCACCACTGGTGCACCAGAAAGCATCACCATCTACATACTGTAGCTCAACGTAAACTCTGAAATCTGGGCAAATCATGCCAAAAGACACAATTTTTTAGAGTTTCCAATTATAACAGACAGAAATGAATAATTAACTGAGTTTAGTCTACTGCCCAAATGCAGAGTGACTGAAGCATTTTGGAGTCCATTCCCACCTAGTCTACGATGTAGATGGCAGTACATGAGTTTTTAGTTTAACGTCTAATATCATACATTTACAGGAAGAGTCTTCTCCACCTCATAGATAGTGAAGATGGGCCCACCATGAGAGGTCAATGCAACCATGGCAGGTAATGTACAGATTGCACTATGAGTATGATTAAGACAAATTAAATAATGTAGCCATGATAGTTTTATGGTTTTCTTGAGGAAAGAGCTGAAGAGTGGGGTGCTGTAGTGTTGAGTGAAACCTTTCATTAGACTAATGTATGGCTACCATTACAGGCTTTCCAAGTGCACAGCACCACATTTCATTAACATCCCACGCTATTACTTTTAATTATAGAAAAATGTTATAGAATTGGGGCCATTCAATTATATGGTTAGCACTTTAAATCTTTTTTTTGACTAACTATAAAAAGGACTATCAGCTCAGCAGAAAAACATTTTCAGTTGTCCTTTTTACGTCAGTCACCTCCAAGTGTTTCATTTACCCAGTACACAAGTATGGTCCCTATGTGAAAAATAGATATAGTCCAAACCAGTGACCTTGCCCCACACATGCCTAACTGAACCAGTGAATCCACCCATAGCAAAAACAAACAATTTTAATCAATTACTGCAAGTCAGGAAAAGATCTCATTGGTTGCTTCGGTGAACCATCAGCCTTTACAGCTTTCTTTCCCAAAATGAACAAGAAGTACCTACAGAGAAACCAAGAAAAGCATGTTTTCCCTAGGACTGGGGCAGACAGCAAAGCAGAAGACCCCATTGGCCAGGCAACTCAGTTGTCCAACTACAGCTCAGAGTTTTTGGGAGATGCAGTTCATCTACAGCAGTGATCCCCAACCAGTAGCTTGTGAGCAACATGTTGCTCTCCAAACCCTTGGATGTTGCTCCCAGCTACCTCAAAGCAGGTGCTTATTTTTTAATTCCAGGCTTGGAGGCAAGTTTTGGTTGCATAAAAACCAGGTGCACTGCCAAACAGAGCCTCAGTTGAAAATTCACATAGGAGCTACTAAATGGCCAATCACAGCACTTATTTAGCACCCCAGGAACATTGTTCATTTTAGTGTTGCTCCCCAACTCCTTTTACTTCTGAATGTTGCTCATAGGTTCATAAGGTTGGGGATCCCTGATCTACAGAATGACTGCTTCTCTGGTGTTTGGAGGCAAATAACATACCCACTTTTGTCCAATATGAAATATCAACTCTGCTATTTATAATAACCTTATACTTTACAATATGGGATACCATGGGATACCATGTAAACTTTATTGCTAAAGAAGAAAACAGTAATGTAATAACTATTTTTTATAATAATGAGGGGTAAAAGCAGTTTCTCTGAAGAATAAAATATGAAAACAAAGTTTATAAAGAAAAGGAGAGTTTCCAGTGTTGGAATGTAACTAGAGGAATGTGTCTAGGGCTCAGAAGTGAAAGAAGCTCATTAGAAGCTGAATTTTATTAGTTGTACTCACTGCGTTCCAACTGATGTCAAACTCCAATATGATAAAAAGTCTTTCCCAACCTGGACTGGAGAAGCTTTCCCCTATGCCAGGAGCAGGCGGCTGGAATGGGAGACGAGAGGTGGAGAGAGAGAGAGAGCTTGAGTGCAAGAGACGTCCTCTCAAGTACACACTTTAGCTCAATAAAAGTCACCTGTGGGTCTGGATTATCCAATCAAAGAACTCCCAGCCTGTCCTTATCTCCATAATTCTGAAGTCAATAAGTGTTCCTTGCCAAGAAGGTAAATAAAGTGCCCTCCTCTCTGTTACTCTGACATACGTAACCTGCAGAGGAATTTGGAGGTGGAATTCAAATCGATGAGCTCAAGGCTGCTGAGACTTTTTGTTTTAGGGAACAGCAGGGTCAAAAGTCAATGTTAAAGACAGAACCCAGATACCTTCATTTCCAGTCACTTGATGTCCTGCAAAAGTCTGTCCTTAAACAATATGTAAATAAGGTCGCATTTATCTGAGGCTATACAACATTTACGTCAACCCCTGTCCCAATGGATCTTACAATCTGTGAGACCAGGCCCCAGTGTGTTCAAACCAACTCCCATTACCCTGTTCTTATTTCCACTATGGCCTTTATAAAAAATCTATATTTTGCTTTATTTCTATTTAACTGCAGCAAGGGTGGGTCCAAGGTTTCAGGTTCTCTAACGGGCACTAGGAGACACTGATCTAAGGTTTTGTTTTCCATTGACTGGTAAAGGTGTAGAGAACACTTACAATGACAACACTGTTGGGCTGCTTCTACTTACCATGTCACCCACTAGAGAAGAAAGCAATTTATTTCATAAGAGATCTCAAACCCAACAGTCACAAGGCTCACACCTCACCATCTATTAGACATCTGTCACCTGCCGGCATCATAAATTCTCCCCACTGACTGAACTACAGAGATAAAGAGCTCTCCCTTTCCAAGCAAAATGGGCCAGAGATCTACTGCTTGATACAGTGCAATTAAAACCCCTTGCAATTAGCCATCACAAAGGGAACGTTGATGAAAGCAAGCACAAAATAAGTGCAAAACTGAGTGATGCTATGTGCAAAGGTGCAAACATGCTCCTTTGCAATATGCAGCAACTACCAATGTGGCTTCTACAATGAGGCTAGTCTTTGAAGCGAATCTAGCATTTTCCCCAAATTTCACCATGACTGATTCTCGGGTTGGACCTCTGTCACTGTCTGCTCTGGGCAACGCAAGGTGGGGAAAGCCCCTCAATTTGGAAGGCACAGTCTTGGTGGGTGGCAACAATACCCGCAACCTACTTGCGCCAAGTGAATTGGACACTAATGGGGTAAGTGACAAAAGTGTGTTCCTCAACATGTGCACAATTTGGCAAAGCAGACACTGATTTGCATCCATGTTGGTTTCAGTGGATTCTACTTGGCAAGCACCCACTGTTACGCTGGCATTCTGGTGGGGAAACACACTGCATTGTGGGGGAAAATAAAACGTGTGAATCTCTTGCTTCCTATCAAGAATAGAGCTCTCATAACTTCTCCAACACAAACAGGGGGCTCTGACAACACTGATTCAGTGTCTCACTTAAACTTAACATTGGGTTTCAAGCTAATAGAGGGAAGCATACACCAATAATCAATACAGTACTAGATCTCACCAACTAACTGTACACAGGCAAAAGAACATTCATTATCAATGACTCGGGCATTCAAGTCTTACAATAAAAAAGATCAATTCTTAGGAAATATCAGAAGATAGAAGCTGACGTGACACAAGCATAAAATACAGCAACAACCTCTTAATGATCAATAAATAACTACGGCAGAATTATCTACCTAAGGATACATATTGCGTAAAAGAAAAAAGAAAAAAATAATGCGCCAGTCCATTATATTTATTTAAATATAGAAGGAATGTGAGTTTTGTTGTAAAAAAAAAAATTGAAAAATAAAATCTTGTAAAAAAAATGTAGAAGGATATTACAAAGTTATGTTTTGGGCTGATTTATTGGAAATTTCTGCAAAAATCCTACTAGACCCCATTTGTACCACTTCCTGCTGCCTCTAGTAAGTGCCAAACGCAGGTGGAATTCAACATGCCGCATCCCACCAGCATTTGGCACTTACATACAGATAATTACTACATGGCAGCACAGAAACCAGTGCAACTAGCATCAGAATTTAATAATCAGCAAACCTGTAGCATCAGCTTATATTACAGCCAGGGAACCTCATTTTCTGCTGCTGCTGGATAATTAGTGACGACCCCTAAGCTTAGCTTCTCAACAGCTGCTCAGAGCCCACTGAGAGTGTCACAGACACTTTCCAAGATGGTGCAATAAGTTCACTATATAAAATATGGCATTTTTGGCCATATTCATTTTTAAAGATGCAGCAGTGAGAAAGCAGTTAAGCCTTCCAGATATTCAACAGAAAAGATACCCAGCTGACCTTCAGTCTCAGTGAAAATCGCTGTCAGCAGCTCTCTGCCAAGTAGACTCTGCTCTAGAGTTTTCTGTGCCAACACCACGGAACCCTGATACTGTCCTGCCATTGTCTTTGTGCTGTCGTAATATTCCTACACTCAGCTCTCTTTTATGTTCTTCCTGCAGCCAAAAACCTCTAACATATTGCTTACACTGGGATTTTTATGGGTCAAAGTGGCAAATTAAACTTTATTGACACAGTGCCATTATGACCCCCTGCCTTCCAGTGGGGTACAGCTCTAGTTTAAGACCTTATTGTCAGGGTCAGACTGGCCAGCCCAGACCCGCTTCCCCAATTGGCTGCACCTAAAGCAAGGAATATGTGCTGCATGTATGTGGGGTGGGCAGGCCCGGACTGGCAATCTGTGGGTTAGGGCAAATGCCAGATGGGCTGCTATATGGTGCCATAGAAAGTCAGTATTTAGTGGGCTGGTGGGGACTGTTTGGGCCTCTTTTTGGGCTGATTGGGCCTCTGTGTACCTGAAATGCCAGGGCCTATTTTGAGTCTCAGTCCAGTCCTGGGGGTGGGGCAGGCGTTTCTGGAGCTTGGAAGTTGGGAGGGGGTCCCCGGTGACTGCCAGGAGGGCCCTTGGTTTTGCAGCTATGATGGGCCCCCAGTACTCCAGTCTGACCCTGCTTATTGTGCAGAGCTTTGCTCTGCAGGTGGGCACAGAAACCCCAGTCCAACACTTCAAGCAAATACAATCTTCAGTTCTCTACCAGGTCAGCCTAGCTGATGATTGGTTCCGATTCTAATCGGGCCAGAATCACAAGAAATTTGCTCTTTTTTTGCTTAATGAACAGTTTAACAACGGACTCTGCCTAATCCGCAGTGCACTGATAAAATGGCCAGAGCAATTGTTGAGTAATGAAAATTAGCTTCATTTTACACCGTTTGATTAATGTGACGACAGGCAGAAAATCACTGGCTCAGCAGTTTTACACTTCTGCTTATTAACCACACTAGGAAAACAGATATGCAAATGGGTGGTGCCTACAAAGTGTATTTCTGGGGAGTACATGTATCTTTGTCCTTGCCATTGAGCTTTAAGCCACATACAAGGATTTGCGATGCTGAGAAAGACAGCCGTTGTCTTTACTACACCGCACATACACAGATATATGTTTACTATATGTTTATATATACTGTCTATTATACAGTTACATATTAAATCAGGGTGAACAAAGACAAAGTCCATCAAGTTCAACCCCTCAAATTGAAAACCCAGCATACACACACACACATACCCCCTCCATGCCTTCACATAAATTATATATGCCCATAGCTATACTAACTGTAGAGTTTAGTATCACAATAGACTTTGATATTATGTCTGTCCCAGAAATCATCCAGGCCCCTCTTAAAAGCATCAACAGAATGAGCATCACAACATCACCCGGCAGTGCATTCCACAACCTCACTGTCCTCACTGTGAAGAACCACCTACACTGTTCCTTTAAATGAAAGTCCTTTTCTTCTAGTCTGAAGGGGTGGCCTCTGGTGATCCTCTTTATGGGTAAAAAGGTCCCCTGATATTTGTCTATAATGTCCTCTAATGTATTTGTAAAGTGTAATCATGTCCCCTCACAAGCGCTGTACAGAATAGCTTACCTTAAACTGATGGAATCACTAGTAGGTCATCTCTGTCTCCATAAGGCTTGAGCTACAACTGTGTGCCATGCTGTTAGGTACAGGTTTGTGAGGTAGGGCACCCCTTGTAGTATAAATAGTAGGGGAGTAGCCAGTTTAAGCATCTTTGGACCTCATTCATAAAGGGCCAGATGTTGTCAGGAGCCTGAGGCATGGGGGGATATACACCTAGGGTTGCCACCTGTCTGTTTTGACCTGGACCTGGTTTCTTGAAGGGCTGCCCTGGTCAAAACTGTCTGCCCAGTTTTCCAAATTAGGTGGCATCCCTAGATACACCTAGGTGGAAGTCAAGGAGGTGGGACTTAAAGGAGAACTAAAGCTTTGCTATTTTTGACAACCCCTAAGCTTTGCTTCTCAACAGCTGCTCAGAGGCCACTGTGCATGTGCGTGTCACTGACACCGACTGAACCCAAGATGGGAAACTCCTGGTAGCCTGATTCATCACTGATGAGATGTGAAGGCTACTTCAATAAGTTCAATATATAAAATATGGCATTTCTAGCTATATTGATTTTTTGGGTTTAGGTCTCCTTTAAGAACAAGGACTAGCTAGTAGTAGGTTAGATTCTACATTCAGCTCATTCAAGCACATTCAAGAGTAACAGGTAGGCTAGGGTAGTTAGAAGAGCAGGCAGAGGCTCCAGCAAGGATTCATCGGTGAAGGCACGCTATATGGCAAAAAGTATGAGGACACCTGCCTATTCCACAACTTATTCCCAAACTGAATGAAGTTGGTCTTAGCTTTGCTGCTTAACAGTCTTTACCCTCTACTCTTGGGGAAGTCATTCAATTAGATGTGAGAATAGGTTTCCATTCACATGTACAGGGTTGTTCCTGTTCATCCCACTGGTGTCCAGATGGGCTGAGGCCACTCAAGTTCACTCAGCAAAATCCATTCTGTATGAATCTGGCTTTGGGCATGGAGGGGGGGGGGGCATTATTGTTTTGAAAGTAGGAAGCCCTGAATTGTCAATAATGCACCTGAATGCTGTAGCGGCATCTCTGTCGTCAATTATGGGTGCAATGACTAAATACTTTTGGCCATACAGTGTAGGCTCAGGGTAGGGAATAAGAGATATAGGGGGATCAATGTAAAGTGTACTTTAAGGGTTTGTACATTGTCATTGGGACCCCTCACTGGCTAGTACTGCTGACTGTAACTAATACCGTGTCTTCATCTTGTAGAAACTGAGTAGTATCCACAATCCCAGTCCTAGCAACAGATTGTTACCTGTTTGTGTAAAGAATTGTCAGTGCCCCAGAACCATCCTGAGTGAGGTTCCACATTAGAGTAAGATCCTGTGTGTTCTGTTGAAGTGGCTGTGTCCATTGCTCTGCGCATGTCACATTATCCTACTGAATAGCTAATAATAAACTTACCCTTTATACGCTTTATGGATATTTCACAAGAGGCGCATGAAGCTTTCTATTCATCCCCGTGGCCAGGGAAAGCCAAAATGTGCAGCGGTAAGAAATTTCTCAAACAGTGATTAATGTGAATGAGCAGCGTGTTTCTTAGAGGAATGATACAATAATGGCAAGCTAGGCAGAGCATTACTGTGGGTATTTCTTGGAATACACAATTCCAGAATCAGCCAACAAATGCTTCTGAGCCTCGGCTATTAGAAGTCACTTGACTTTAATCAACTTTCCAGTAAACTTTGAATCATCCCTGTCCCTTTCTGCACTGCTGACTCTGACTATGTCCTGTTTGTACAGTATGTGCCCCATCAGTCTATAATAATGTCAAGGCAATAGCAATGCATTGGATGTGTGCTGAGCTTAAAGGAACAGTAACACAAAAAAATTAAAGTGTTTTAAAGTAATGAAAGAATCATGTAGTGTTGCCCTGCGCTGTTAAAACTGACCTGTTTGCTTCAGAAACACTACTATAGTTCATATAAACAAGCTGCAGTGTAGCAATGGCGGAAATTGAAAAACGTCTATATGGCACAGGATAAGTAATGGATAACAGATAACATTATGTAGCGCACCCGTAGGTGTAGCTTTAGCTGTGGATTTGTGGAATGTGTGTGACCCGGCTAACTGCTTAGCTTGTGCCCAGGACCCCCAGTGTACCCGTGCAACACCCTGCAACCTGGGTGTTGTTCAGTGCAGCAGGAGATTCAGTCAGACACAGTTCTTTGCAGCAAACTTAAACTTATTTATTGAACAGACAGCGTAGTAGGATACTTTGATAATCCCTCCAGTGGGATGATAAGGACAATATGCAAGATAGATAGTTTGCAGCAATGATTCACGTTTCAACAGGATAGTTACCCTCTCACTAGGTAATGTCTCCTCTCAGGAGAAATGCACTAGGCCCTGGATGTCACAGCCTGGGGTCTTGTTTCTTGGCACCCTATTGGGTTATCGCCTCACCCACGGTATTCAGCCTGGGGTCTTGGCACCCTATCTGGTCCTCAACTCACCCGCTGGAATCCCTGCCCTAGTGGTGTACATACCACGGGGTCCTAACCCCACTACTTCTCTTCTTGTTGGAGCCACAGCTGCTCGCTAGCTGCCCTGAACTGCCCTTCACTCCTAGAGTGACTAACATAGAAGCTACTATCACTGGTTAAACCTAATCTGTTTCCGGAACCAGACCTTGATCCTGTAGAACCTCTCTGGGAGGCAGGGCCCCAGGGTTAAGCCCTGAGCACATGGTGCTATCCCCTTTTATATCTTAACTACTGCCCTCTGGTGGCCAAATCCCATGAACTGAAATGGACCCAGGAAAAGGGACATAGCTGCCTGAGTTACTTAAGGACCCTTAGGTGTCCAAATACTGAGGGGAAACTGCCTGAGTAGATTACACCTAAATCTCAGGGTCACTACAATTATGTTCTACAGATCTTATCTGCTGTGTAACTTGAGCCTTTTCTCCTTTGAATGGCAGCTTATTTATATAAACAATAGTAGTGTTTCTGAAGCAAACACTGCAGTTTTACCAGTGTAGGGCAACACTGCATTATGTTTATATTACTTAAATGATGTTACTGGTCCTTTAATACAACTGAATTTATAATTCAGGTATTTACTGTACGAGGATCCCTTGTCATCATTCTTATCTAGATCCATTTCTTTTTACTGTTAAACGCTATTGATTTTCTTTTAACCCCATATGATAATCAGATAATAAAGTCCATATATTTTTCTAACTCCTACCATTGTTCTCTATCACAAAACACATTCATCAGGATCTGGCTCCGTCTGCAGAGAGAGAGAGTAGCTGTCCTTGTCTTGTGCCTGAAATATATAGAGTAGAACCCCAATAGCTTTATGCAATATAAATACACAGCAGCTTATTTATTGTTTTACATTAGATTACATCAGCATCTCTGCCTTTCTGCTCTCCAGGGGAAGAAGAGGGCACTTAAGCTGGAATATATATTATTCTGTGGCTCTTTGGTTACTGTAGAGGATAAAAACACATAAATATAAATAGGCCACCACACCCATGGAAGGGTTTTTATCCTAGAGGCAATGGAACTGCAACTTGTGTCTGTTTGGGGTCATACAAGGTGTAGAGTTAAAGGAACCCAAGGTGTAGCGACGTGCCTCCATTTCTTCTGCTACAACTTATATTGGATATTATTTTAGACTTCAAACTTCATTCACTGGGCCTACAAACTGTCATGATTTTTATGATGTAGTTTTTATTTCTAAATTACTCTGTTTACACTGCAAATAATTCACTCTACAATATGAAATTTCATTCCTGAACCAATAAGTGTATTTTAGTTGTAATATTGGTGTGTCAGGTCATTTTGCCTGGTCATGTGCTTTCAGAAAGAGCCAGAACTGCTTTCTGACAGGCTGTAACTGACGTGTTGCAGTGGGACCTGGATTTTTACTATTGAGTGCTGTACTTATATCTACCAGGCAGCTGTTATCTGGTTACTTTCCCATTGTTCTGCTGAAGGGTTGCTGGGGGGTAATATCACTCCAACTTGCAGTTCAGCAGTAAAGAGTGACTAAAGTTTATCAGAACACAAGTCACATGAATGGGGACACCTTGTAAACTGACAATATGTCTAACCCCTTGTCAGATTTCAAAATTAAATATTAAAAAATTTGTTTGCTCTTTTGAAAAACAGTTTCAGTGCATGTTTTCCCATGATAGTATCCCTTTAAGCTTGATCTGGCCATACATGGGTAGATTTGAATAGATTGAAAAGGTAGACAGACAAGTTCGCCGATTGAACTTTGTGAACTTCGGACGAATGTGAAGTAGTACCAAATGCAGCCTACTGCGCATGCGCTGCCATGGAAGAAGGAGGAAGACGTTGTGGCTGAAGATGATGCCGATGAACCTGCATGAAGGGACCTGCGCTTTGGGGCAATAGCCCCGGGGGAGGTAGGCCGGAGGGGGGAGGGGCTTATGGGGGGTTAGCACCGGCGAGGTTGAATTCCCCTTTAACAGATGTATTCACTGTTCTGTGCAAACATTCTACAGCCCTAATTAGTAGAAAGGCCTCTAACCTTGAATTATAGAGTCTAACATTCCTGTTCAGTGCCATTATTATTGTTTATACATAGTCCTTATATATAATTTTAATCTAGAATCCTGATATCTACAGGTGGGCCTTTGCCATTCTTTATCAACAAGATATTTCAACTTTCCTCATCAGGTATTGGTTAGAGATTCCATCATGTTGGCTCCATACAAAGGCCAATGTTAGTGCTGAACAAGTCGGCAGTAAATCTGGCCAACTGGGCCACTGGGCCAAGAATATCTCTCTGTTATGGGCATAAAAGTGATCTATGATTGCATCACCTGAGTTGTGTCATATATGGCTATACTAAGCCCTCCTCTACAATAACATAAGTCTTGCTAAAACGGCTCTATAATATGAAGGCCTTGCTTAACATATAGCTAAATGCCAAAGTTTTTCATTTTTCCAATATCCAATTTTTTTATTTTGCCAATTATCTCCTCTAGGGGCACAATACCCTAGAATGTTATATAATCGTATCCATACAACAAGTGCAAAAGAAAATAGTTTTGGTGGAAATGACACATGGATTTTAAATACCTTATGTACTGCAACGAGACACAAAGTTTTAATCAACAAATTCGGAATGTCACCAAATACTCTTGTTGCTGAACAAGAAGAAGAGCGCCTTTCTCTGCCTTTGTAACCAAGCTGAATAGTCAGTTGATTGTGTGCAGCATCCAAGCAGGCAGCAGGTTAGTAGTTGTACAGATCTCATTAACTTTGCACGGAGACCTATTGCACTCTAACTGTACCCTTGAATCTAAAGAAACAATGCAGGCAGTGTAAAGCCGCCCAATTGGGTGACGCAGTTTCACCCTTGCCTGATATGACATGATTCCTATTACATACAATAACCACAAGGAGCATAAGAAGAATTTAATCTTGGACCCATTTTTTGTTCCCAGAAATGAGCTGCTGGAAGGTTCATCAGCCTGGTATGAGACTGGTACCCACCAATGTCAAGGAGCCTAACTACAAATTGACATCGGATCTCTTTGCAATTGCTCTTTATTCTTCTTATTTAACATTTTCATCTAAAGACCTTTAGTGTTACCATTTAAAGGAGACATGTAGGATTGGTCAAAACCCACCAAATATTGTAGGCAATAATGAATACTATGCATGGTGCTGGTTTTATTTTTAGCTAAAAAGTAATATTGTCTTTAAAAAATGCCCCTTTCATTGGAGCTCCCTATAGATCTGCTACGTTCCCTGTCTGTGTTTCAAATGGGGGTGGGCGTGTCCTAACGGTCCCTGCCAGAAGCACAGTAGGGGGAGGACAGCCAATCACAGCCATGTTGTCACACAAAGGCTTCCGTTCACTATCAGGTCCATCTAGATCAGTGATCCCCAACCAGTAGCTCGTGAGCAACATGTTGCGCTCCAACCCCTTGGATGTTGCTCCCAGTGGCCTCAAAGCAGATGCTTATTTTTCAATTCCAGGCTTGGAGGCAATTGTTGGTTGTATAAAAACCAGGTACACTGCCAAACAGAGCCTCAATCTAGATTGACAATCCACATGGGAGCTACCAACTGGCCAATCACAGAACTTATTTAGCACCCCATGAACTTTTCCATGCTTGTGTTGCTCCCCAAATCCTTTTACTTCTCAATGTTGCTCATGGGTTCAAAAGGTTGGGGATCCCTGATCTAGATATTGATTGGTTCATATTCTACAGTACAGTGTGCTGAGTGCCACCTGCTCCCCTGAACAGCCATTTTCTATCTATATGTGTATATTTATATTTACACACCACTTCTTATGTACGCAGCACTGTACAGTAGAACAATAAATGAATAGAACAAACAGGGGTCATTACAATAACAAATACAGATAACTGCAAGGTACAGTTGCATTGAAGATTTAGAGCTGAGTATTAAATAAACCAGAGGAAGGAGGTGCCGGTCCGATAGAGCTTACAGTCTAATTCAGAGGGTAATTTACAGGCACAAATAGGATTAGCAGCTTGGCAGTGGTTAGAATCACAGCCACCATGATGAGAAGGATCTGGTCTGAATTGAAAAATACATGATAAAACCATACAATTAAATGAATCTCTTATTGTATAGAATATCAGAATTGCTTATTGCAAATGTCTTGCATGCTGGAGAAAGGTGGAATGTGTACAGTATATAGACATTAAGGCCCACTCTTATACCTATAGAATATCATTATAGTCAGTAAAGGGCTTGGAACGATGTATAAAAGTGTGAGCCAGGGCATTCTTGCCAGCAGTCCAAAGGTAACTTACTGCAATCATGGGGCAACTGATCCATGTGAAGAACACAAAGTTACTCCAGGTCAATGAATTCTGATAGGAGTCATTAGCATAGGCGTAGGTGTGTAGAAACACTATTTAGAGTCTTCATCATCATCATCATCATCATCATCATGTGGCTTCTCCATTCATTTTGTGCACCCACAATGCACTGTTTCTGCTAAATATAGCCAAATGTCTTTTCAATCCTCACTCAATATGCATTTAGCTGAATTCATACATGTGTTGTTCTTATACTGCCATTCTACATAGTGGAACACTTGAACATAGAGTATTCATGGAGGACAGCATGCTAGTCCCGCCACCATTCCTCAAGTTTTTCATTGCACCTATGAAAAGGGTGAGCATGATCCATTTTGAACAACATTTTTATAATACACAGTTGGACTCCTCACCAGGGCCACTGTACTTCAGGGCCAGTATCTACAGGGTCTTCAGTATTTTTATGCACCAAATAGCCTTTAAAGGGCAAGGAAAGTGTAAAATAGAATAAGGCTAGAAATGCAGTATTTTGTATACTAAACATAAACATGAACTTACTGCACCACAAGTCTAATCAAACAAATGATTTATGCTTTCAAAGTTGGCCACAGGGGGCTGTCATCTTGTAACTTTGTTATACATCTTTGCAAGACTAGACTACATACACATGCTCAGTGTGGTCTGGGCTTCTTAGGGATCGTCATAAATGATCAAAAAACAAAGCTGCTTGAGTTCTGCATGGCTGGTAAGTAAGGCAGGGGCTCCCCCTGCTGTTCATAAGTATGATTGTTACCCTGCCAGAAGTTAGGGAACGTCTGACAATTCCTATCCACAGAAGTAAATGAAGGGAGAATTTCACTGCATACAGTCAGGTTTCTTATAAAAACGGTACACATTTTTAAATTAAAGTATATTGGAGATAGATTTATTTTTCATTAAAGAAAGTATACATGGGATTTTATTTCTTTGCCTTGCCTTTCCCTTTAAAGCATGTACAGTTACAGAGCAGTTAAAGAACATGGCCAATGCTTAACTCCAATAGGAAGACCATTAAACTAGTTAAGAACCTCTCTCTCTGCCCAGCTTTTGGCTTATCTGAGCAATGGAAGCATGGTGAGATATTTAATGGTTCAACCATGCATGAATCGGTTCATTCAATAGCACAGGAATCAGAAGATCTTGAATTCAAACATGACCTGCATCTCCAAAAAGCTGTATTTACAGACCAATAGATATAATATAAACTTGCATAAAATGACCACCCAAGTGGGAACGATAAGGGAAGGACGAAATAAGCCATGCTGACGACAGCGCTACTTTTCCAGTAGCATTCCGTGTAGCTTTCATGTACATCACCAAGATAATATACCGACATGTATATATGCAATCCACTAATCAAGTTATCTACCTATAGATTACTATCAGCTGCCTGACATCTTTATGGCTCTAAAATAACTGATAACCAACACCTTGAGTCCATCTAGTGAAGATCTTGATCAAACAGCAGTTAGCAGAACGTTCTCACTCATACAAAGGAAGATTCTCATTAAAACAGTAACATTTATTACCTGATTTGCTGCAGAATATTGACTCTTGAAGCAAGACCTTAGAGTTGGGCCTGGAAGCCTTAGTTAGGAAATAATTTGGCAATCAGCAGAGGTCCATAGGACCTGACCTCAAGGGTCCACACTAACAGCAATTCAATGTGAATAGTGTAAAATGTAATAGGTGTCTGGTGCTGATGGAAATTTTCCTTGTCTGTGGTACACCAGAAGATCCTCTGGTACCCTAGTAGACCGTTCCAACAATAGTTAATAGGGCTATGATAATACACAGCTATACACCCGAATAACAATTTTTTGGATCTTCAACCCAACCATTTACCAAAATGGCTGCTTTTCTGCCTACCCCTAGTTCTGACCCTACCAGAATTTGAGGGCATTTGATGGTCATTCATTGTGTAAGCTACACAGAGTTGGCTACTGGAAGCTTCCCAACACATAAACGAGCTGAAGTTTCAAAGCTACAATATAACCTTGATTATTCAGCGATTTGAAAGCAATATACGCTCATAATACTGTGTTATTTATTACCGAGGTGAGATAACATTCCTGTGATAATTCCTCTTCGTGGCATCGATGGAAGTGATACAAATTTAAATGCTGGCTCTCGAAACCCATCCTGTTGTGCAAGGCTGCTATTCTGCACAAGGTAAGACTGAATAACGCACAACCCATAAAATGTCTAAATATTTTACAATTTAACAGCCATATAGAAAACATAATGATGTTTAAAGTCTCCAAGGAGTTACATGATAACAGTGTCATCCCTTTAGAACCTCTTCTCCAAGGTGAGGTCTCTTATTCTTCATAGTAGTAAGTTTATAAGAATATTAGAAGCTTTGATATTGATGGAAACTCCAAGAAGAAATTCCAGGAAGCCATATTCTCTCACACCTGCATTTACCCATACATATCCCATAGTCTCCCTGTTGTGTTATGATACTATGAAATAAAGCTGTAGCCACATGGGTATAATCTGACATCATAGGGTTTTGCCCAGTTGAACAGGGCCAAAAATGAAGCTACTAGCAGGTTAAGCTCCTTAAGTTGCCTGAAGTATCAAAATATCATAACTGTGTGGTTATCAGTTAACCCATTATCCGAAAGCTCAGATTTATAGAAAGACCATCTCCCAGGAAGATCCAAATTATTGAAAGATCTGTTATACAGAAAACCCTAGGATAACAGGCCCCATACCTGTACCAACATAGATATTTCCCCATGATAAGCACAGTTCTGTAGGAATGTTTAAGTGTATATTGACCCTTAAAAGGGGCAAATTGAGTCCTAACAAAAGTTACCAGGAGGGAGAAGACCAAGTATGATAATTCCAGGAATGTTGATTGAAGCAACAGGGGTCTATAACTTGACATACATAGAGTTGCTGCCCATAAAAATTAACATGGAAACCTTATACCTTAATGCAATGATTGCCAAACTTTGGGCTACCCCCACTAAGGGGAAGGCTGATCAAGGGCTAGTGGTACCAGCTTAACATTAGGGTAAGATTTGTGGCATCTCTCCTAGATATGCATGGAAGACAATTTTATAATAAGAGATTGGGGTGAAACCTTATTTTCCTGCCATAGATATTGTAGGAAGTATGGATGAATGTTTTATATATGTGCAACCTTCTTTGTTGTTGGTACTAAAGGGGATCTTGAACTAAGGATGTCTAAAAACCTCTTTAGATATCATATAGCATATAAGAGTATATGTGGTTAGTTTAAGATAGAAGCAGACCATAGCTTCCCCTTTAATGTATTTACTTGTATAAACTTACCCTTGTTCTACCATCTCATTGGGTGAGTCTAGATACAATGTAGATAAGCCCTATCTAATTCCACACCCTGGTTTATTATCTCAGTTAATCATTTAAATACGTCAACATACACAAATATATGTGACATCTCCAGGCAATAAACCATAGTGGCATCGGAATTAAGGTTACATATTCATTTATAATTTTAAAAAACACCTGGTTACTAGGGTCATTCAACCTAGCAACTGGACTGTTAAATACCAAACAGAAAAAAATCCTGCCTCACTGCACCCTCAGCTTTCTTCCGTGGATGGGTCAAAAATAATTACAGGTCTGAGAGGATTGACCAGAGATAATCATCTCGCTGTTATCTAAATTAGGGAGATTACAGTGCCGCTTTGGCTTTCTGGTACCACAACAATGTAATCAAACATCATGGCATGCTCAGTTTTCATTCTCATAGGCTTGATTGAATGATTTTAAACAGCAACCATCTCATGAACTTATTAAAGGGATCCTGTCATGGGAAAACATTTTTTTTCAAAATGTATCAGTTAATAGTGCTGTTCCAGAAGAATTCTGCATTGAAATCCATTTCTCAAAAGAGCAAACAGATTTTTTTATATTTCATTTTGAAATCTGACATGTGGCTAGATATATTGCCAATTTCCCAGCTGCCCCAAGTCATGTGACTTGTGCTCTGATAAACTTCAATCACTCTTTACTGCTGTACTGCAAGTTGGAGTGAAATCACCCCCTCCATTTCCCCCACCCAGCAGCCTAACAACAGAACAATGGGAAGGTAACCAGATAACAGCTCCCTAACACAAGATAACAGCTGCCTGGTACATCTAAGAACAACACTCAATAGTAAAACCCATGTCTCACTGTGTACTATTCAGTTACATTGAGAAGGAAAAACAACAGCCTGCCAGAAAGCAGTTCCCTCCTGAAGTGCTGGCACAAGTCACATGACTGGGGCAGCTGGGAAACTGACAAAATGGCTAGCCCCATGTCAGATTTCAAAACTGAATATAAAAAAAATATGTTTGCTCTTTTGAGAAATGGATTTCAGTGCAGAAGTCTACTGGAGCAGCACTATTATCTGATGCATTTAAAAAAAAAACATGTTTTCCCATGACAGTTTCCCTTTAAGGATTCACTTTAGGGAGACCATAAACCAAAATTTCGTTAGCATCGTTGCCATGTTCTGTTCCAATGCTTTCCGCGTGCATGAGATGCTATTTAACTTATGCAAAGGGTTGGAACTCTGGGCTTAGTTTTTGCTCTCCCTAAGTCTAATGTTCCATGCATAAATACTAATCTTATTTTACTTTTTTTTGGAAATGGAATTATTGTTGGAGATTAGTGATGGGCGAATCTCCCGAGATTCGCTTCGCCGAAAAATTCACGAAACGAGTCGCGGGACGCTTTTGGCGCGTGACTCGTTTTTCCAGCAAATTTGTCGGTAAGCAAAATTTCGCTGGCAATTCGCAAATTTATTCGCCAGCGGTGAATCGCGGGAATTCGCTGTGAATTCGCCCCTGGCGAATAAAATCGCCCATCACTATTGGAGATGATAAACATAATATTTATAGCTCTGACCAACTTCTGATATTGGATGACAATGTAGTGTTGGTAAGCAGAATTGCTTGGTGATATCCTTATGTTAGAGAACAATGAGAAGACTAATATAGGTAGCAGGGGTGATTCTCATTGGTGACTCTTCTTGCATATGTAATTAAGAGTGGGACCAATGTTCAATGAATTTATTTGCCAGACTCAGGGTAAAACTTGCAGGGACAATTTGGCTCATCACTAAGTACAACATCTACTTTGGTGTAGGATGAAAGGATTACAGAAGAGATATTTGCTCCTTATGAATAAAACTGCTATATCCTGAGCATACAATAATGTTGTACGGCTCCTTCATATAATGTTCCCCCTCTGTTACATTCTTAGAGGGGCAATACCTTCCCTATTCAACATGAGTATTATAAATAAGGTTTGTGCTGAACATACAGTTTGTTGGTTTAGTTATTTCTTGAGCTAAACAGGGATACTGTAGCTCCTTCATGACTGGTCCTCCCAAGGTACAGCTTTAGATTAGCAGTATGCAGCCCATTTATCTTGCCCTTTGTTTTGTTAGCAGGAATCCATTATGCAGGGGGATTATCTGTGCTCTGGTAATCTGATTATTTACCCATTAAGAACCAAAAAAATTAATAACTTCAGCTTCTCTGTCTGCCATGTTTGGCTCAAAAAAATACACTCCCCCAGTTTGTAACAGAAATGGCCTCAACCCCTGGTCTGTTCAAAACCTCATTGGAGTTGTAGAAGAGCTCGAGCAAAGAGGTCTGTTGTGTCTAGGGTTGCCACCTTTTCTTGAAAAAAATACCGGCCTTCCTATATATTTAGCTTTTTTTCCTATTAATAACATTGGGATCAGCCATTAAAAATACCGGCCAGGTGGCAACCCTAGTTGTGTCCTAGGCAGTGGCATAACTAGTCAATGGCTGTCCTGTGTGCAGGATTTGCACTTGGGCCCCCTGCAAAACAATTCCCCCTACCCCGCTGCCCACCATGCTTATAGCGACTCTAGCGGGCACCAAGGGGGTGTTAGCAGGGTGTGATCCACCCCCAGTATTTATGCCACTGGTCCTAGCCACACACCACCTGATCTGCCCTGAGCTGAATACCTTGATATGGCTGACAAGTATATTTGTGTTAAGGTTAGATTAGACAGATGATAATTACAGAGATACCATACCTGGCAGGTTGATGGATAGATAGAGAGATGATAATATATTATATAAACTACTGAAATAACAGATACTAGATGAAATAGATGAAAGAGATTGTTATATATAGATATAATATACAGATATATACTAGATATCTAAATATAGATATACAGATAATAATATATGCATTGTAGGGATGCCTTGGATAGATAGATAGATAGATAGATAGACAGACAGACAGATGGACGGACAGATGGATGGTTGGATGGACAGAAAGACATAGATATCTAGACAGACAGACACAGACAGAGACAGACAGACAGATTGATTGATAGATAGACATACAGACAGAGACGGACAGACAGACAGATAGATGATAATATATTATATAAACTACTGACATAACAGATACTAGATTAAATCGATGATTGTTAGATATAGATATAATATACAGATATATACTAAATATCAAGATATAGATAGATCGATAATAATAGTTGTATTGCAGGGATGCCTTGCAGAGATAGACAGACAGACAGATATCTAGACAGACAGATAGATTGATAGATAGATAGCCTGACAGACAGACAGATGTAGACAGAAAGATAGATAGAGACAGACAGACATACATATAGATAGATAGACAGACAGATAGCCAGATAGATAGATAGATAGATAGATAGATAGATAGATAGATAGACAGATCAACAGATAGATAGACAGACAGATACGTTGATCAATGGATAGCTATAGCTGAGATTACAGAAGGGTATCTCTTTCCCCTTGGCAGTAACAGAACCAGGAGATTAAAGCCTTGGCAGAAAAGTCCGATTTGTTGGTTGAGTGAACTGTCCCGTACAACACAATGCTACTGAAAAACCCTTGCGCGGCTCCTTTAATGTTATTGTGTTGTTCCACAGTCCAGTAAGGATCAGAGAGTGTGATGATATCTATTCTATCAGATATAAAACATAACAACTTGCGCTTGCTTTGTACATTCCTGCACTATCTGACAATCACTGCTTTATAGCCCTCTCCTAAACCCTTTATAACATTTTATGCAGTAAAAAGAAGCTTATAGTTGTGGTCAATCCCTGGCACCGTGTACAAACCCAAATACCCCCACTTCACTCCCAGCATGCATTCCTCAGATTATTAACTCAATATTATTATTATTATTATTATTAATAATAACATGTATTTCTATAGCGCCAACTTATTTCGTAGAGCTGTAAAGTGAATGTGATTATACAACTAAATCACATGAATTACATACATAGAACATAAGGAGTTACATACATCACAATAAATACTGGTACAGGAGGTGAGGAAGGCCCTGTACAGAAAAATCTTACAATCTAAAGGGAAGAGAATGATGCACAAGGTGTGGGAATGGGCAAGATCAGAGTAAAGTGGGTGAGAGATGTGGTAAGTGGTATTGGATTGGGCAGTTAACAGTGAGGGTAGGCTTCTCTAAAAAGTGGGTTTTAAGAGATTTCTTGAAAGCTGAAAGATTGGGAGAAAGTCGGACAGACCATGGGAGAGAATTCCAGAGGAGGGGTGCAGCCCTTGCAAAGTCTTGAATGTGAGCATGTGAGGAGGTAATGAGAGAAGAGTTGAGTAGCAGGTCGGTAGAGGAGTGTAGTAAGCGGTTGGGTGAGTATATGGAGATTAGTTCAGAGATGTAGGGAGGAGCAGAGTTATGAAGTGCTTTGAATGTCAGGGTCATTAATTTGAATTTAATTCTGAAGGGGAGTGGAAGCCAGTGCAGGGATCGGCAGAATGGCAGGCAGAGGAAGAGCGGTTGCTGAGGTATATAAGCCTAGCAGCAGTGTTCATTATGGACTGGAGAGGTGACAGTTTCTGGAGGGGAAGGCCAATTAAAAGAGAGTTACAATAGTCTAGACGCGATATGACAAGAGATCAACCTCAATTGTAAATAGTGACAGAGCAAGGCCAGAAATGCACTAACATCCTCTGAATATGAGCCTAGAAAGTTATGTAATGAAAAAGCTCAACCTACCCCCCTCATCTGAAGCAACCAATCACAAACTCAGCCTTTCACTTCTCTGCTATAGGCTGGTGGTACTCTGAGCTTATTCTTCCATGTATTTGTTGGAAAAGAAGTGCCTGGCTATAATTTGAGGTATACATCCCTTTTAACTATAGAGGAAGCAGACAAATGTATCTCATGATTACACCACTGCACGCTATGATGGGTATCCTTCCAGATCAATAGTCTTCCCTTTTCTGTTATTGCAAGAACTATTAGGAAATATGGACTAAAGTTTTTAAACTGTGGTGCAGCCTGAGATTAAATGTTTTATGGTACAGCCCAGAGGTGAACAAAAAGGAAGATGGGGATCTACCAGTAGACCTTTAGCTGGTGATCAGTAGATCTCAAGACACTGTCACCAAAAAACTTGACTAACTCACCCTCCTGCTTCATGCTTTTCATTCAGATGTTATTATGTTTAAGTTACATAAGAAATAGTTAAATATAGCAATATACATATTGTCATAAATGAATATAATATTTAAGTAATATGTTCCATGGAACAGAATGCTAACAATGTGGATGTAGATCATAATGGAACAGCATCACTACATCAATAAAGGAGACATATGTAAAAAACAAGAATGTACTAGTACATTAGAACTCTTTTAGATATAGAAGGAGTGTGCTTTAAAGGTCAAGTAAAGTATAAAATAAGGGTAGAAATGCTGTATTTTTTATTTTATACTAAACATAAACATGAACTTACTGCACCACAAGCCTAATCAAACAAATGATTTATGCTTTCAAAGTTGGCCACAGGGGGCTGCCATCTTGTAACTTTGTTATACATCTTTGCAAGACCAAGACTGTGCACATGCTCAGTGTGATCTGGGCTAAGCTTAGGGATCATCATAAATGATCAAAACAGCACAAGTCAAATAATATCTGCCAGACGCCGATACAGCAAGACTGATTAATAATCAGAATATACAGACTGCACTGGGTCCTGTGTTGTCATGTAATCTAATGTGGATTTTATAGTCTTTGTTTTGTTTAATACAAACTTTCTCCAAATCTGCAGAACCAGTGGCTGCAGCAAAATAATCCTCCAAAGGCAAAAATAAAATCCAATACAAATCTCTACACAGTCGCCAACTGCTCTACAGGGAAACAAACAAAGCTGCTGGGAAGTAAGGCGGCCCCTGCTGTTCATAGGTATGATTGTTTCCCTGCCAGAAGTTAAGGACCGTCTGACAATTCCTATCCACAGCAGTAAATGAAGGAAGAATTTCACTGCATTCAGTCAGGTTTCTTATAAAAACAGTACACATTTTTAAAATAAAGTATATTGGAGATAGATTTATCTTTCATTAAAGAAAGTTAATAGGGATTTTATTTTTTGCCTTTACATGCACTTTAAAAAGTTGTGTTTCTGGTTACTTTATTGTAATTTTCAGCAAAAACCCTACTAGTCCCACCCATCTCTTCCACTTCCTGTCCCCTGAATTCTCTGGCTTTGTAGGGATTCTCTGGCTTTGTAGGGAAGCCTGTGGCTCACTGCACTGTAGGACAGGAACCAATCAGCAGTTAGGCTAGGCTGACCTGATAGGGAACATAAGCCTGTCTTTGCTTGTGTGACTGCAGGACTGTGATTGGCTGTCCCCCTCCTACTGTGCTTCTGGCAGGGACTGTTAGGATGCACCCCCCCCCCCCCTCATATGAAACACAGAGAGGGACTAGAGAACATCTATGAGGAACTTAAATAAAGGGGCCATTTCTGAAGACAATATTAATTTACAGCCAAATGTAAAACCAGCACCATATAGTAATCATTTTTGCCTACAAATGTATCCTATATGTCTCCTTTAAAAACTGCCCAACCCTTTACAATAACTTTAGTTGCCCTTTATTTACAAGAAAGAATTCCTAGAGATTTTTAGCAAACACTTCTTATAAGATAGTCAGAAATGTGATTAGTATGGTCAATGAGCCTCTTGAACCATTTAATGCATTTCATATTGAAAGAGTTTTTTGGAATCTTTCCATTCCAAAGTAAATTGACAGAGCATTCTGGCTTCCCATACATGTTCTTAGGGCCAGACCTCTCTAAGGGCCATTACTCACACCTCTACAGACCTCTTAAAACCATTCAGCTATGTTAGATGGGTCTACTGCAATTCACTGCCTTAAAATAACTGCTTGTCCTGCCTAGATCATGAAGAGGGAAGGCAGTTTCATACAGTGCTCTTTGGGATTGGGAACACAGTCCTTATTGGGATAGGTGAATCTTAGGGAAAATCAGTCTCAAAACTGTGCTGATAGATAGCCTATGTGTAGCACCAGCGTCAGACTTGATATTTTAGTGCCAGATGGTTTAGTGTTTTATACAGTATAAGCCCATGGTGGAAATAAGAAAGGGCTGATGACAATTGTCCTAGGCTGAAACCCACCATTAGATCCTTTACCATGACAGTCCAATTCCTAAGTTCTACCTTGATATAATTTTATAAATTGGTTATAAAATAATTTTTTAATTGCAGAGAAGTAAGTTTCTCTGGGTAATCACTTTGCATAAGAAAAACATTTGTTCCTTGAGATAAGGTTCAAAACAAGTTCTGGTGCTGTTCTTGAGTACTTGAAGGCATCAGTATATGCAAGTGAATTAAGACCTATCAAGTCATCCAGGTTTTGAGGCAAGCAGAAGGAATCCTGGGAAGGAAACTCACGTTCACTCAAAAGCTGGCCACATTCCCAACTACAGACCAGCTTCACCCTTGTTGGGGCCTAATAGTATTCTACTTCATCCACCACAATTTCCCCAAAGAGGGCAAAACCGGTTTGCAGTTGGTATCTGATCAGCAATTGCCATGGCCATGATCTTATTGGCCCTGGTCCCCTTTTTCATAGGCTGGAACCTCCCTGTACAATTTTAATAAAAACTGCAGGAACAATGTTCTACAAGAGGCACTAAGAGAGATGAGTTTATGTGCATTAATAAGTAAAATGTGGTCATGGAAAAAAACTCTTGCCCCAGTCCATTTTCTGTATTCTGCTTGGGAAAGAACTACTGAGAGCCTAGCCTGCTAGAACTTTATTGTACCACCAGTTTAGGGCAAATATGTAGCACCAGACACTTCATACAAATTGGGTCTTGTTTGGGATGACAGTGAAAACAACAAGATATCATTATACATTACTCAAGCCTGCTGCAATCTGTATTTTGTCTTGTATCTTATCAGCCTGGTCTAAAGATCAAAGAGTCTAGACTTTGGGCCTTCACCACTCCGTGCTATAATGCAGGACAGACCGGTCTGTAGCACAAATGGATTTGGGATTTCCACTACATAATCCCAGTGGAAACAATGGAAACATCTTGGGCCAAGACTGGTGACCAGCACACATGGTGACAATCATAGGTCAGGGAGCTCTCAATATCAAGTGATAAACAACTGCCTTTGGTAGTTTCATTGCTGTTACTAAGCAACAACTATAATAATATCTGATTTGCCACAGCTCAACTTATTTTTGGCCAATTAGACTTAAAGGTTCTTATTCTTACCTGGAAGATACAATCACCATCTTATCCAATTTGACTAAACATATGGAACACTAAGACCATAGCTGAGTATAGCCACATCATAGAATATCTGTCTGTTCCAGATTGATGGTCTTCCATTCAGCACCAAGTTGTATTGATGCCCATCCTGGCTTCCTGCTACTCACTTCCTAACTCACTTACTCTGTTCCTTACCTCTGATTCCTTCCCTGCTGCCTGTGTGTGACCACCTTTGTCATCCAAGGCTTCACAGGGAGTGAGTAGCAATTACTCAATACATGTGAATTCATGGTGTCCTATTGTGGTGACCTCACTTGATATTGCATCCGTCTGATTAAAAGCCTAAGCCTTATTGAATAACTACTTATAATTACAACTGTTATAAAGATTAATAATGTTTAAAACAACTGCATGGCATTTAGGAAAAAAAAAAATATTTTATCAAAAAGGGCTGATAGTAAGAAAGTTTCCTGATATGGAATTACATTGACATCCGGGAGAAGAATGTGGCACCTGGAAGCCACCCTCACTGCTGGCTCTATGGTGTAAGAAAGGAACCTGCTTGCTGAGTCTTTGGAGGCTGAAGATAAACATAAACCTGTGATTAATTATAATAATAGGTACAATCAGTGATGTAAGCAATGTGGCCAGAAGGAAAGCACCAGGGGATACATGTTATATACAGTTGCGCTTGGTTATCTGGTGCAAATCTGCACAGACTGGCAATGTGTGGGTTCTGGCAAATGCCAGAGGGGCTGCTATAAGGTGCCATAGAAAGTCAGTATTTAGTGGGCTGGTGGGGGCTGTTTTGGCCTCTGTGTGGGCTGATTGGGCCCTGTGTGTACCTGAAATGCCAGGCCCTATTTTAATTCTCAGTACAGACCTTTCTGCACCTGGGCAGTAAACCACATCAACCAATCACATTGTTGCTTTCGGTGGTGTACTTTTGGGGGGGAGGGCAGTGAGCACCATGGAACAAAGCATTCCCCTTCAAATTCAGCCCACCAGCCACTCACATACCGCAAATGAGGAGACAATCTTTAGAAGGGTCATAGTACATATACAGCAGACCCCTCAGTCCAGGCCCCATGCAGGGTCTGCTGTATGGTCGTTACCCACTGGTTGCCATTGCCTTATTACTAACTGGGCAAGGAGCAAAATTGTCTAGTGTTTATAAATGAGCTCTGGTGTTTCCTGGGGAAGGACCTTTAGCTCCATGTCGATTCCATTGTAATATAATGACTCAATAATTCCTGTATGTAAAATAATAGTACAAAAGGAAGGAAGGAGATCCTTATTTACTGTTTAAACAGTAGATATATGAGAATACAGTGAGGGTGCACACAATATGTTATATATATATATGTTAGGATATAATATCTTTTCTTATTACTCTGAATAAATAAATATTTTTCATTGGTAATTTCAGCCCATCAAGGGCTTTAAATAGCACACAGCCCAGTCCCATCAGTAACACAACAGGCAGAGCTGGAGGAATTGACTCCCAATTCTCACATTGTAAAGTGGGTTACGGAGCAGCTGGAGACATCTATTCATCAGTGCAGTCACACAGGTATTACACATGCCGCCTGCTCTGCCCAGGTAAGTGCTGCTGGTAAGAGCTATTTGTCTTTCCTCTATTTTGACACTTGAATTCCTTTGGAGAGAGGCACTTAAGTTGTTCAGTGGCTCCTTGGTGCCAACTCTGTCCTTTTCCTGGTCACTGCTGGAATGAAAGGGACAGCGTAAGCAAACAGCTCTGTCTGGCGATTATACAGTTGTATTCAGAATAATAGCAATGTCTTTAAAAAGTGAAAAAAAGCTGAAAATCCTTATAACAGCTTTTATTTCCATACATGCAAATGCATTGGGAACACATTCTATTCCAAATCTGTTGAATTTGTGTTATTTGTTTCAGAAAGTGAAGAAAAGGAAAATGTTTAGGCTGTTCCAAAAATTCTTCTTTATACACTCAAACTGTATAACTGAAAAATGTTACAAGATGTTGCTTTCCTTTGAATGACTGAACTAATATTTAGTTGTATAATGAGTGTTTGTGAGAAGTGCTGCACATCTGTGTTGTATGGAGTCCACCAACTTCTGGCACCTGTTACATTCCACAATTCTTCTGCATTTCTTGCTTTTGCCTCACAAACACCATTTTTTGTCACCCACTAGTTTTGGAGATTGGGCCACTCCATAATGTCAATCTTGTTGGTCTGGAACCAAGTCGTTGCTGGTTTACTGGTGTGTGTTTGGGGTTGTTGTCTTGTTGCAATCACCATTTCAAGGGCATTTCAACTTGGGCATAAGGCAACATGACCTCTTCAAGTATTTTGATGTATTCAAACTGATCCATGATCCCTGGTATGAGATAAATAGACCCAACACCATCGTATGAGAAACATCCCCATATCATGATGCCTGTGCCACCAGCTTCATTGTCTTCACACTGTACTGTGACTTGAATTCAGTGTTTGGGATCATCTGTCAAACTGTCTGCAGCCCCTACACCCAAAAAGAACAATCTTGCTTTCATCAGTCCACAAAATGTTGTTGTTCTTTGGCAAATTGTAACTTCTTCAGCATGTCTTTTATTCAACAATGGGACTTTGTGGGGGCTTCTTGTCTTCACCTCATTATAACAGTATCACAGGTAACTTTACACTTTCTTTGGTCTTCCTGGAGCTGATGATTGGCTCAGTCTTTGCCATTTTGACTATTTTTCTATCCATTCCAGTGGTTGATTTCTGTTTTCTTCCACTTCTTTCAGGTTTTAGTTGTCATTTTAAAGTATTTCACATAATTTTAGCTGAGCATTTTCTGCACTTCCTTATATGTTTTCCCCTCTCCAATCAAGTTTTTAAACAAAAGGCGATAATTGACCTGTTTTTTTTCACAGAATGAATGTGCTCACTCATAGAACTCCACACTGCTATTATTTGGAACAAGGTATTATTATTTTGAAAACTGATATTATTTGGAACATGCCTCAATTACTGATTCAATGACACAATCAGCAGCATGTCATGACTGTCTGTTGGTTTTCTATTACTCTACTACACCTACTAGTTATTATTATTTGCCATGTAGAAATATAATTTTGACCACAATCATTGATCAGGTTAGTATGTTGGACAGAAAGGCCCACAAACAAACAGCAACTGAAAGCCATTGCAATAAAGGCCTGGCAGAGCATTAAAAAGGAGGAAACCCAGAATCTGGTGATCAGTGTTGGACTGGGACACCAGGGGCCCACCCAAAAACCTTAGACCAGGGGCCCACCATAAACACCTTAGACCAGGGGCCACTCTCAGTACTAATATTCTTCATCTCCTCAATCAACCTCTATTCTCCTAGTTTGTTTTCTTTACATACTATAATCAATTATTTCATCTATTTAGTCTCTTTGTTCTCATAGAAATAGGGAATGGCCATGAAATAGGCCAAAAATTTAGCAGCATGAGGGCCACTGACACCTTGGCCCACCGGGAGTTTTCTTGGTATTCTGGTGGGCCAGTCCGACACTGCTGGTGATGTCCATGAGTTCAAGACTTCAGATTGTCATTGCCAGCAAAAGATTTTCAACTAAGTATTATTTTCAGTTTTTTAATTTGTCCAATTACTTTTAAGCCCCTGAAATGAAGTGATTGTATTAAAAAGGGCTTCAGTTCCTCACATTTTTATGCAATCTTTTTGTTCAAACCACTGAATCAAAGCCGAAAGTCTGCAGTTCAACTGCATCTGAGTTGTTTCATTTAAAATTCATTGTGATGTACAGAACCAAAATTAGAAAAAAAGTTGTCTCTGTATATAAAAAGTTGTAACTGTATATATCTAAAAGAGCAACAACAAGACCCATAAGCAAGTAAGGGAAAGCCATGAAAGGAATCCCCTGTACTGATTCCCTTACAGCCTTCAAGCCTAAAAAGGATGTTAGATTGGATAAGGATTTCTCTTTTACAGCAGGTCAAGGTGAATGCCATGCTCAATAGTAAATGTTAGTTCAAAAATATATGATCGTAAAATGGTATTTGCACAGTCTCATAGGTCACGGCCAGTTTATAGCAGCTGCAATAAAGAATGTGATGATGGCAGGGATATTGGAACAGCTTAACTGTGTGCTTGAAATATAGGAATGCTGCAGGATCCATATAATTATTACACATTATTTTATATAGGAAATAATGTACCCCCTACTGTAATATATGGGGTCACTTTGAAGTCCTACGACCTGTAAAAAAAGGCCTGCGTCCTCAATTCTTTATATGGTCATGGAGCTCCTCGCCTAGGGGATACTCTACTTACTGTATATATAGTGAATAAAGTACCCCCTCTTGTAAATTATAAGGATATTATAAGTTACCGAGGAGTTTCATGACCATATAAAAACACGAGGCCGAAGGCCGAGTGTTTTTATACAGGTCATGGAACTCCAAGATAACTTGTAATATCCTCATATTTTGCAACAGGGGGTACTTTATTTATTATAATACACAAGTTTCAGTGAGTCATGTGACAGAAATGACATCAGAACTCACCGTTTATAACTGATGACATCAGAACTCACTGTTTATAAGGATATAATTTACAGGATATTCACAGCTTTTGTGTATTATATATATATATATATATATATAGCATTCAAGAAGACCAGCAACACTGGGATTTGGTGCAATTCATTCAAAGTTTGTATTTTTCAGTGCATATACAGCCTTTGAATGAATTGCACCAAATCCCAGTGTTGCTGGTCTTCTTGAATGCTACTTGTACCTTTTACCGGGCACCTGGGTCTTCAGTGATTGTAGCTGTGTGCCACCCAGTGTGAAAATTATATATATATATATATATATATATATATATATATATATATATATATATATATATATATAGTAAGCTCTGACTTTGGAAAACAAAGCCTTCTCCCCTCCTATTACTTACCTATTATTGGTTGTGCCTTTCTCTGTTGCTGCTGAATTTGTGACCCTGGGCTTGGGAGCAGGGGAAAACTAAATAGCCTGAAGCACCAGGTCTTTGACCCTCCCAGAAACCCAATATCAGATTCAACCACAATGGAGCAGGCATGTGGGCATCCAACACTGGTAAGTAACAAGTTTTGGATACTATGAATAATGCTAGACATTTTTAAAGTGACAGTGACTTCTTTAGAAAGGATTCTTATATTAAACTCTAGCCAAAGCTGCATGAAAGCTCCATAAAAATGTAAATATGCACTCACCAAACAAAAACACAGCATGCCTGGGTGCAGGTAAAATGTGTACAAAATAGCAAAAGAATACCACACTCAACAGGCTCAGTTTAAGTAACCGATTGTGATATACATACAAAATGTTGATATAAATCAGTTACTCACTGACCCTGTTGAGTGCAGTATTTTTTTTGCTATTCAGCTTAAACCTGAAAGAGTTTGGTAAATACAGCAAGTAAATGCATTTGTAAAAGTAAATGCACACACACACATATACATATACTGTATAAAATGTATACAGTATATTTACATGTGTGCATTTACTTTTACAAATGCAATTACTTGCTGTCTTTACCAAACTGTTTTAAGTTGAAGCTGCATTTAGGTTTATTTCCCAAAGCAGAAAGTTCAAAACATCCGTTTTGGGAATGGATTCAGTCTGCAAAGTGAAGTGTGGTGGGTTCAAATTATCCCTGTCCTTATAGACTGCAATAGCGTGGGTGGGCCCTGTTGTAGCCTGCCTCATTGGCACTCCCTCGCGTCTGCAGTTTGGGTACAGGCAGGGGTGGCAGACACGGAACACCTTCTCTTCCCACCACCTTCATGAATCAAGCAGGCAGCACAGTATTCACTTGGAGAAAACATCTGGGAGGACTTGCAGCAATTCAGCTACATGCAGGACAGGGTGAAAAAGATTTGCCTTATTATTACAGGAGAAGAAAAGATACCGAAGAAGTTTATTGCCAATAGATTAGCCACAGTAGTGCAAGCTATCACACTATATTTATTCTGCAGAATGCTTTACCATACCTGAGTAAACAGCTGTAGAAGCTCTGTTTGTTTAGGATAGCAGCTGCCATATTAAATTGGTGTGACATCACTTCTTGCCTGAGTCTCTCCCTGGTCACTCAGCTCTAGGCTCAGATAAAGGCAGAGAGGGGAGAAGGGAGGGAGAGGAGCAAACTGAGCATGCTCAAGCCCTAGCCCTGGAGGTTTAAGCTGAAAACAGGAAGTCTGATACAGAAGCCCATGTGTATACAATAGAAGGAAAGAAATGCTGTGTTTCTTTTGACAGAGGACTGAGAGCAGCATTACTTTGAGGGTTTACTGGTGTATTTATATAGACCTTTCTGATAAAACTTACTTAGTTTTAGCCTTTCCTTTTCCTTTAAGAACTACTAATAAGTGTTTGATACAGTCTGCTTATAGTAAACCAGACATCCTTTGCTTATCATTCCCGTAAGGGCACAATGTTAACAGCCGCACTGGAAAAACACACATACAGTATAGTGACCTTGTCGACATTTCCACTTTCCCTGTTTTGGCAAATAAAACTCTGAACCTGAGACAGCAGATGGGATTATGAAACACTCCCCTTTTTGTGTGAAATTCCCCTGTAAACCACAGCAAAGTGAATAAACAAACCTCATACCATAATTCTGTATCAGCATTTGTAGCTCTGTGTTCAGACATGTACAGCAGGGATTCCTATTCTACTATAGAGCAGTAGTTCCCAAACTATGGGGCCACCCCTAGGGCAGGGGTCCCCAACCGTTTTTGCTCGTGAGCTACATTTAAATTTAAAAAAGAGTTGGAGAGCAACACAAGCATGAAAAAGTCCATGTGGATGTCAAATAAGAGCTGTGATTGGCATTTTTGGTAACCCCTATATGGACTGGCAGCCTACAGGAGAGAATGTTTGGCAGTGCACCTGGTTTTTATGCAACCAAAACTTGCCTTCAAGCCTGGAAGTCAAAAATAATCACCTGCTTTGAGACCACTGGGAGCAACATCCAAGGGGTTGGAGAGCAACATGTTGTTCACGAGCTACTGGTTGGGGATCACTGCCCTAGGGGGATCTTTAAGGAGAAACCATAAGGAATCAGCCTGAAGGCCAGTTAGCTTGACAATTGGGATAAATGTTTTTTTGCTGTCCTAGATACACATGAAGGCCCATATGGTAGGTCTATTAAGGTGAGATTTGGGGTAAATATGTATTGGCTGAAATTATCACTGATACCCCACTACTTTGCTATAGCTGTATGTAATGCATGAACTAAGGGTTACCCTGGCCAAAACCGAACCTTCAAGGGGGGTCCTGGAAACAGTTTGAGGCCTGAACTGAAAAATACTTGTAAACCATTGCTCTAGTCTAGGGGTACAATAAGTAAGTGTAAGTGTGTTTGTCACAAATGGAGAGCTAAGCACCTGATCACATCTTCTTGGTGTAAGCTGCTCTAAACTTTCTTCATGTTCCAGGCATCTGCCGATTCCCAGCCGGTGGACAAGAATCGATAGGTCTGCAAAGGAAAAGCCCAGAAAGGTTCATTGAAAAAAGAAAATGCCCAAACACAGCCTGGCCAATAACTGGGATGGTACAGTAAGCGCGGTACTGCCTGTTATTGGAGCATGTCAGTAGTGATGTTTGGGTGTAGGGGGGGGTCTGTATAATGAAGTCCTTATCATTATGCGTGAGACACAGAAAGCAATTAAGGAGGGAGGATCTCATTTTACAGGATTTATTATCTCTGTAGGGTAAAAAGAGATCAGTTATCAATTGTATATTAGAAATGAAACTGTGGCTTAGAATGCTGCTTTATCATAGTTTCTGGGGCTCCTTAGTTAAGCTCTTATCACATGAACAGCTGCCGTGTCTCTTTGCATACAGTGTATGTGCTGGCCACCCGTGGCTTCTTGCAGCATAGGTCTTGATGGCTAACTCTTCATACCATTTCCCTCTCCACGTGGTCCAGTCTATATTCACCACGCTGGGGTTTAATCAGTGCTCGCCATTCGTTTACAGGGCCACCATCAGGGGGCACTGCTGTACGTGGCCCAGGCCTAAAGTGGGGCCCGGTACATCATTAAACCCATGGCCACCAGTGTATAATTTTTAATACTCTATAGGGCCCCTGCCGCCAATGTTTTTTTTTTTTTAATATTCTATGGGGCCCCAATGTTTTGTTTTGAACCTGTAAGGGGAACCCTGGCCCCAATGTTTTTTTTTTATGGGAGCTCTGGCACAACAGCTTATAAGGGGGCCCTCAACATAAATGGCTTTTTATAACTTGTGTGTGTGTGTGGGGGGGGTTACTATTTTAGTGCTGATGTCTGTGTGGTCTTTTAACTGTGGTATGGGGTCGGCGGGATCTGGGATGGGGCTTGGGGGCCGGGGTGGGAGGGGCCTGGGGGTCCAGAAAATTTAGTTGTACAGGGCCCCCTGATTTATAATGGTGGCCCTGTTTCTTTATGAACATGGAGTTATTCTTTGCGCACAAATTGTTCCCTGTCAGAGGGCAGCTCTCAGCATTTAGTTTAGATACTGTCCAACAAATCTCTCTGCACACTTTCTGCACTGTCCGATAGCAGCCTTTGGTTTATATAGTGCATGTTGTCCTCTGCACACAATTTATATACTGCCTGGGAGTTGCTTGCCACACAATTTATGCACTCTCACTCCACACACAATATATACCATGCCAACTAATTCCTCTCTTCGCCCAACTCTCTGAGAGTGTCTCTCTGCACACAATAAACAAGCTGCTAGAAAAGCCAAGTGCCATCGGCACTGAATAACTAGGCAAGAAGAAGAGAAAGCCGATTTGTTTCCTTTGTAACATGGCTTGAAGTGCTCCAGTCTGTATATGAATGTCCCCATGTGTACTTCTGGCAATGGTGGAAATATATTTAGGGCTATAAGCCGCTGGCACAAAAGGGTTGGGTGATCTATTTGACATAAGCAGCAGGACTTTGCTCTATTCCATGTTGAAATGATAGCGGGACATTGCTCTGCAGCTCCACAGCAAGACTGACATACGTATATTGTATACACATGAATGTAAATGTTTTGTTAAAATGGTTTCAGCAATTACATTTAATGGCCGCCATAAAAGCACTGCCTTGTTGTCATGGCTTGTGCATTGCTATTTATCAGAGGTATGGCTTATACAAGAGGAACAGGGGAGCGGTGTTTGCAGCTGTCTGCACCAAATTGTTTTCTTTAATTCGGTCAGATTCCAAAGCTCAACATAGGAAACCTGGGTTTGTGTAATATAGTAAGTTCAGTGAAGAGGAGCGGTAAGAAATATGCACTCTCCCCATCAACAGGCTAAAGAACCACAATTCTTATGTCCCTTTTGTACTTTAATGTTCCCAACTATAGACTGGGTCTCTTTCATTTGGAAACTCACATCAGATGAAGACCAAATCTGTCCACTGATGTGATCCAAGTTCAAGGGATCTGCACCTGTTCCCTATGTGGTCTGAATAACAAGGTAAACCCCTCATGAGAAAATTAGGAAATTGACCAGACCTACTTTCACTGGTGAAGTTGCCAGAATTGGCACAGAGACAATGAACTCATACAATGGAGATGAACTTTTTATTTACTAAAGTCTTGTGGCTTCAGGCAGCCTCACTTGAGAATCATTTCCCAAAGCAAAAAGAATTCAGAATTGTATTTAACATAAGGTAATTATATATGAGGAGTTATATCATTAGACCCATGTTGGAAGCAGCAAAGCACTTAAGGGGTCCACAACCAAATCCATTAGAGCTCATTCAAAGAACTTTCTGTTTGGGTTATGGATTCAGTCTGCAGAGTGAAGTAGACCAGGCCTACTTTCACTAGTGAAGTTGCCAGCATTGGTTCAAAGAGAAGTACGAGTTCTGTATAATGAGCTCATACAATGGAGATTAAGAAAGTGGGACAGTTCATAGCTGCCCATACATCTAAAGAGCTGCTTGTTTGGTAATTTTACTTTTTCCTGATTTGACTACACCTACATGGAAGGCCAAACTGGTATGATCCAATGGCTAATGATCTGATCATAAGGGGAACATGCAGGCCTGATGGTTGGGAGAGGAACATTTCAATTGCTGACAGTTTATGCACTTTCACCCCCCCCAGAATATTAACCCCTACAGATCTCTAACTAGGAAGGTTCAGCTGCTTTCCCCCCCCCCCCCAAAACACCTAATGGTGGCCATACATGGGCCGATAAAAGCTGCCGACAGACCAAGTTGGCAGCTTATTGGCCCCTGTATGGGGCACTCCGACGGACTTCACTGATCGATATCAATCGATATGTCAATCGGGCGAGACTAAAAATCCCATTGGATCGCGACTGCATCTGTACGTTGATGCTGTCCCACGATCCGACAGCCCGTATGGCCTTAATTATGATCCGATCGTTAGGCCCTAGGGCCCATGATCGGATCATCCCAATATCGCCCACCTCAAGGTCATTGTGACATCGACAAACGAGCGGATCTCAACGCGTACGGCCACCAGAGATTTTTAGTTTGCCTGATAGATATCTGGCCAATTCTCAGACTGGCCCTATAAATATTGGCCAAGAAGCTAAATACAATCTGGTCCCCACAGCTCAAAGGCCATCAGCTTTCAATTTCCTTATGAAGTGCAAATAAAAATATCAGCCAGGTTCCTGTTGTATCCAGTAGCTTATCACAATAAAAGACTAGCTGCACAAAGTGAATAAACTTAAACAATCAAGGTGAAGGTAACATATCGATCCAGCCTTGGGTAAAAAAAGAACTAAAGTTAACAAGGAATCTCGGGAAAATATGCAGTCGATGAAGACCGTTAACCTTTTTTAAAGACACAATAAAGATAATAGATTATTTGGTTTCAGTTAATATATAAAACTCTGCTCTGAGGTCAGAGATAGCAGCACCAAACATTTAAAGGGCCTTCATATTTCCTTTTCTATTACTATCTCCTTTTGGAGAACTAAGCAATGAGTGTATAAATATAGCTTTCTTGCTGCTTCTTCTTATTTGCTGTGTGGCCTTGTAAAAGCAAGTGGTAATAGGATTTACCCAGCAGTAACAACATTTCCTTCTTCAAAAACAGTCTAGGCATCTGAAGGGAATTTTTAAGTTGCAAAAATCTGGAATTGTTAGAAGATCAGCAGGGGTCTCCTGAAGGTTGGAGAGGTCCTGATTTTCTTTTTCTTGTGACTGTGGATTCCTTTCAAAACAGTATTTTTGGCATTGAGAGCCTTAGACAGCCTCAGTCTTTGGCGGGACAGCTTCCTTCTTCGCTTTAGGAGCCATTCTTACCTGACCAAAGACTGTGAGCAGAAAACATCATCATAACTTTTAAAACACAGCAGAGTTTTATAGCTTTACTTAAGTTTACAGAACCTGGGCATTTTTTTGGACAATATTTCTTAAAGTTTAACTAAACCCTAAAAATGAAAAAAATGTTTATATACTGAACTTATTGCACCAGCCTAAAGTTTCAGCTTGTCAATAGCAGCAATGATCCAGGACTAGTGATGGGCGAATTTATTTGCCAGAGGCAAATTCGCTGCGAATTCCCGTGATTTGCCGCCGGTGAATAAATTCGCGAAACGCCAGTCAAAATTCGCCTGTCGAAAATTTGCTGCCGTTAAAAAAACAAACGAGACGCGCGACAAAAACGACGGGACGCGACTTGTTTCGCGAATTTTTCACCAATTTGGCTGAAGCGAAACGGAATAGATTCGCCCATCACTACTTCAAATTTGTCACAGGGGGTCTGTGACACTAACATGCTCAGTGGGCTCTGAGCAGCTGTTGAGAAGCTAAGCTTAGGGGTTGTCACTAATTATCCAACAGAAAATGAGGTTTGTCTGTAATATAAGCTGATGCTACAGGGCTGATTATTAAATTCTGATGCTAAATGCACTGGTTTCTGTGCTGCCATATAGTAATTATCTGTATTAATGACTAATCAGCCTTATACTGTGACTATATTTCTATTCTATGTGTACTGTATATTGTGAGTGGGTCCCTAAGCTCAGTAAGTGACAGCAGCACAGAGCATGTGAATCAGTGAATCAGAAAAGAAGATGGGGAGCTACTGGGGCATCTACTGGGGAGACACAGATCTTTACTGCTAAAGGGCTGTGGTTGCCTTGGGCTGGTACACAAGCACAAAACATCATGTACAACATTTATACACACTTCTTTAGTGTAACTTTCCTTATCCTCTAACCTCACTGAACTCACCTGTGACTGTAATGACTGGCAAGCATCTACTCCGGCCAGATTACACTGCCTCCTCTGTAGCCTCTCCACCATTATTTGGCCAAACCAATCCATCATATTTACCTGCAAAGTATTGTCAAAACAAACAGGCCAGTCTTGTATCTCTCAGTGTAAAGGTGGCCATACACATAGAGAACCGCTTGTTTGGCAATGTTGCCAAATGAGTGGATCTCTCCCAGATATGGAGATATCGGGATGATCCAATCGTGGGCTCTAGGGCCCAATGATTGAATCAAAATTCAGTCAAAACCCTGTCGACTTTTGCCCGGATATTGATCTGGGAAGCCCGTTGGAGGGCCCCACACACAGGCCAATAAGCTACCCACCCAGTCTGTCATCAGCTTTTATCGCCCCTTGTATTGGGCCCTTAAATTTATAAACAGCCTACTTATGTACTCAACAATGATTACATCTAATGAAATGTACGTTAGTAAATAATACATTTGTATCTATGTATATTCATGTGACACCAGGAAGGACCTAAATAGTTATAAAGCTGGGCAGGCGATATTGGTAAATTGTGACTGATAGCAGCCTCCCTTCAGAACAACAATAGGCAACCCTGTAAGTGCTGACTGCCAATAATAATAATAATAATTTTTGTCTTTCTTTTAAGTTTATTATAATATACCATTATTGGCTTTATTCAGGTGCCTGCAGTGATTATATTCTGTGTGCATCCCAGTGCAGGAAACCAGCCCATGTTATCAAATACAAAACATGGGGGCACCCATAAGTAATAAACATGCTAATAAAAATACACAGATACTAAAATTAAAATTTGTTCTTAAAAAAATCATTAGATATAAGCCTTACCTGGTTACAACAGGCCAACCTCTGGACATTTTAGGGGCCTAAAAAATAATTTGCTGTGGGGCTCAGTAAGATCTAGTTACACCACTGCCCACTCCCTCTAGTGATGGCACAGATGGATGGGTCGGGAGTGGGTTTATAAGTTATGTCAGCATTGTAGTTCAGGTTAGGTTTAAAAGAGAGAGAGGGTGGGGTAGGATCAGGTGTGGGTAGAAAATATGTTGACTCACACTTTAGGTCCCTGCATCAATTAAACTAACTTGATAGCCAAGCCCACTTTAAAGTACACTTGGGGATGAGATCAACCCACCAAGACCAAAAAGACAACAAAAAAGTAGGTTACAACTACCACTATCTATCAGAACAAGACAAAACATCAATGTTTGTTATAAGCAGACACCTTACTGTGGGTCCATGCTCATCTTCTTCAGCTTCTCTTCCATATCTTTCAGGTTTCTAAGATCTGCCCCAATGATGGAATATATTGTTGAGTGGGGAAACCAGACAGGGCTTTAGAATAATAACAAAGAAGGGTGACAGAATACAAACAAGATAGAAAGGCCCTGCTCACAACAGATTACAAGATGGAAGGTAGATTAATTGGGGGTGTCAAGCTGTTAGGTACCCCCCAGTGAGTCTAGTTGAATACTTCCTGCCCCAAGGTACTTTACCAGTTAGTAATAAGAAACTGGAGAACCTTCCAATGAAATTCAGCATAGGTTTATTGAAAAACCTCTTTCTCTCTCTGTTGAAGAGCCTGTTAAAAACTCACAAGACTAGTAGAAGATCATTACTTTACCAGTTAGTAATAAGAAACTGGAGGTGTAAGTGAATGAATTTTTATGAAATTCAGTGTAGGTTTATTGTTGTTGAAGAGCCTGATAAAAACTCACGAGAATAGTGAAGGATCTAATCTAGATTAATTGGGGGTGTCAAGCTGTTAGGTACCCCCCAGTGAGTCTAGTTGAATACTTCCTGCCCCAAGGTACTTTACCAGTTAGTAATAAGAAACTGGAGAGCCTTCCAATGAAATTCAGCAAATATTTATTCATCTCACTGTCTCTCTGTTGAAGAGCCTGATAAAAACTCATGAGACTAGTGGAGGATCGGTACTTTACCATTTAGTATTAAGAAACTGGAGAGCCTTCCAATGAAATTCAGCATAGGTTTATTGAAAAACCTCTTTCTCTCTCTGTTGAAGAGCCTGTTAAAAACTCACAAGACTAGTAGAAGATCATTACTTTACCATTTAGTAATAAGAAACTGGAGGTGTAAGTTTATTGTTGTTGAAGAGCCTGTTAAAAACTCACAAGACTAGTAGAAGATCATTACTTTACCATTTATTAATAAGAAACTGGAGGTGTAAGTTTATTGTTGTTGAAGAGCCTGATAAAAACTCACGAGAATAGTGAAGGATCAGTACTTTACCAGTTAGTAATAAGAAACTGGTGAACCTTTCAATGTAATTTAATGAAATTCAGTGTAGGTTTATTGTTGTTGAAGAGCCTGATAAAAACTCACGAGAATAGTGAAGGATCAGTACTTTACCAGTTAGTAATAAGAAACTGGAGTGCCTTCTAATGAAATTCAGCATAGGTTTATTGAAAAACCCCTTTCTCTGTTGAAGAGCCTGTTAAAAACTCAAGAGACTAGTAGAAGATCATTACTTTACCATGTAGTAATAAGAAACTGTAGAGCCTTCTAATGAAATTCAGTGTAGGTTAATTGAAACACCTATTTCTCTCTCTGTTGAAGAGCCTGTTAAAAACTCAAGAGACTAGTAGAAGATAATTACTTTATCATGTAGTAATAAGAAACTGGAGAGCCTTCTAATGAAATTCAGTGTAGGTTTATTGAAACACCTATTTCTCACTCTGTTGAAGAGCCTGGTAAAAACTCAAGAGACTAGTGTAGGATCAGTACTTTACCATTTAGTAATAGGAAACTGGAGAGCCTTCCAACGTAGTTCAGAGTAGATTTTTTTGAAGCATTTCCCTGTCTCTCTGTTGAAGAGCCTGATAAATACTCATAAGACTTCTCGCTACATTTGGCAGGTAACCCGCCATCCCCAAGCACTTTTGTATACTTTATTCCCCGCACCCACTTCTGTTTTAAAATGGACTTTTAACTAAGTCAATAAAAGTTAAGTTTAATTTATACCTCTCCTGAGTTTCTGAATATAATGGGTGGGAAGGTGCAATCCTGAGGGTCATTTCTTTTTCTCTGTTGATTACCATATTTATTTATCTGACCCCGCACACCACCTCCTTTCTCTCGCTCCGACGGACGGTGCTCCCCATTTGTGTTTTCTTGTGTACTTTACTACTTAGTAATAAGAAACTGAAGAGCCTTCCAATGAAATTCAGAGTAGATTTATTTATGTACTTCCCTGTCTCTTTCTGTTGAAAAGCCTGATAAATACTGATGAGATTAGTGGAGGATCGGTACTTTGCCATTTAGTATTAAGAAACTGGAGAGCCTTCTAATGAAATTCAGCATAGGTTTATTGAAACACTTCTCTTTCTCTCTGTAGAAGAACCTGTTAAAAACTCACAAGACTAGTGGAGGATCAGTACGTTACCAGTTAGTAATAAGAAACTGGAGAGCCTTCCAATGAAATTCAGCAAATATTTATTGATGCACTTCCCTGTCCCTCTGTTGAAGAGCCTGGTTAAAACTCACTAAGACTAGTGGAGGATCTTTACCATTTAGAGAAACTGGCAAGCCTTGTAATGAAATTCAGCATAGTTTATTGAAACACCTCTTTCTCTCTGTTGAAGAGCCTGGTAAAAAGTCACAAGACTAGTAGAGGATCGGTTAGTAATAAGAAACTGGAGAGCCTTCCAATGAAATTCAGAGCAGATTTATTGACACACTTCCCTCTCTCACTGTTGAAGAGCCTGATCAATACTTATGAGACCAGTGGAGGATCAGTACTTTACCAGTTAGTAATAAGAAACTGGAGAGCCTTCTAATGAAATTCAGCATAGGTTTATTGAAACACTTCTCTTTCTCTCTGTAGAAGAACCTGTTAAAAACTCACAAGACTAGTGGAGGATCAGTACGTTACCAGTTAGTAATAAGAAACTGGAGAGCCTTCCAATGAAATTCAGCAAATATTTATTGATGCACTTCCCTGTCCCTCTATTGAAGAGCCTGGTTAAAACTCACTAAGGCTAGTGGAGGATCTTTTCCATTTAGAGAAACTGGCGAGCCTTGTAATGAAATTCAGCATAGTTTTATTGAAACACCTCTTTCTCTCTGTTCAAGAGCCTGGTAAAAAGTCACAAGACTAGTAGAGGATCTGTTAGTAATAAGAAACTGGAGAGCCTTCCAATGAAATTCAGAGCAGATTTATTGATGCACTTCCCTCTCTCACTGTTGAAGAGCCTGATCAATACTTATGATACCAGTGGAGGATCAGTACTTTACCAGTTAGTATTAAGAAACTGGAGAGCCTTCTAATGAAATTCAGCATAGGTTTATTGAAACACCTCTTTCTCTCTCTCTCTGTTGAAGATCTGTACTTAACCAGTTAGTAATAGGAAACTGGAGAGCCTTCCAATGAAATTCAGAGTAGTTTTATTGAAACACTTCTTTCTCTCTCTCTGTTGAAGAGCCTGGTAAAAACTCAAGAGACTAGTGGAGGATATGTACTTAACCAGTTAGTAATAGGAAACTGGAGAGCCTTCCAATTAAATTCAGAGTAGGTTTATTGATGCACTTCCGTTTCTCTGTTGAAGAGCCTGATAAATACGCACGAGACTAGTGGAGAATCAGTACTTTACCAGTTAGTTCCCTACTGTGCATGTGCCCAGCATTCATAAGTGAAAGGAATGCCGGACACATTGGAAGAATATGGCAGTAAGGAACTAGAATCACTGGGGGGGTACCTAACAACCTGGTTCCCCCCAAATCTCTTTTATGTATATATTATTAGGGGCATATTTATTAATGGCTGAATAGCAAATTGAAATCTTTATGTTTTTTGGTGTCAAAATTCAAACATTTGAATTGTAATCCCCCAATTCAAATAATTTTCAGGTTGGGACAATTCATCGAATATTAGACATTCAATAGTTTTCTTAAATAACCTTCCAGTCTAATTGTGAGTATATTCAAATTTATTAGATTAAAACATAAATTCACATAAATCTGAAGTTTGACCTTTGATAAATGAGCCACCTGTCTGAGTATTAGTGTAAAAAACATAAAGGATTCCCAGTTTAATCTTTTAGAAATCTACCACTTCTATCTCTACGATTTCCCCAGAGTAACGCATGTGCAGTAGAACGAAAAGCCGAACTTTAACTAAAAAGTTAAATCGAACACAGAAGAAAACGGAAGTAGATCTCTCAGTGAAGCTCACTCGTATAACCCCGGGCCAGTGCAGATTTCTGCTGATGGGAGCACCGGCCTGGGTTTCAGGTAGGTAGATACAATCGCTTGGGGTGCCTAATATTTGGCACCCCCAAGTGCCTCCAGCCTATAAGATCTCCAAACAAAAGAAGACCAAAGAAAAAACAACACCGGCATAGAACATAAGGATTTACATACATTACAATAAATATAGAATACATCACCATAAATACCAGTACAAGAGGTGAAGAAGGCCCTGTACAGAAAAAGCTAAAGGGAATGATACACATGGTGTAGGAGTGGGCAAGATCAGAGTAAAGTAGGTGAGAGATGTAGTACTGTAAGCGGTATTGCATTGGGTAGTTAACAGTGAGGGTAGAGTTCTCTAAAAAGGTGGGTTTCAAGACATTTCTGGAAAGCTGAAAGATTGGGAGAAAGTCAGACAGACCGTGGGAGAGAATTCCAGAGGAGGGGTGCAAAAAACTTGCAAGTCTTGAATGCGAGCATGTAAGGAGGTAATGAGAGAAGAGTTGAGTAGCAGGTCAGTAGAGAAGCATAGTAAGTGGTTGGGTGAGTATATGGAGATTCGTTCAGAGATGTAGGGAGGGGCAGAGTTATGAAGTGCTTTGAATGTCAGGGTCATTCATTTGAATTTAATTCTGAAGGGCAATGGAAGCCAGTGCAGGGATTGGCAGAATGGTATGGCAGAGGACGAGCGGTTGCTTAGGTGTATAAGCCTAGCAGCAGTGTTCATTATGGACTGGAAAGGTGACAGTTTCTGGAGGGGAAGGCCAATTAAAAGAGAGTTACAATAGTTTAGACGTGATATGACAAGAGTGTGAATAAGAATTTTGGCAGCATCTTGGGTGATAAATGATCATATTTTGGATATTTTTCTTAGGTGGAAGTGACATGACTTAACAAGTGACTGGATATGAGGAGTGAATGTCAGGGCAGAATCTAGGATGACCCCAAGGCACCAGGCCTGGGAAGACGGGGTGATAGTGGAATTGTTAACTACGATGGATACTTCTGGCATGTTGCTGGTGTTAGTTGGAGGAAAAAGAACCATTTCCGTTGCTTTTACATGGTGCTAAAAATTATTATCTTTGAAAATAGCCCCTTTATTAGAGCTCCCCATAGATGTTTTTTGGTCCCTGTCTGTGTTTCAAATGAGGGGTGGGCGTGTCCTAACAGTACCTACCAGAAGTACAGTAGGAGAAGGAAAAAGCCAATCACAGCCCTGCAGTCACACAAGCCCTATTTTTGCGGATTTCTATGGGCTTTAATAAATCACTAATTTCAAATTTCAATTGACGGAGTGCGGCTGGATTTTTCTACTACAAGTATTACCGACCCTGAGCAGAGGAAGGGTCTTCCGGCAACAGCACCTGGCACACACAGGTTGAGCATTCCATTATCGTGCAACACAAGCACAGACAGGCTTCAGTTCCCTATCAGGTCCTGCTAGCTGCTGATTGGTTCCTGTCCTACAGTGCAGTGAGCTGAGAGTCGCCGGCTCCCCTGCACAGCCTGGGAATTCAGGGAGCAGGAAGTGGAAGAGAAGGGAGGGATTATTAGGGTTTTTGCTGAAATATTCAATAAATCAGCCTGAAACACTACTTTTTTTAAGCCCAATTCTTCTATATCTAAATGAGTATAATGCACTGGTACGTTCTTAATTTTTATACAAAATGTCTCCTTTAAAGGGGAATTCAACCCCACCAACGCTTAACCTCCCGGGCTATTGCCCCTAACTTGTATATTACCCCAAAGTGCAGGTCTCTTCGTCCAGGTTCACAGGCAACATCTTCGGCCACAACGTCTTCTTCCATCGGCGATGGTGGCGCATGAGAAGTAGGACGCATTTGCCGGTTGGTTCTACTGAGCATGCGCCCGAAGTTCAAGCGCATGAGCCCCCAGAAGAAGATGTTGCGGCAGAAGATGACACCTGTGACCCTGCACGAAGGGACCTGCACTTTGGGGTAATATACAAATTACACAGGGCCGCTCTGGCCATGAGGAAAGGTGGCACGGAGCGGCCAGTTACCAGTTACCTATGGTAACTTTAAGAGCTGTTTTTTAAAATGGTGCTCGGAGTGCAATAGTGCTCGGTCCACTAGCGATGCAGCCCCTCCTCCACCCGCTCAGACACTACAAGTTAGAAGCACGGAGCGGGGGCGGCATCGGGGCTACTGCCACAAATGCCCCTGAAGTTAGGGTCAATAGCCCAGGGGCAGAGGTAGGCCGGTCAGGGGGGGAGGAGGGGCCTACAGGAGGAGGGGGTAGGGGTTTACCGCCGGCCTGGTTGAATTCCCCTTTAAAACCATCTTTACTCTCTCATTTTCCTGCATCATTGTGCATAGTGCAGGGAATCCCTTTGGCATAGGTTTATACTATCTCTATGAGAAAACCTATTCTGTTGTGCCTTCTATGGAGATTGCCATTATAGCCCATGCCATACCCACTTCTCATCATGGAACACCTTTGTAATTCTGGGGCATGACCCCTTCCTGTATTGTAATACAATACGGAGGCTATGTATGACTGTACAGCTGCTCAAGGCGTGCACAAACTGCTATACCCTCACAGAAGCATGGGCGAATAAAGCAAAAAAGGTTATACATAATGATGATTTCCATGCACCATGCAGCTCTCATGATTTTATTTTTAGTTATTGTGAGTTTCTGTTTGCGTTGTCCATCAATAGGCCCTCCCCATGAAAACGAATGAATAAAGGCCCCCATACACAGGCCGATAAAAGTTTCGGTCCCGCTTTCCGATGCATTATAATCTGTCCATTGGGCCCTAGGGCCAACGATCGGATAAGCCCAATATCGCCCACTTCAATGTGGGCATATCGGGGAGCGATATATTATTCGAATCATTCGATTCAATCAAATTTTAAAAATCCACTGGTCGAAGTGGTCTTCAAAAACAATCGAAAATTCTAATCTTTTTGAAAATTCGATCGAACTATGAATCCTTCATGTGAATTTGATAAATCTGTCCCTGTATACTGTATATTGTGAGTGGGTCCCTAAGCTCAGTAAGTGACAGCAGCACAGAGCATGTGAATCAGTGAATCAGCAGAAAAGAAGATGGGGAGCTACTGGGGCATCTACTGGGGAGACACAGATCTTTACTGCTAAAGGGTTGTGGTTTCCTTGGGCTGGTACAGAAGCACAAAACATCACGTACAACATTTATACCTATCTTGGCTTGCACCTCCTTGGCATTTTTCATGTTTTGTTGCCTCACAACCTGGAATTAAAATGGATTGCTTAATCGATTGTACCATTTCGTTTACAGAACATGCCTACAACTTTGAAGATTATTATTTTTTTTTTATTGTGAAGCAAGCAACAAATAGGACAAAATTACAGAAATCTTCAGCATTCAAAACTGTTTACCCCCTTAAGGTCAGTACATTGTAGAGCCACCTTTTGCGGCAATTACAGCTGCAAGTTGCTTTGGATAAGTCTCTATGAGCTTGCCACTGGGATTTTTCTTCATGTTGAATGGTTTTTGTTTGAGAAGAGCAATCTTCAAGTCTGACCAAAGTTTCTCAATTAGATTGAGGTCTGGACTTTGACTAGGCCATTCCAACACATTTAAATGTTTCTCCCTTAAACCACTCCTGTGTTGCTCTAGCAGTATGCTTCAGGTCATTGTCCTGCGGAAAGATTAACTTCTGTCCCAGTTCCAAATCACAGGCAGACTGACAGAGGTTTTGCTCAAGAATATCCCTCGACTCGGACCAGTTTCCCAGTCCCTGCTGCTGAAAAACAAGAGCCTGATGCTGCCACCATCTTGTTTCACTTTGGCGATGGTGTTCTTGGGGTGATGGGATGTGTTGGGTTTGTGCCAGACATAGCATTTTCCTTGGTGGCTGAAAAGTAAAATTTTAGTCTAATCTGACCAGAGCACCTTCCTCCATACATTTGGGGAATCACCCGCATGCCTTTTGGCAAACTCAAAACGTGACTTTTTATTTTTAACTTTAAGTAATGGTTATTTTCTGGCCACTCTTCCATAAAGCCCAGCTCTATGGAGTGTACAGCTTATTGTGGTCCTATGGACAGATACTTGTCTCTGCTGTGGAACTCTGAAACTCCTACAGGGTTAGCTTTGGTCTCTGTGCTGCCTCTCTGATTAATGCCCTCCTTGCCTGGTCTGTATGTTTTGTTGGGTGGCCCTCTCTTGGCAAGTTTATTGTGGTACCATATTCTTTCCATGTGAAGATTATGGACTTGATGGTGCTCTGGGGGATCATCAAAGATTTGGATATTTTTTTTAATAACCCAAACCTGACTTGTATTTCTCAACAACTTTGTCCCTGACTTGTTTGGAGAGCCTCTTGGTCTTCATGTGTGATGCCTCTTGCTTAGTGGTGTTGCAGCCTCTAGGGCCTTTCAGAAAACGTGTGTTTATACTGACAGATCATGTGACACTTAGATTGCTCACAGGTGTAACAAAATCTCACCCGCTCCTCTTCCTAGTGCAGGCTTCTTTAGTGTGCGCTCGGTGCGCACTTCTGCTATTTAAAGGCGCACGCGTGCTGTCGTCATGTTTTCATTGCCCGTGATAGGATTTGCTCCTGGTGCCTTTAACTTGTGCTGTTAAGCTTCTGATCTGCTACCTGTGTTTGACCCTGCCTGGCTTTTTGACTACCCAGTTCTCTGTATTCTGACCCATGCCTGTTATTTGACTACCGATTCTGCCTTATCCTATCTGATTGATCACCCGGTTTGACCCTTTGCCTGCCTGACGACTCCTAGCCATCTGCCTGCCTCGACCCGGCCTGTCTGACCACGAAACAGCCAACTCCTGCCTGTACCGTGACCATCGGCCTTAAAGACTTTATATACAGTTGTGCCCCATTGCCAGCCAGAACTCCTGCCCTGCACCTCTCGTGGCATCTGAGTAGCTGAGGGCTCCTCCCGAAGCCAAAGGCGGTCACACTACTGGTGAAGCACGAGCCTAGACCAGGGTGCTTGCCGTTTGTTCTGGTCATTAATTATGTGACTTTTGAAGGTAATTGGTTGCACCAGGACTATTTAGGGGCTTCATGGCAAAGGGGGTGAATACATATGCACATGATTTTCAGTTTTTTTTTATATATATATATATATATTTTTTTTTTTTTCTTATTTCACTTCACCAACTTAGACTATTTTGTGCAGACCCATCACATAAAATAAGAAACATTTCAATTACAGGTTGGAATGTAAAAAAAATAGGTAAAAAGTCAAGGGAATTTATACTTTTGCAAGGCATTGAACTTCTTTAGTTCTCCTTCAAAGAACACAGCCATAAAGCAGATCAGGTCTGTGCCATTTAAAGACAATGACGAGAGACAAATATTTTTTTATTCCAACAATTCTCAACATACAATATTATGTAATAATGATAGTATCCCTCTAAGGAACGTTACAGCAGGGCAAAGGTCCATGCTCCTCATGCTGTATCATTTACAACCTTGTAATAAATAAGTGCACCACAAGTCCATTTTTTATTTGCCCTTCAGGTACAAACAGTAATGATTACGAGAAAAATGGGCAGGAAATTTACCCTTATAGAAACTAATCAACTTGCAAGATACTTGCTATGATAAAACTCTAAATAATCTGCACAAAGTGCTCCTCTGATCAATTCTGCACATATTTTGGGCAGTAAGAATACAGTTGTGCTCATAAGTTTACATACCCTGGCAGAATTTATGATTTCTTGACCATTTTTCAGAGAATATGAATGATAACACAAAAACTTTGCTTTGACTCATGGTTAGTGGTTGTCTGAAGCCATTTATTGTCAAACAACTGTTTTACTCTTTTTAAATCATAATCACTACACAAACTACCCAATTGACCCTGATCAAAAGTTTACATACCCCAGTTCTTAATACCGTGTATTGTCCCCTTTAAACATCAATGACAGCTTGAAGTCTTTTATGGTAGTTGTGGAAGAGGCTCTTTATCTTCTCAGACAAAGGTAAAGCTGCCCATTCTTCCTGGCAAAAAGCCTCCAGTACCCTGGGTAAATTTTTGGGCTGTCTTGTATAAACTGCACGTTTGAGGTCTCCCCAGAGTGGCTCAATGATACTGAGGTCAGGAGACTGAGAGGCCACTCCAGAACCTTCAATATATTTTGGTGTGTCAAATGACAGGTCAACTTGGCCTTGTGTTTTGGATCATTGTCATGTTGGAATGTACAAGTACGTCCCATGCGCAGCTTCCAGGCTGATGATGCAAATTTTCATTTTTTGATAACTTACTGCATTAATTTTTCTGTCAATTCTGACCAAATTCCCTGTCCCTTTGTAGCTCACACATCCCCAAAACATCAGAGATCCACCACCATGTTTCACAGTAGGAATGGTGAACCTTTCATCATAGGCCTTGTTGACTCCTCTCCAAATGTAGAGTTTATGGTTGTGGCCAAAAAGTTTCATTTTAGTCTCATCACTCCAAATGACTTTGTGCCAGAAGGTTTGAGGCTTGTCTCTGTGCTGTTTGCCATATTTTATAAGTGGGATACTTTGTGGCATTTGCGTAGTAATGGCTTTCTTCTGGCAACTCCACCATGCAGCCCATCTTTCTTCAAGTGCCTCCTTATTGTGCATCTTGAAACAGCCACACCACATTTTTTCAGAGTCCTGTATTTCACCTGAAGTTATTTGTGGGTTTTCCTTGCATCCCGAATTATTTTTCTGGCAGTTGTGGTTTATTAGAGTTTGAACACTGCTGATTGGCATCCTCAATTCCTTATATTTTTCTTATATCCCTTTCCTTTGACAATTATTTTGCTTTCTCCATGACTTAGAATCCAAAAAAACATTGGTGCAGCACTGAATGAAAGATGCAAGGGTCTGTCAGGAGTCCAGAAAGTCACTGACCTTTTATAAACACCCACTAATTACAAGCAAACAGATCACAGGTGAAGATCACCGGGGTAGGTAAACTTTTCATCAGGGTCATTTGGGTAGTTTGTCTAGTGATTATGATTTAAAAAGAGTAAACACAGTTGTTTGACAATAAATGGCTTCAGCCAACCACTAACCATGAGTCAAAGAAAAGTTTTTGTGTTATCATTCATATTCTCTGAAAAATGGTCAAGAAATCATTAATTCTGCCAGGGTATATAAACTTATGAGCACAACTGTAAATACATGGTGCTGGGCAGGCCCGGACTGGCCATTTGTGGGTTAGGATAAATGCCAGATGGGCTACTATAAGGTCCCATAGAAAGTCAGTGTTTAGTGGGCTGGTGGGGGCTGTTTGGGCCTCTATGTGGGCTGATGGGCCTCTTGTGTACCTGAAATGCCAGGGCCTATTTTAATTCTCAGTCCAGTCCTGGTGCTGGGTCCACCCACAAAAACACTTTAAACAAAACAGGTATTGTTTGTCCATAGTGGTGAGCACAACTTTCACTTGTTTGTTATAGTTCAAATATTAGTAGTCACCAGCTCTCTGTTGTAGCTCCCACCCCTTCCCAACTATAGTCAGGTGATCACATTGGTGTCTAATAAAAGGGCAACCAAGATTGGGAGTTCTACTTTGAAAGCAGCAAGTAAGTTGCAGGTAAAATTTAGTCCCTTTGTAAAATGTATAATGAAGTAATAGAATTCTTAATGAATCAGATGCAATTTTGAGAGTAGAACTGGCCAGATATGGGATGACTTTGACGTAGTTGGCCAGCTTAAATGAATTGCAATATATGGACAAACAATCCCTGTTTTGTTTAAAGGGTAAGGCATTTTTTAGTAGCTGTATGCACAGAATGTCCCAATGTCTTAAATATATTGATAATGGGTTGAGTGCAGAGGACCTCTTGCATTTGTCTATATGTATTTTGTGGTCACAGCCTCATTGCACCCCCGCCTAATGGTTTTAAAATGTTAGTGGTGAGCACAACTTTCCCTTGTTTGTAATAGTTCACAAAGATCATGGAGCCAGATTTAAACAGATAAACTGGGATTCTATTTGGAGGATTATTTTGCTGCAGCCACTGGTTCTGCAGAGTTGGAGAAAGTTTGTATTAAACAATACAAAAACTATAAAATCCACATTAGATTACATGACAACACAGGACCCAGTGCAGTCTGTATATTCTGATTATTAATCAGTCTTGCTGTATCGGCTTCTGGCAGATATTATTTGACTTGTGCTGTTTTGATTATTTATGATGTTCCCTAAGAAGGCCAGTTCACACTGAGCATGTGTATGTAGTCTAGTCTTGCAAAGATGTATAACAAAGTTACAAGATGACAGCCCCCTGTGGCCAACTTTGAAATCATAAATCATTTGTGCAGTAAGTTCATGTTTAGTATACAAAATACACCATTTCTAGCCGTATTCTATTTTAGACTTTACATCCCCTTTAAAGGCATACGGACACCAGAAATGAAACCTTTTTTTGCATCTATGAAACCTTTTTTTGCTATTTATATTTTTGACATAAAATTATGTGCCTGGTGCATTTAGATTACCCATCTGATCCCCCATTTTCCGCTACAATCGGGCTGACATATTTGTGAAGCAGTAGTCCATTAGCATTAGACACTCTAACTGACATATTGACAAGGGACAGTCAGGTTGGCAAAACAGTCAGATTTAAGAACTTCAAGTAACAATTACTTACAGAAGCTGGACTGTTACCGAAAAACAATCAACATGACATATAGGCAACCGTTAATATACATTAAGAGTCATTTTTTAAGTGTCAGTATCACTTTATGTCTACTAGAAAATCATGTAAATGTTAAATAAACCCAATAGGCTGGTTTGCTGCCAATAAGGATTAATTATATCTTAGTTGGGATTGGTTACAAGGTACCGTATTATTACTACAGAGAAAAAGGGGGCAGAATTTTTAATTTTAATTATTAAGAAAAAATGGAATCTATAGGAGACAGTCTTTACGTAATTCGGGGCTTTTTGGAGAATGAGTTTCCAGATAACAGATCCCATACCAGTTTATGGAAATAAGAGTTAATAGTTGGGAGGGAGATAGGTTACCCCAAGTAGGGATGCACCGAATCCAGGATTGGGTTCCGGGTTCGGCCTTTTTCAGCAGTATTCGGCTGAATCCTTCTTCCCGGCCGAACTGAATCTGAATCCTAATTTGCATATGCAAATTAGGGGTGGGGAGGGAAATCACATGACCTTCTGTTACAAAACAAGTAAAAATGTTTTCCCCTTCCCACACCTAATTTGCATATGCAAATTAGAATTCAGATTTGGTGCAGTATTCGGCCAAATCTTTTGCAAAGGATTCGGGGGTTCGGACGAATACAAAATAGTGAATTTGTGCATCCTTAAACCCAAGCCACTAGTCCTGTTGTTTCCAACAAGTCCTTGCACAATATGAAATGCATCTTGGTTAGGATAAGTTTTGCAGGCTATGGAAAGGGATACCAGTGTGGAATGATGTGGACCCCCAAGTGATTTATTTTAATATGACTTTTAATATAATCCCACAGCAGGATACGTAAGTGACCAAGTACTTAGAGGCGGAGCCTACATAATGGACTTCATTAACAGCTGAAACGGAGGCTCAAATCTCTAACTGCCTCCTAGCAATCTCCAACTGGATGAACCAGCGCCACCTCAAACTCAACCTAACAAAAACTGAACTAATCATCTTTCCACCTAAACCTGGCCCTACTCCCCATTTTACTATCTCTATTGATGGCATGCTCATTGACCCGGTCAACTCAGCACGCTGTCTGGGGGTGATATTTGACTCCTCTCTCTCCTTTTCTGATCATATTAACGCCACTGTCAAAACCTGTCACTTTTTCTTACGTAATATTGCAAAAATACGTCCCTTCCTTTCACCTGCTACAGCCAAGACACTCATGCATGCTCTCATCCTATCCCGACTAGATTACTGTAACCTTCTACTAACAGGCCTGCCTAACTCCCATCTCTCCCCTCTACAGTCTGTTTTAAATTCTGCTGCCAGAATTGTCCTTCTCTCATCCAAAAGGGTACAGGCCCCTCCCCTGTTAAAGTCATTATCATGGCTTCCGATAAAACAGAGAATAACTTCTCCTCGTAGCCTTCAAAGCCCTTCATTCCTTTACACCTAACTACATCTCATCTCTTGTTTCTCTATATGTTCCTGGCCGAAACCTCCGCTCCTCTCAGACTAACCGCTTGGTTGTACCCCCCACTTCTACTGCTGTTTCCCGTGTCAAACCCTTCTCTCTTGCAGCTCCTTATATTTGGAATGCCATTCCTGCATCTCTCCGGAGAGAATCCTCCCTCAATGTTTTTAAAACAAAACTCAGAGACTACCTCTGGGAGCACCTGGATAACACCTGAACTGGCACTTGTTTCACCCACTGTAAAAAGCACTTTATTACCCCTCCAAATTGTGTCTTTATGTTACCCTCCCATTTAGACTGTAAGCCCCAAGGGGTAGGGCCCCCCATCATCTTGTCTCAACAATGTGTAATTATATTTATATATTTATGCAAACTGTATTTATAATAATGCACTTATTGTTACTGATTAATGCAGTGATCCCTTGTTTGTACTACTAAATTATTGTTACTGTACAGTGCTTTGCCCTCAAGGAGCGCTATATAAATAAAAATATACATACATACATACTTCTGCTTATCTGTAAGCCAACAAAAAAAGAAGTAGAAGGAAGGGGCTTGTTTATTCGGAGCTCCATTTAAACTAACTCCACCGGTTACAGGTTATATAGTAAGCAAAGTTATGTTGCTACTTTATAATAAAACATCAGGATTTGTGACATCACAGAAACATGTCATACAACTCAATCGGTAACAGTACACAAGAGTCTCAACCTATAGTAGGGTGTGGATGTATTAACAGTTCCAGCAAAACAGAATGGTGTGCGCAAGTCGTTTTATGATGTCCCTCATTTGTATAATCAGTATCTTGGTTACAATACCCTTTTTCAGCAAGTAGGAAGTTTTTTTGAGATTTTTTATCTGTGTTGTGTTATCTTGTAGAAAGTATTACAACCTACAATATGATGCACGTCTGGAGTAAGATCCAGATAAAGGATAGCACTGAAGGTGCCGCAATCACGCAATCCATTCACTGTTTTGCCACAATGAGAGGCGGCTGACAGTGTGTCTGCGTGCGCAAATAACCACATGATGGGAGGTGCAGATAACGGAAATGCTTTAATACATATTGACATTGGGATAATAAGGGCTTTATGGAAAAAAACAAGTTATCTTTTTGGCACAGCACAGTGTAGCACAAAGTCACAACAATGTTGATTCTTTAGGGCAGTTTCTAGACTTGCAGTGACAAAAGATGAATTTCCTTTATTCCATTTGTGCAACCTGCTGCACATTGATGTTTGCCCTTTCTTGGAGTGCCTTCAACCCAAATAATAGAAATGCTTTACAAATCCCAAGGACTGCAGCACTGCCGTCATATATTTTGATTAATGGCCACAACTGCCTTTAGCAGAGGTAAAGAAATCATGCTGCTGGCTAAATTCTATAATCCAAATCACCATACATGGGAAAGAGTTACAAATTGGTGAACTAAACCTGCAATATTTCTACCCTTTAGAACAGGGGTCCCCAACCGCTGGGCCGCGGACAGTCCTGGACTGGGACGGTGAGTCTAGCCTGAAATAAAAAGTGCCGAATTGGACGCCAACCCCCGCCGCCCCGATCGCAACCCTCTATCCCCCAGTCCTTGAAAGAATTTTTGGCTAAACACCCGTCCCCGGACCAAAAAAGGTTGAGGACCCCTGCTTTAGAGTCAGAAGACAAAAAAGGTGGCTGTACTCAGTCTCCAAATGAGATTTCTGCTGAAACGGGGACTTTTGCGAAAATGAAAATTTAATATAAGATTCATCATACTTAAGTAAGAAACTTTCTAAATACAATCAGTTAAATATTCTGCATAATTCCTGAAATAATTGAGTTTTTCTCCACTATTCCTCTCTTAGCATCTGTTTCTCTTCATTCTGTCTTCATGCAGCAGTTGGGTGTCAGATAATCATTGACAGTTAGATCCAATATATCTAATAGGGGGGAGGCTTCCTTTCCTAGCAGATGTATTAGAGCTCACTCAAATAGATTTTGTTTGTACTGAAAACAGCTAACAAAATAACTGCCTATGCCCACATTCTGCATGTAGAGAGACAGGATTTCTGGTCATTTAATAGAGTGAGCACCAATGCATCTAGGCAAATGGATCCCATCTATAAGATATACTGGATCATTCATCTGACACACAACTTCTGATTGAAGACAGAATGAGGAGAAACAGATGCTGAGAGGGGGGATAGTGAAGATAAACTTGATTATTTCAGAAACGGTACATGGTTTTTTATTGATTATATTTAGACAGATCAGTATGACGAAGCTTATATTAAATTTTCATTTTCGGGAAAGTTCCCTTTTAATTGCTGTGCCACAATCAAATCAGTGGATCATACAGTGGAGCCTGCCAGATGGGGACAGCAACAATGCACTCATGTAGTCCTCACCCAGCAGGATTTTTAAAACCAGCCCAATAGATATCTGGACAATATTCAGGCAGATATCAGTTGGGAAGGTCAATCAACAAGCTCAATACATGGGCCAGTAAAATGCTGGTTCAGTCTGGAGGATTAGAGACACCAGTTTGGATATCCCCTTTTAACAAAAATGAACACCAGTGGATCACCAATAAAAAGTAACTCAATAGCTGCAATAGGCAACCTCTAAACCAGGGATCCCCATCCTTTTGAACCCATGAGCAACATTCAGAAGTAAAAAGGAGTTGGGGAGCAACATCAACATGAAAACTGTTCTTGGGGTGCCAAATAAGAGCTGTGATTGGCCATTTGGTAGCCCCTATGTGGATAGTCAACCTACATTGAGGCTCTGTTTGGCAGTACACCTGGTTTTTATACAACCAAATCTTGCCTCCAAGTCTGGAATTCAAAAATAAGCACCTGCTTTGAGGCCACTGTGAGCAACATCCAAGGGGTTGGAGAGCAACATGTTGCTCAAAAGCTACTGGTTGGGGATCACTGCTCTAAACTATATTATCATGGTAGGTGAGTAAGGCACAGCCAACATGCAGCTGAAACCCATACATGTTCAATGTAAGGTTTAACAGTGTACCAAATTATATAACTAATAATAATTAAGGAGAATCTCCAGACAACAGAGTATTTTATACAGCTATAGCCAGCAGCAGCATTGGATGAAATCCTATCAAAGTGTCAATGTTGACAATAGATAGCAAGCTTCCTGTATGTATTCCAGAAGCCACAGCAAGGCTTCAGTAGATTGGTATGCAAAACAAAAATTAACCTCCAAGAAAATGTGAATGGCAAAGCTCTGGGAGAAACAGCTGGTGCAAATATGAACCATAATTTAAATGATCTCATTAAATGACCTCAAGTGCGTTCACTTAGCGCACCATTAGATGGTGGGTATTTCAGATGGACTTTCATTCATGGGTATTGGCTCTGAAACTGTGGGGATAACCCCCATTGGAGGCATAGATCAGTTGCAGGAGGGGCTCAGCCTGAATGTCAGTTAGGTAAGATATGAAGAAAATGCCTATTTGTTACATCAGCAACCCAATTTGAAAGCCAGTGATTTGAGGTGAGTGCTTATTTGTGACTTGGTTACACTTGGAACTATAGCAGGGTGACTGTTACCCCAACATTTCTATATATCTGTAACCTTGTTATGAGCTAAGGGGGGCCAGTCTGAAGGCCAGTTAGGGTAAGATTTGGGGTGAGTGCTTATTTGTACCCTGGTGTAAACTTATGAGCTAAAGGGAGCCTAAAGACCAGTTTGGGTGCAAAAGAGAAATAATAGACAGAGATCATTATGGAAAGTACAACCTGATGGAACTCTGGCAAAATATCTGGCAAGCCTATAATCATAAGATGTAATGGGGATCAAACTGCATTGAAACTAGTCACCTCTTATGCATATATTAACCCATTTTTATGGTGTGTAGAGAGGGGGGGGGGTAGGGACCTCACCAATTAGTACTGTCTTTGGTGCCTTTTTGGCTCAGCAATGTCATGAGGTATAGATGGCCCACTTGGGGAATAACCAATAGCATTTTTAAAGGAAAACTATACCCCCTGATCAATGTAGGTATCTATAAAAAGACATTGCATAAAAAAACTCGTATGTAAAACCCTGCTTCCTGTAAATAAACCATTTTTTAGTAGTATGTGCCATTGGGTAATCATAAATAGAAAATTGCCATTAAAAAACATAAGGACAGCCCCTTGGGATCCTATGACTTAATGCTGCACACAAACATACCAAACAAACTATAAAGTTAGGTCACATGAGCCAATTAACAGACAGAGTTGTGTCTTTTGCTTCCACACTTCTTCCTGTTACAGTTAAAGTTGAAACATTTCTGGTCAGGTGATCTCTGAGGCAGCACACAGACATCACCCAATGGGGGTTCAAGGCAAGAGATGTAAATGGGCAATATTTACTTTAATATAAATATTCCAGTTTGGTAAGATTATGTAATATGCCACTTAATATGATATAAACTGTTGCTCAATTATTCATTTTGGGGGTATAGTTTTCCTTTAATATATTTATGGGGAAAAATGGATTCTCAGAACTTAAAAATGAAAGGATTTTGCTGTGGGGGCCCCAGTAATTTCTAGCTATGCCAATGAAGTTAAAAACTTACACTCTTGTGTGTGGGTGTGTGCTGTATTGCATCAGCTATGCGTGATGTTGTCTACTGTTCTGTCCTGCTCACTGTCTGAAGTAAGATTGACAGGCAGATAACCCTTCTTCAAGGCACCACACTGTGTAAGTTGTTAACTTGTTTAATGGGTATTTGAAGATGAAAGGGTAAAACTGAAATACATACAAATAAAGGAGTATAAGTGTCTCTGCTGGTGAAACAATATACATACATATACATTACACAGAAGAAATAAATCTGCTACCAAACAGAAACAAACATCTCTCTCTAAGATGCAAAAGCTGAGTATACTAAGCAAATAAAACTGTATACACTCACCAACAATGCTGCATAGGGCCTGTTTAGCATAGAGAAAGCTGAAAACACATGAGATGAACTGCACAGGCTGGAAACACCTACTTCCTGTGACCTGGAGTTGTGACATCAGAGGTCAATAGCTAACTTTATTAAACAAATAATTAACATTAGGACGATATCTACAAGTGTCCAGTAGATGGCGCTGGAGGACTGCTCATACCTGAAATTGAATGAAAAAACATATATCTGTCCTAACAGTACAGGGTGTGTTCCCCCACTTCTGTTCTGCATCAAATAACATGATGAACTCACCTAGTAATAAATGGGTTTCTATTATCGTCTTGGATGGCGGAGGTTTAGACCTGAAGAACATAAAAGGTTAAGTAGGAGTATTCTACAGCCTTAGTACTAAATGATTCCTTGCATGTTCCACATGAGTAGAAAAGTGAAGCACCCTTAACAAATAAACAAGATATGGGCAAATGATATTGACAGCCCACTCTTACACTTTTAAATGTAATGTACATGCAGTAAGCTGCTGTATGTCATGATAGAATAAGAATACTAAATTAATCATTTCATGGTTTCATTAGTTTCACATGAGGAGAAACCTGAAGCACCCTTAACCAAAGAACAAGATATGGACAAAGAAAAAGGCAAACTTATAAATGTAATGTATAATTAAGCCGCCGTATGTCATGCTACTTTTCAATTCTGGTGCTAGAACAGTAGAGGGCCTTCCCCCAAACTGTTACCACTAAGTAAGTGCATGCAGGGCTTAATTTCTATATTGATACCCAAGGGCCTGTTCCTACGGTGGGGCTTACAATAATTTCTCTGCATGTATTGCCTATCTGACGATATCAATTGGTGACTGTCACTGCTTTTTGTTGGACATAAGTTTCATATGATTGCTGTCACAGCCAAAACTTGTCTGTGTTCCTTTACTACTGTATTTAATCTAAGAGGCTAAAATCTGCATGTCTACAGCCAACTTTAATCTGGCAGTGGAGCGAACGGTGGTACCCTACTCTTCTGATTGGCGCTTGCACTAGAATTTTCCTGTGTGCGTGCGGATGGGAGAGGAGAGGGGGCAGCTGGTAGCAGGCCCGGATTTGTGGAAAGGCCACCTAGGCCTTGGGCGGCAAGATCTTAAGGGGGCGGCATGCTGCCCAACCACACCCCACATTGGTTCAAAAACACTGGGGATGGGTTTTTTATATTTCCAATGCACCAATCCCCATTGCTCTGGTCCCGATAATGAAAATTTGCACAAAAAAAGTGGAGAGGACAAGGGCGACAAACGTCAGTGGGCCTAGGGGCGCCCGCTATATAAATCTGGCCCTAGCTGGTAGGCTGTTGGGTAGGGCAGCACCAACTGTTAATGCTTGACATAGCCAAATATACAGCAAATATGACTTACTTTATATTGTACAGCTTTCTGGCTACTATGGCAGGAAAGTCCACTTCAAATACTTTTTTGGAAGGAGATTTTCATGTGAAAAGAGTGTTTCAGTTTGTTAAATATTTGCTGCTGCACAGCGAGAAATACAAAGAGTACATCCGAATCTGCCTCCCTACATTTCCTTATCTCACCCACTATTAAGAGCTAAGTGATGTAAATACAAAAGGGTTCGTTTTACTGAGCCCCCCCCCCCCACTGGGGTGCAAGTTCTGGATAGCTAAGAAGTACAAGAGCGTGTCCCGTAGTACTCACTATACAAATACTTGTACCCCAGGAAATGCAGGGTTAGGGACCACAGATCAACCCTAGTGCTGGCGGCGGGGAGTAAGAGCAGGGTCCCGATGCAGTCTGAAACCTCTGCCGCTCATTAACTTGTGCGTCTGAATGATGCACTCAAATTACTGTAACCTTCTACTAACTGGCCTCCCCATCTCCCCTCTACAGTCTGTATTAAACACTGCTGCCAGAATTCTCCTGCTCTCATCCAAAAGGGTACAGGCCCCTCCAATACTGAAGTCCTTATCATTGCTTATAATAATACAGAGAATTACCTATAAACTCCTTTTCATAACCTTCAAAGCCCTCTCTATATGTTCCTGGCCAAATCCTCTACTCCTCTTACTACTACTGCTGGTTCCCGCATCAAACCCTTCTTTCTTGGTGCTCCTTATATTTAGGATGCCATTCCTGAATATCTCCAGAGAGAATCCTCCTTCAATGTCTTTAGACCTAATATAAAAAGACCACCTCTGGGAGCATCTGGGTAACACTTGAAAATGGAAGTTACCCTCCCATTTAGATTATAAACCCTACGGGGTAGAGTCCTCCATGCCTTTGTCTCCTTGACACTGAGCACTTAATCTGTAGTTAATTATATTTTATAGTTATGTGAATTATATTTCTAATAATGCACTTATTATTACTTATTAATGCAGCGACCTCTTGTTTGTTACTACTAATTTATTGTTTTGCTGTACAGTGTTTTGCCCTCAAGGAGCACTATACAAATAGAAATCGTTTGTGCCTCAATCACAATTTGGTAATTACTTTTTTGAGAAAATCACAATTTTTTTTGTTGCTACAGGTTTATACACCCATGGATTATGGGGAACTGTGAGTATATTTTTCTCCCCTTACTTTCATTGCCCTTGCTATTAGATACTAATTTAAAGTGGTGCTGCTATTGCCAATTTTTCTCAATTTTGCCATTTTGTCTGAAGCGCTCTATTCATGGGGAGCTATATATATATATATATATATATATATATATATATATATAATAGATTTTATATTTGTGACTACTGCATCCTGAATGCAATAAAACAGATGTACTGCCAAACAGTAGGCTGACAGTACACGTATGGGCTACCAAATAGCCAATCACAGCCATTATTTGGCACCACCCAGAAAAATTTTTCATGCTTGTGTTGCTCCCCAACTCTTTTTACATCTGAATGTTGCTCACGGGTGAAAAGGTTGTTCTAAGCACAATTCAGCAGGAACAGCCCCTGAGTTTGCTCATAGTCTGTACAGAGAGATCCCATAAAACTATGGCAGCATAGGTATCCCCTGTACTAAGCACAATTCAGCAGGAACAGTCCCCTAAGTTTGTTTATTGCCTGTACAAAGATATTTCATAAATGAATACAAGCAATGATATTTCCCTGTACTACATAGCAGGAAGGTTTCTTTAAAGGGTGCATCATGTGTTTACTATGAAAATGTGCATTTTACATGTGCTGAGTATGCAGTCGAACTTGACAGAAGTAAAACTAAGTAAAAAGTGAAATGTATTAATGTTGTATATATAATCCATGGTGCTGCACACACAGTTTACAGTGGTAACCAAAATTTGCACTTTTTTTTGCGCACATAGATTAAACAAAATGAGGGAACATTTTCTTCCAGTTGCCCAGCCTGCCCCCATCCCCAACTGGCAGCCGTTACTTGGACAGAGAGGAAAGCAGCCACTATTTGCCCATCCAGCTCTGTGAGCCTGCGACAGACAGCAGAGTTCCTTTTAGGGGGCCCCACCAAAATGGTTCCAATCGGGCCCCACACTTGGTACGACCGGCCCTGGTGCCAGTGCCCAATTAAAATAGAATCAAATATTGATGATGGGGTTGGGGATTGATCAACAGCAACTAAACAACCATGGGCTGAGAAACACCAATATAGAACACTACTGTCACCACTACTGCCCTACTATTCCTTCCGTCCCCATATTTTACTGCTCGCCTCTACTTGCCTCCTCTTGTGCCAAATATGCCCAGTTTGTTCCTGTGTATATGGTGATTATTATATTACTGAGAAACTGAATGTACATAGACATTTAATCAAAGAGATAAATCAGGAATATAAATCTTTAAAAGCATCAAGGTTGCACATCCAAGAGTTAAAGCATTTCGCAACTATCAGCTTCTAGGAATCATTTGTGACTGATAACCACTGGAGAACACATGGAAAGAAAGTAATAAAACCAGTCCCGTGCAAAGCCTCAGTGGCAGTATTGATTATATAGCTAGATACAGTCTATCTGAAAGAGTCATTGTCAGTACAATGCATGCAGTCCAATGTACACTAAATGGCCAAAGGATCCAGACACCTGCCTGCCCGACATCTCATTCCAAATCCAAGGGGGTGATTATGGTGTTGGACCTCTCTTTAAAATTTTCTAAACTTCTGGGACGGCTTTTTCACTAGTTGTTGGAAAACTGTTGCTGGGATTTGCTCTCATTCAGCCACAAGAGCTTTAGTAAGGTTGAATAAGGACCGGATTGATTGATGTCTCCGTTCATCCCTCAGGGGTTCCGTTGGGTTGAGGTCAGAGGTCTTTGTGGCCAAGTCAGGTTCTCTCTCTCCCATTTCAGCAAACCCATAAGACAAGTTAATGAGATGGGGAATTCACATCCATACAGTAATATAGTGTAATTCCAAACTCTCCCTCAAGCTTTGTTGCACTGTTAATGGAACAAGCACATCTAAAATTTCTTCTAACAGCAAAATTCAGCAACTTTTCCAATAAACATTAATTATACAGCTTCTGATATTTGCAAACATTACTGCTACTTAAAGGGCAAGGAAAGGCAAAGAAATAAAATCCCATTTTTACTTTCTTTAATGAAAAAGAAATCTATCTCCAATATACTTTAATTAAAAAAACCTGACTGTATGCAGTGAAATTCTCCATTCATTTAGTGCTGTGGATAGGAATTGTCAGACAGTCCCTAACTTCTGGCAGGGAAACAATCATACTTATGAACAGTAGGGGGAGCACCTACCTTGGTTACCAGACATGCAGAACTCAGCTTTGTTTTTTGATCATTTTTTTGATCATTTATGACAATCCCTAAAGGTGGCCATACACGAAGAGATCCGCTCGTTTGGCGATGTTGCCAAACGAGCGGATCTCTCCCCGATATGCCCACCTTGAGGTGGGCGATATCGGGCTGATCCGATCGTGGGCCCTAGGGCCCAACGTTCGGATCAGTATGGGCGGTCGGATCGTGGGACCGCATCAACGAACAGATGCGGCCGCGATCCGACGGGATTTTTAATCCTGCCCGATCGACATCTGGCCGAAAGTCGGCCAGATGTCGATCGGGAAAGCCCGTCGGAGGGCCCCCCACACGGGCAGACCACACTGAGCATGTGTATGTAGTCTAGTCTTGCAAAGATGTATAACAAAGTTACAAGATGACAGCCCCCTGTGGCCAACTTTGAAAGCATAAATCATTTGTTTGATTAGGCTTGTGGTGCAGTAAGTTCATGTTTATGTTTAGTATACAAAATACAGCATTTCTACCCTTATTCTATTTTAGACTTTCCTTGCCCTTTAAAGCAGGATCTGTCTGTCCATTTAATCTTTTGCATTTGGATAATATCTAGCAAAAACAGCCTCAAAAACCACAGAGGCAGCATCTAAAACATGGGTCCCCAACATTTTTTGGCCCGGGGACCCGTGGTGAATCAAACATTTTCGCAAGGACCGGCGTCTAATTCAATGTGCCTCGTTAATTGCGGGCTAGACTTGGTGGCCCAGTTCAGGACTGTACGCTGCCTGGTGGTTGGAGACCCCTGATTTAAAAGACTTAGGACAAGTATGGGAAAATCTCAGATTCTAAGCCTATAACAAGTGCACAGTCTTATTCCCCCCGAGACAAGGGACAGGGTCAGTGTTCCTTTACTTCAAATCAATACAGAAATTCTTATCTATAGGAAAATGTGTTGTGTGTGTTTGGGTAGCCTTTATCTATGTTATGCTAATAGAGCCCACATTTAGGTTACTGATAACTGTAGTTTTAAAAAAAAAAAAAAAAAGTGTCCCCCGCCAGCTCTCTGCTACCTGCACCCGGTTGGAGCTCTTGGTGCAAGCAACCATGAACGGTCACTTGCATGTGCATAATGAAAATCTGCCCCAAATCGCTCATTATGCGCATGCATGTGAAGTCACATGTGCGTGCATCACAACATGGCTGCTTGAAATGGGCTCCCTCCCTGTCTGGGTAGCCTAGCGCTGGCGGGGGGCATAAAAACAAACTACTGTTATCCCCACCTGGAATGCAGGCACCTTTGGTTGGGGATAACATTTTTACCCAACAGGTGCCCTTTAATTTATAATTAAAGGTTGCACTTTGCTGCCATCTACTGGCCAAAGTTATGGTACATCTTTTGTATGACTGAGCAGCAACAAGGCTACCCATACATCCTAGGCACCCAATCAAAAGAAGTCAGAAGAGCTGATTTTAACTCTTGAAACAATATCAGAAGTATATATCAGAAGAGTCAGACCCAGAGAGCCAAAAGGGATCTACAAATACTGATCAAAGGTTCTTGCTTGTACGCTCCATTAGTTTATTTGCGGATCTTGTTTTCTTGAATTTTACGTAAAATCAGGGTTCTGACAAAACTAGCCCATTGGGTTTTTTATAGAGCAACAGAAATATGAAATAAACATAAAACTATACCATTAATCTCCAGAAGGTTGTGTCCAGTCCAGCACCCAGATTAATGATCTGACAGTTGCACTCGGTCTTCCTCAGGAAGGCATTCAGCAACAAATTAACCCCTTGAACGTGTGAGTAGTACCCTAATAAATGAGAGAAAACATAGTCTATATCCTGCAGGCTTAATGATCAGAAAATAAGGGTTATCAAAACTTACCTCCAGAAGTAATAAAATCATACAGTCTGCTCAGGTGCAGTAACCCATGTCAACCAATAGGATATTTGATTTTACACTGGTGACCAGTAAATGCTATACGCTGATTGGTTGACTAGACCTGTAGCAAATAATGCATCTTTTATTATATACCACCACAACTTCCTCCAGGCAGATAATTATTAAAGGGGAACTATTACGAAAATTTTAATTTAATACAAGCATCATCATACTGAAATAAGAACATTTCTAAATACAATCAATAACTATTCTATATTGTTTCTGAAATAATCAAGTTTATGTCCACTGTCCCTCTCTCAGCATCTGTTTCTCTTCATTCTGTCTTCTTGCAGGAGTTGGGTGTCAGATATTCAATGACAGATCCAATATATCTTATAGGGGGGTTTCCTTTCCTAGCAGATGTATTAGAGCTCACTAAAATAACCGATTCCAGTACAAACAAAATCTAACAAAATAACACTGCCTTTTGCACAAATTCTGCATGTAGAGAGACAGGATTTCTGATGATTTTAATAGAGTGAGCTCTAATACATCTTCTAGGCAAAAGGTGTCTTTGTCTCCAATATAAAAGGCAGATTTGTGAGCAAAAATACAACAAATGTATAAGTAGTGAATGGTATGAACATCGGAAGTAGGCGAGTTATGTCTGTTGTAGAGAAATGAAGTACGGAGCACTATCGCTGGGGCTAAAAATTAAGTTTTATTGTGAAATCCTTAAAATCATGGAGCATCTACGCTTGACGCGTTTCGTGGTTACACACCACTTCCTCATAAGCATAATGATAATGAGTAAGTCTAGGTATTTAAAAGCACCACTGCACACACCCACTAAAAACATTTAACTCCTTGGTGTATTCATTATATATCCATTAAGGTGTATATTGCTTATATAGGAATAATAAATACTATAAAGATCAAAAAGTATTATCAATATAAATGTTATCATCAAATAAATTATATGAAATCATCTTCCACAATTGCAATAGTATCTATAAAGACCAATATTAGTCAGACTACTCAAAAAACAGGCGAGGAGCAAGGCTAAACAATGGACTTAGAATATAACATTTAACTATATGTGAGCTGAATGCTGTATAAATATAGTGTACAATCAAAAAGAGTTATGTCTTTTGCTATGAAAAATACTTTCAAAATAATGGCGAGTTGTATTACTGGTTAATGATAGGTAATATAGACAGAATTGCACTACATTGCAGCCTCTGTAAGGAAATATACACAGAACCTTGTGTGGGTGTGGTCAATATTAGGCATGGTATATGAAAAATGGTGTACCCCTGGATTTCGCTTTGAAAATCTGGTAACCATAATTAAAGTAAATGTAAACCTTAAAAAAAAACATAACATTGTTCAGGGAAGTAATGTGTGGGTCATGAATAATTTGACCCTTATCTGATCCTCAAAAACCCGCACCCAACCCTAACTCGTAGAGTGCTAGTATTTATATACTAGTGCTTGTTCCAATATCACAGATCGGAGAGGAGTACATTGGGGCGCAAATATATAAAAAAAGAATTGCATCTGGCAGAAGTGGAGCCCTAGGAGGTTGTGCACCTGCCCGCAGCCCGCAAACTTCAGCCACGCGTCACAAGTTCAGGATGCTCTTCTAGGCAGGCATTAACAGCTATAATCACTTAGCCAGTGTGCTGCTGATTATTCACAACTTACCTTGTATATCTGTGACTTACAGCAGTTTGGGTCAAGCAGATCAGCACCTGGCATTCTAACTGAGCTCCCGGCCAAGTAAAGCACTCCAGTACTTGATGCCAACTTCTAGAATTGGGAAGAACATTCTCAAAAGCAAAACGGAAAAGTGTTCTGATGTTGCTCTGCTCAGGAAACAACACTTTTTGAAATTGTTCTTCTCATCTGTAGTTGGAAAACTGGACTGCAGGTGGTGCTGCCATTTATAAAAAGCTAAAAGATTTAAAACAAAGAAAATAATGGGACATTAAAAAGTTCTTAGAGGAGCTTTTTAAAGTAGAAGGAAAGGTTAAAACTAAGTAAGCTTAATCAGAAATATCTATGTAAATGCACTAGTAAACCTGCAAAGTAATGCTGCTCTGTCAAAAGAAACCCCACTTTCTTTCCTTCCAGGACAGGGGCTAGAGCATGCTTAGTTTGTTCCTCTCTCCCTCCCTGCTGTAATCTGAGCACAGAGCTATGAGCGATCAAGGGGAGACTCGGGCAGGAAGGTATGTCACACCAAGCTAATATGGCGGCTGCTATTCTAAAGAAACAGAGAGAGCTTCTAGAGCAGTTTACTCAGGTATGGTAAAGCATTCTGCTGAATAAATATAGTGTTATAGCTTGCACTATTGTGGCTAACCTATTGGCAATAAACTGCCTCGGTAGCTTTACTTCTCCTTTAGCGTTTACAATTTCTTCGACAGACTTATACACACCTTAACAATCACAGTGTAAAAGAAGAAGCAGCAGAAAGAAGAAGAAATACAAAGTCATATGTAATTTCTTCCCAGACCCTAATTTCATATGGGGATGCACTTACCTCTCTTACCTTGATCTCTGGTGCTTTGCGTTCTTTTGCCTGTCGGACAAATTATTGAATACATTGGGTCTTTCCAGTAGCTGCTACTGACTGCAAACCTGCCAATAACAATGAGAGAACTGAGTAACACAAGGTGGGAGTGAAATAGAGAAGTATTAGGAAAATGTAAGGAGAGAGGTGTTTGCTTTAGCTGGAGCATAAAATCTATTTCCTCTGAAATACCCTCACTTTCATTGGCCCGAGGGTGTATCAAGCTGGACCATCTATGGGGGGGGGGG
>CM044448.1:101091849-101106175 GCA_024363595.1 Xenopus borealis | reverse complement strand
AGTCTAAAAAGCTTAAAATACCAGTTTGAAAAAACAGGCTAAACACTTAATCAGTCAACTGAAATTCCAGGTAACAGATACAGAACAGACACTTGGAATTAATTAGGGCCACATTCAAATGGACATTGCTTTATTGGCCTTTGATGCATTCTTGGACTATTACATATATGTGAGCAGGGTAGATGCAGGCTAGAGTTAACCCCTCGGCCCGCAAACTTTGTGAGACCATCAACCTGAACCTACTGACCTGCGGGCTTTGTGTCAGCCGGTACATCACTATTATATAAATCAGCAATAAAGGCAGCAGAGCGGGGCAGCTGTGGGTATATAAATAGGTGCACTCAGCAGGTGCCGGTTCTCGGGGTTGGATTAGGGTCGGGTGCGGGTTGAGTTTTTCTCGATGCACACATCACAATTATATAGGCTAAATAATTCACCTTTTTTTTTTCCTGCAGATATACTGACCCTACTACAACGTTGGGTTCTTCTGGAAAATTACAAAGCTGGGGTCTTCTGGAAAAGCATCCAACCGTTCGATAAATGTAAACTTTATGATGGGTTAAGCTCTCCATCACTGTAAATACCAGTTTGCATGACATTTTGGGTTCAGTGATTGCAAGGTTGTACTGGGCTGGCAGGACACCAGGAAAAAAACCCAGTGGGTCCTTGACGGCCCAGACCTGTTTCCCCGTTGGCGCCCAAAATGTAGAGAATATGCTACATAAAATATGTAGCGAATTGCACCGCACGCTCATGTGCATGGGGCCAGTCTACAGCCAGGTCAAATCAGATGGTGATACCCAGGCATGCACATGGAGTCCAGCTTTCGCACACAGGGCCCTGAAGGTTTTGAACCCGGTGGGCTCCAGTCCAACCCTGTGTTATTGTGCATACCCATGGTGCCAGACAGTCATAAGGTATAAATGGAAATCGACTAAAGGTGTTGGTATGTCACAATTAGGTATATACCCCAGGCCAGGGCATATTTCAGAGGAGCAAGGAGCCACGGTCTAAGCTTAGTGACACTTCTCTTGTCCCTGAATTGAGTGATGTGCACCAAAATTCTCTTCTCCATCTGTAAATCAGGGATAACCCTATTTTAGCACTACAAAATTAGATGACCTCTGACTTTCCAAACCATAGCAGGCAATGGCTGATCACATTACTGTAACTCTATATTCACTATTTCCTCTCTTATGCTGGTTGTTTGCCTCTAAATTAAGTTTTACTATGATGCAGGGTGATATTCTGAGACAAATTTCCAGTCAGTTTTATTTTTTTTTTATTATTTGTGTTGTTTGACCTTTTAATGCAGCAACTCTCCAGTTTGCAATTTCAGCAATCTGATCGCTAAGGTCCAAATTAGAGTCCTGCAGCAGGTCGGGTACCTGCGGTTTACCAGCAAGAACCCTGCGGTACCCTGTGGGTTGTGGGTAGAAGTTCCAGGTGCGGGTATAGACACCGGACGGTGGTTCTGCGGGTTTGCAGGTCGGGCCAGTGGTCTTCTCAATAGCGATTTTGTACGCATTTTTCTGACCACGTCTACATCCGATGATGTCACTTCCGTTACAATGACAGCACTTCCTGATTCTTGATGGTCAGTGGGTCGCAGGTCCGGGTTGCGGATAAGGTACTTGCGGGTCGGGTCCAGGAGGGTAAGAATGTGGGTCGCGGATTGCAGGTATGGGTCACAAAAAATGGACCTGCGCAGGACTCTAGTCCAAATGACCCTAGCAACCATGCATTGATTTGAATGAGAGGCTGGAATATGAATAGGAGAGGCCTGAATAGAGAGAGGAGTAATAAAAAGTAGCAGTAACTATACATATATAGCCTTACTGAGCATTAGTTTTTTTATATGGGGTCAGTGACCCCCATTTGAAAGCTGGAAAGAGTCAGGGGAAAAAGTTAAATACTATAAAAAAAAATTGAAGGCCAATTGAAAAGTTGCTCTGAATTATCCATTCTATAATATAGGTTTTAACAGCAGCTTACCATACAATATACACCAATTCACAGTCCCTTCCTCTAACTCCATGTACCATGTTACCTTTGACTGTAGGCACTGACCCCACTGTAAGTTCAACCTGTCACAGACCGCCGCCCCACCTCTTTGGACACCACTGTCTATATCGCCGCTTTCTCCCAAGAAATGTCACGACTGCAGCCCTCTCATGTTGACTTTCTGGAGCCAATAACATTTACTTATCACGCCTGCTTGGCTTGTCACTGGTTAAAAAGTGACAAGTTCTCGCCCATCGGCTTAATACAAGGTACTATTGGCTAAGGCGAAAGCGAGGCGTGAAACTAAAACACAGGAAGGCATAAGAACTTTCGGATGATACAGAGCGAGGCACTTCCGAATTTTGTTTTATTTAGTAAGGAATAGTATTGTGTCTGGCGCTACTATTGGTGTAAAACCTTCCATTTTTGTATTGGTGATAGTGCGTCCTTGGTAATATAATTGAGTAAGTCTGGAGCCCTCCATTTGTGGGGTGGGAGTTCTCATACCGCCCAATATCTTGTAAATGTTTTGTGGCCACACCCCTTTAACATACCTCGGACAGTCCCTCGTTTGACAGCTCAACCTGCAGTCCCTCATTTGTACTGGAATGTCCCATTTTTCTCTGCACTGAACAGCCAGAAAAAGAAACAAAGGGGCATGTTTACTAAGATTGGAGATACATATTTGGAGAGATTTCTGGAGATGTTGCCCATAGCAACCAATCAGCAATTAGATTTAAACAGCCACCTATAAGTTAGCAAAGATCTGATTGGTTGCTTTAGGCAACATCTCCAAAAATGTCTCCAGATATTTATCTCCAATCTTAGTAAACATGCCCCAAAGTTTCTAACTTAATGGGCGTTTGGCATAGAGAATAGGTAAAAGGTGCAATTAAGAGACTTTGTAACTTGTGATGGGCGAATCTACCCAGTTTCGCCGAAAAATTTCCTAATTTCCAGCGAAATTCGTGAATTGGCGAAAAAATTTGCGAAACGTTTGCGTCATTTTTTGTCGCATCAAAAACTCGCACAACTTTTTTTTGGCGAATTTTCGCCAGCCGAATTTTCTCCGGTGTTTTGCGAATCGTGGGAATTCACCGCGAATTCGCCCCTGGCAAATAAATTCGCCCATCACTATTTGTAACAATTTAGAGATAAGAAAATAATATTTTCAAAATTTCATAACCTACCAAATTTTGTAGAATGAACATGGTAATTAGAGGGTGTGGCCACAAAAATGGGCGTGGACAAAAAAAATTAGCCATACTATGTGTGAAAAAAAATGTTGTCCTTTTTTACTTCCAAAATATTGTAAGGTATGCCTTAATTAAAATGTCCATTTTACAACATTTGGCAGGTTATGAAAGTTTGAACACATTTCTGTGGTTTTTATGTGTTATTACCTTTTTGCTAATGAAGGTGAATTGCCCTTTAAGCTGCGAGTCACAGTTTCCCCAAGAGACCTGCTTATCTTATATTATTACAATTGTTTATTTGCTTCTCTTAAATTGTTACAAATGTATCTAAATGCTCCTGCCATATTCTGGGCTCTAAAAACAGGACAATACAGAGGTATTCAATTACGTTTTAGAAACTTTGCATCTTTTTCTGGGTGTTCAGTGCAGTAGATCAGGGTCGGACTGGCCAGGCCCCCCCCCCATCTCCTGATGTCCTGGGCCTACTTAAAAATAAATTTTTTTTGATCAAAGAGAGATTTGGGACATTTAAGTAACAGTCCTGGACTGAGGGCCGAGCTGGATTGGGCATAGCAATAAGATGCAATGTGCCATCTCTGGGGCAATTTTCCAGAACTTCCATTAAAACTGCTCAGTATTTTATAAAAATACACCATTTTTTCTGGGGTCATCTTACTCTTATGAGTTCTTCTGTCACTCGCAATGCATGCTTTTTTCTTGCAGCACAACTTATGGCACTGCTGCTGTGTGTGCTACTGTATATGGGTGCATGAGCCACATATGCAGTGTATAAAATGGTAAATGGAAGGGAAAGGGTTTGTGTAACGTTAATTAGGAATGTATTGGATCCAAGATTTGGTTTGGGACTTGGGAACCCCTGCATTTTTTCAGGAATCACATGAATTTAAAGCTCTCGACAACAGAATATATCTCAAATCCGAATACTGTGTGCAAAGTAGGGCTCTGATTCCCATCAGTATTTGGCAAATCTGTTTTAGAGGATTCAGCATTCTGACGAAAATAATGGTTTTAGTGCATCCCTAGTAACAATCCAACATTTTCCAGAGCTTCAAAGCTAAAAAAAAAAAGAAGTAAACATTTAGGGCCTGGCAATAGTTTGTCAGGGGGATGTCACTAAACTTTATGCAAAGGAAATAACATCCCCACAATGTGGGGGCTCCCTTTCATCCTAGTGCCCTATTCAACAAAATGAGCATAACAAAAGCACCCAGTAAATATATATAGTGCAATAATAGACATTGGTTTATAAATGAGCCCTGTAGCGGAGCCATCTATGTTTTCATCTCACCCTAACCCCATTATGGGCACAAAAATAGGGGAATTTCTGATAGCTATACCTATTTCCCACTTTTCTGCAGACTGAGAAATGCATTTGAAAACACACCACTGTAAAACACTGAGCATGGAGTGTCTGGTGATACAAATGTTCTTTGTGATGGCCTATCACTGCATCACCTGCAATACACCCCCCAAAAAGCTCTACATGACGGTGATATTTCTTTTTAAAATATTCCTTTTATTATTATCCACTAGATGGCGCTTATCCCACGTTCATTTGAACTGCGGCTCCTCAAGTGCTAATCATATATTCTAAATTAACTGTACAAAAACCATGAGAATCTGAAAGGTGTTTTGTATTGAAGCAACATAAATCAGGTGAAACACTAAAAGTGTTCAAGTGATACATAACATGTGCAAGAGTGTTCAATCTCACTATATCACCAAAAGCATCAGGGTACCCCTTCTAATCTCACATGCCCTTAGTTGAAAAATCAATGGTCTGGAGTTGTTCTCCAAGATTTAGGCTAGGGCCCTTGGTTCCAATAAAAGCTAACTTTATAAATACATTATATAATGACATTCCTGACAATTCCATACTTCCTTCTTTGTGGCAACAGTCTGGAGAAGGCTCTCCCTGTTTCAGCACAATAAAGCCCCCATGCGCAAAGCCATGTCTGTTCAGCAGGGCTGCTCCGGCCATGAAGCAAGGTGAGAACCTCAGGAGGCACGGAGCGGCCAGTTACCAGGGGCGGCAAAAAGTCCCGCCTGAGGCGGAAGCAGCCCCTGGAACGCCCCTGCTGTTCAGAATGGGTTTGCCAAGATGAGAGAAGAAGAACTTGACTGGTCTCAACCCAACTGAACCCCTGTGGGATTTATTGGAACACCAATTGTGAGCCAAAGACTTCCCAGAAAAGTAGCAGCAAAGGGAGGAGCAATAGTGGATGCTGGGAGTTTGTACTTAAGAAGGAGCTGAGTTGAGCTGAAGAAGGAGCCGAGTTGCGTTGAAGAAGGAGCCGAACTGTGCTGAAGTAGGACCCGAGTTGTGCTGGAGAAGGAGCCGAGTTGTGCTGGAGAAGGAGCCGAGTTGTGCTGGAGAAGGAGCCGAGTTGAGCTGAAGAAGGAGCCAAGTTGCGTTGAAGTAGGAGCCAAGTTGCGCTGAAGTAGGAGCCGAGTTGCATTGAAGTAGGAGCCGACTTGCACCAAACCTTTGGGGGCTAATATTTTTTTAACTTGGGGAGCCCTGGCCATTAATCGAGGTATGCCACCAATTTTTTTTTTTCACTTGTAGTGGGCACAGAAAATGTTGTTGTACAGGCCCCGTGAATTCAGTACATATATATGTGGGCCGAAACGTTGGATGAGCATAATTAAACACTTTTGAGTTCACAATTTTGTTTCCGAGTGCGGGTCCTTTTGAAAATATGGGTATATATATATTAAGTATTGTATATAGTTGGAATAATTTACTTTAAAATGTGATTAGTAAGAAAAGTTTGGTTTTCCATTATCGATACTTATCCCCAATAAATAAACCAATTATAAGTCAGCTTCTAATTGTGATGTCATTGCAGCACCTCTGTGATGATACAGGAATGATGTGGCATTGGCTGCCCAGTGTGTTACACTGGTTCCACATTACACACACAGCACCATGTGTCTATTCTGTTTATAAACCCTGAATGCAAGTCTCTGAGTCACCATGTGTTTAGGCTTAGTAACATGCTGCAGTCACAGCCCAGGTCTGCTCCACCTCCTGTGTCACCCAGTCCTATGGTCTGCTCCACCTCCTCTGTCACCCAGTCCTATGGTCTGCTCCACCTCCTGTGTCACCCAGTCCTATGGTCTGCTCCACCTCCTGTGTCACCCAGTCCTATGGTCTGCTCTACCTCCTGTGTCACTCAGTCCTATGGTCTGCTCCACCTCCTTTGTCACCCAGTCCTATGGTCTGCTCAGGCCCGGACTGGCAATATGTGGGTTAGGGCAAATGCCAGATGGGCTGCTATAAGGACCCATAGAAAGTCAGTATTTAGTGGGCTGGTGGGGACTGTTTGGGCCTCTATGTGGGCTGATTGGGCCTCTGTGTACCTGAAATGCCAGGGCCTATTTTGATTCTCAGTCCAGTCCTGGGTCTGCTCCACCTCCTGTGTCACCCAGTCCTATGGTCTGCTCCACCTCCTGTGTCACTCATTCCTATGGTCTGCTCCACCTCCTGTGTCACCCAGTCCTATGCCATTGGGTGCTCTGGGCACTTCCTAAATGAGCAGGGACATAGTTGTTCACAGGCTGAACAACAAGGAGTACACGACCCAGGGAGATCACCCAACGGAACTTTTAATTCAGCGTTTTATATTCTGTTTTTCACCAAAGTGTACCTGCTGCATTCTCTGCAGGAATGTCATTGCTCTCTTCTATTATATTATACTTCAACAGTAAAGTCTCATGACTTGAATCCAGTAGTCACTTGACATGGGACCTCGGCCCCAACAGCAAAAACGTTTTTAGCCCCCAAAAGGTTTACTCATAATCATATCCGGAAACTGACGGTTTCTTTCTGGGTCCTGTACACTCCTTGGCCCAGCTATCTCTGCTTGCTCTATAGTTATAGCCCTCACTCATTGATATTAATCATTAATGAACTAAATAGGATGTAAACGAGACTTACTTTGTTCTGTAAGCAAAAGGTAAAACCAAAACCCTTGAGTCTCATTTTATTGGTCTAAACCAGGGGTGTCCAAACTTTTGGCTTCCCTGGGCCACCTGAATATTAAATAGACTTGTTATATTATTACTACTAAGTGGGCAATGGGCAGAGTCCCCCCCTACTGCCTATTCCTATATCCTTTGCGACAAGACGTTTCCTCTGGAACCAGGGGTTTCAAGCTGGGCCGTATGCATCCGCCCTCGGGGCCGCAGGTTAGACATCCCTGGGCTAAACTATTATTATATTTAATATAAAGAATCACTATTGTGATTGTGTCTCCAAGTTCTATGAATTTATCTGCCTAGCCCTAGTTCCAGCCCAGTACAGGAGTAACAAAAAAGCAAAGAATGACACCAATTGTAAGCTTATTAAATCCATATACTGAGTGGCAAATAAATAGCCATTCAGGTGGATTCAAACCTCCAAACTTTTTGATGTTTGAAAACAAAAAAAAAAATGGCACAATTTACTCCATGTTCTTTATTCACCTTGATCATGTGCAATTACATCCAGATCTGGGTGGTACAAAGACCTTAAAGGGGTGGTTCACCTTCAAGTTAACTTTTAGTATATTGTAGAAGAGCCAATTCTAAGAAACTTTTCAATTGGTCTTCATTATTTATTTTCATAGTTTTTTAATGAATTGCAACTTTCTTCTGTTTCTTTGCAGCTTTCAAATGGGGGTCACTGACACCATCTAAAAACAAATGCTCTGTAAGGCTACAAATGTATTGTTATTGCCACTTTTTATTACTTATCATTCTATTCAGTCCCTCTCCTATTCATATTCCAGTCTCTTATTCAAATCAATGCAGGGTTGCTAGGGTAATTTGTACCCTAGAAACCAAATTGCTGACACTGCAAACTAGAGAGCTACTGAATAAAAAGGTAAATAACTATAAAACCACAAACAATAAAAAAAATGAAAACCAATTGCAAATTGTCTCAGAATATCACTCTCTACATTATACTAAAAGTTTATTCAAAGGTGAACAACCCCTTTAAGTAAGTCTGAGTCTGAAAGCCAATGGGAGATGCATAGGAAAGAGACTGAATAGAACCATACGCGTTATAAACAGTAGTTATTCCATTTCACGTTTCATTTGTTTTATGGTTGCCAGGGTCAATGACCCTGACAACCAAGTAGAATTGCAGCTGCAAAGGGAAATATTACCTTTAAATTATCATTCACAAAGGAGATATCAGGACTGATATCCTGAAGTCCTGGTAAGACATCAGTTGGGGGAGGCCATCATTTTGGCTGCATACAAGGGCCTAAAGAAAAAAGCTGCCACCACAGGCAGAAACTGTAAAGTTGTCAATTAATGTCAAGCCATTAGTTGACAGCTTCATTCTGCTAAAACTTTCTGAATAAACAGAGCAAGAGGCAGGGGACACTGCTGGGAGTGTAGTTGGCATGGTCAAGGTATACAGGCCCGGATTTGTGGAAAGGCCACCTAGGCTCTGGCCTAGGGTGGCAGGATTTTAGGGGGAGGCATGCTGCCCAGCCACACCCACATTGGTTCAGAAACACTGGGCATATGCAGGAGATACAATAGTTTTTTAAATTTCCCAGGCACCAATCCCCATCGCTCCAGTCCTAATGATGAAAATTTGCAAATAAAGGGCAGAGTATGAGGGAGACTAACAGCAGTGGGCCTAGGGGCTCCCGCAATGTAAATCCGGCCCTGAAGATATAAGAGGGAGGTGCTACTTTAGAAGCACAATAATAACAAAGGTCATGATTGTCTCACCCCTAGCCCACCCACTAATGCCCCTGATCCTTGCTTCAGCTGACCCACTATATATGAGATCAGAATTTAGCTTAGAATACTGAAAACAGATCTCTGATTGGTTGCTATGAGTTATTGTACAGAAGCTTTAACAGATTTGCCCACGAACCCCATTGTGTGTTATAGTCATATGTGGAGCCCAGGTCTGGACTGAGTTTCAAAATAGGCCCTGGGGTTTCAAGTACAACCAGGGTCAGACTGGGCCGGCTGGACACTGGGGAAAACCTGTGGACCCCGGCCCTCATGGGCCCCCACTGGCCCAGACCCGCTCCCCTTTTTGCCTGGGCCCATTAAAAAATCAAATTGCCTAGGGTTGCCACCTTTTTTTGAAAAAAATACCGGCCCTCCTATATATATAACTTTTTTTTCCTACTGATAACATTGGAATCAACCACCAAAAATACCAGCCAGGCCGGTAAAATACCGGCTAGGTGGCAACCCTAGTGGCAGCACACATATGCACCGTCGTCATGGATACACACAGGCATTTGTTCATGTGTGTCACATGTGCTGCGGGGGCCCCAGAGGTTTATTTAGTGTATTTAGGGTAGTTAGTGTATTTAGGGTAGGTGTTTTTTTAATTAAGGGTTTGGTTCTACTTTAAAAATGTGCCTCGCCAGGACTGGGTTTTTGTTGCCTTGCCACAAACCCGCACCTGCAGAAGCCCAAACTGCCCCCACCAGCCCAATAAATAGTATGGCATTTTACAACAGCCCTTCTGGCATTTGTCAGAATCCACAGATTTCCAGTCCAGGCCTGAGAGAAGGAGTTCATTGGAGGTTGATATATTTGCACAGAAGCTTTACAAGCCTCACAGTCTGTCAAATACATATCTAAGATACCTTTTCTGGAAAAAAATACCGGCCTTCCTATATATTTATCGTTTTTCTCTGTTAATAACGTTGGGATCAACCATCATTTTTACCGGCTAGGCCAGTAAAATACTGGGCAGCTGGCAACCCTAATGGGCAGTGGTACATGGGACAATTCTCAATGTGCCCATCTGAACTCCAGTTAGGGTTGCCACCTAAGGAGGTGGGCCGTGAACGTGATGTAATAAGGGGAGTAGCCGCATTGCGGTGAAGGCCAGAGGGAGGACAAAAGGCCGGACCAGGGGTTTTGTTAAGTGTATTACAAATTTGTTGGTAAATCTGTAATATCAGCCCTGGCCTTGGCAGGTGTTTTACCGGCTAGGCTTGCAAAATACTGGGTGGTAAAACACTTCTAATTGCCCCTCCATTGACCTGAATGGCAACTGCCTGGACTAGGGTTGCCACCTTTTCTGAAAAAAATACTGGTTTTTCTATATTTATCTTTTTTCCCTATTAATAACATTGGGATCAACCATAATTTTTAACAGCCAGGCTGGTAAAATACCAGCCAGGTGGCAACCTTTCCCTGGACCCTGAAAGTGCGTAGGGTTGCCAGCCGGTAAACCACCTGCCAAGGCGGGCCAGTATTACAAATTAACCGGCAATATAGATGCTGGTAAATTTGTAATACCCTTAAAAAAAAGGCCCCCAATCTAATCAAAACGTAACTTTTTTTGCCGCCTTTTTGAAAAAAAGATGGCAACCCTATTAGTGAGACAAAAAGCTTTGGATAAATATATAATCATACCTCCAAACGTTGTGGAAGTAAAAAGAGGGACAAAACAATGTGGCCACACCACCTAATTACCATGTTCATTCTACAAAATTTGGCAGGTTATGAAAGTTTGAAAATATTTCTACTTATCTAAAATGTTACCATTACTTATTTTCTTATCTTAAAATTGTTACAAAGCCATTTGCACCTGTTCTGGTGTTCTGGGCTCTCTGCCAAAAGCCAATTAAGTTAGAAACTTTGTTTCCTTTTCTGGCTGTTCAGTGCAGAGAAAAGAGGGACTTTCCAATACAAATGAGGGACTGCGGGTTGACCTGTCAGAAGAGGGACTATCCCTCTGAAAAAGGGACAATTGGGAGGCATGGAGCAAAACAGAAAAAAAACTGCTACAAAGAGCTTGTAATCCACAAAAAAAACCTGTAAACTTTTTTTTTTACATTTGCTTGAAATTGTGCGTGACAACGGACTGAGGCAGGGAGGGACACCATTTTGTTTTGAGGACGATTTTACTTCACTTTTAAAGATATTTTATTTCCTGTATAAAAACAGACGGTACCACATGGGAAGGGGGAGGGGGCGTGCTAGTCCAACAACATCTGGAGAGTCACAGCAGGGTTTCTATCTACCTGTACTCCCCTTCACCCAAGGTTGCGTTTGACTGTCCTGTGATACAGGCTTTGGCCGCTGAAGTGCATGCTGGGAGTTGTAGTCTACGCGCAGCTGGAGGGCCACAGGTTGGAAAGTTGAGAGCAGCAGCAGTAGGTAGTGAAGGGAAGGAGAAAGTGGGAGGAGTGCGGGGAGGGAGGAGGCAGTTACAGGACTGGGAGGTGCCGCCTTCTCCCACTCACCGGGCTCGGGACGTAGAACCTTGTTGTTGGGGGCTCCCTGAGTTCGAGCCCATGGATTAGCCGGAGGCGTAACAGGCCGGTTCCGAGTTGGTTCTCTGTCAGTGCGGGCACGGCACGAGGCACCATGAAGAAGCAGTTCAATCGCATGAAGGTTCTGGCGAACCAGACTGTAGGGAGGTGAGTGCGCGGCCGCACAGGGACTTGGGCTCCAGGCACCAGGGGTACAACTTACTGGCTGCTGCTGCTGGGCAGCGCGGGGAGATTGGGGGAACCTGCAGTCCCGACTCCCCGAATCTTGGGCAAGTTGGGGGATCATTGAGTCACAGACTTCTGAACGAGTTGGGCGGGACCCTGTGTCGGGGGGGAGTTTATTGTAGTTGCGTCTGACGGTCTGGCTCACTTTAGGGCAAGTTTGGGACCCGTGTGACTGATTCCTGGCCTGGGCCTCGAACTCTGGAATATGCTGTGGTTTTAAGTCTCTAAATACAGAGCAATTGGGGGGCTTAAGACTCCACCTCCTGAGCAAGTTCCAGCAGGTCTTATGGGGCCCCTGGGCAAATAATGGCCCTTGGAGAGACCGTTTAGTTTCTAATTGAATAGCAGGGCTGGTCCGTGTGTCCATGGCAAGCTGGGGGGTTAGTAGAGAAAGTACATGTCAGGGATACACTGTACTACTATAAGTAGGTCATTACTTGCATTATATTGCACGTTAGTGCTTGGGGAAGCTGAGGGCAGTGGGTTAGGTGTGAGTACAGTGTATGTCCATGGGGCGCTGTGTATTTATGTTGTGGCGGTGATTTGGTGCTGGTTCAGGCACTGACACTTTGTTGTGAATATATTAGGGCTCTTACTCATCAGCGTTTTTCCCTGTGCTCCCCTGCATTCTGTTTTGCCGCGTTCAGCCGCAGTGGAGCGCAGGAATAGACGCAAGCAATTCTTTTCAATGTGGCTATACTCACACAAGTGCATGTAGTCGCAGAACGCAGGAAAGATGCAGCATGTTCGACCTGCGTTCTGCACCTACATGTGTCTATTCCTGCATTTCCCTGCGGCTGAACGCAGCAAAACGGAACGCAGAGAAAAACACTGGTGAGTAAGAGCCCTTAGGCTTAGTCCAGACGGGGAGACTTCTCGCCGCGACCGATTGCCCCCGAATAGCTAGGCACCGGCATAGCTTAAAAACGCCTGCGCTTATTCACACGGAGCGGCGCGATTTTTGAAATCGCTCCAAATTGCCTCGCCAGGCAATTTGGAGCGATTTTAAAAATCGCGCCGCTCCATGTGAACACGGCCGGTGCCTAGCTATTCGAATCTCCCCGTCTGGACTAAGCCTTGGAGTTGGAAGTTGAACACAGCATTGCCAATAATGAGATCTAGGCCTTTAAAATGATTGTTCGTTTTCAAACACTTTTTTTCAGTCCAGTTGGTTTCAGATATTTCTTTCAGAAATAACTACTTTTTCCAATTACTTTCTAGTTTCTATGTGTGACTGTTTTTCTAATATTGAAGTGTAAAGTTTCATTTCTCGCCTTCTAAAGCAGCTCTGGGAAGCGGGGGGGGGGGGTCACCGACCCTGTAAACTGTTATAAATGGATACATTTAGTTGATGTATTTCTTATCGTTGTCCCTGCTGAGCAGAATCTCTGGGTTTCATTACAGTCAGCTGTTAGAATTGATACAATAGTGGCTAATACTCCAGAGATGCTGCTGAGAAATGGATCAACTAAATGTTGCAAAATTGTAACAGTTGCTCTTGGATCACTAGTGGAGCTGCCAGACTCGAGCACCAGAGACCCCAACATTCAACTTTAAACTTAGATTTTGAGAAAACATCAAAAAATAAAAATGATGGAAATGAACTGGAAAAAGGCTTTATTTGTGGTGAGGTGAAACTGAAAACAACTCAACTAAAAAAAAGTGTTTGAAAGGTGATCAACTCCTTTAAACTGGTTATATAGCTCCATAAGGGGCTCGGAGCAGAGTATGTAGGGCCAATTATGTCAAGTGTATTTCCACCTTGCTTTGTGCTGGGATTCAGGGCAGAATATATAAATGCCCAGGTCGGGTTCAGGCACAGAACTCTGCCCCTGTTTATTAACCTGTACCCATAAATGACACCAGCTTTACAATGGGAAACTCTCAGCCTTTTGTCTGTTGAAGTCTGTATTTCTATAATATTGCCCCCTCTTTCCGCTGTGTGTACTGGTTGCAACCTCTTAGCACTGTAGCCACTCAGCCTATACTTGGATCATTTACATTGCATTGGCTTCTCTTTGTATAGATGACCTGAGGGCACATTAAACAGATCAGAGAGTCATATAATGATCAGTTGGCTTCCAGGCTGTTCTTGCCTGAGGCAATCACCGTCATGCCTCCGTATTGGTGCTGGAATGCTGCTGTCCAGCTGTTTATCTTTAGTGGCCCAACCACAGCCCTGTGCATATACTGGTAAAGCTCAGCCAACCTCTGTGACCATTTGTAAATACCAAGAAACCCAGAGACCCATTAATGTTTCTGCCAGAATCCCAAATAGTAGCTGTATCCATAGCTCTCGCCGCATATTCCAAATATTTGGGGATTTCTTTAATAAGTTTAGCCTGAGGTAGTTGCTGTTTTCACACCAAACAATAGGGGGTGGGGAATTTACATATATATAACCCAAAAGGGCAGGCAGTCGTGTAAAGAATGTGATCATTTTGCCTGGGTGCTGTCCATAGAGTAAGTCTTCGTATGAATAATCTTCAATTGTTTATTGTGGACTGATATTTCGGCCTGCACTTGGACATCTATCTAAGTGAAAAAACACAGCAAACAGTGCCAAATTATAAAATACAGTGTGTGTGTGTGTGTGTGTGTGTGTGTGTGTGTGTGTGTGTG
>CM044448.1:100994176-101059726 GCA_024363595.1 Xenopus borealis | reverse complement strand
GATGAACAACTACTGTTATTACTGAGCCCTCCCCTTCCACTCTGTAGCTGGTCCAGGGCCACATTCCACTGGGGTATAATTTATAATCCAGCTTGCTGTAGCATCTCTGAACAACCTTCAGTTGTTGATGTCATGGATATAATCACCAGCTGGAGACTACAGGTTGAACCGCCCTTGTATAAAGTGTTCCTGACCCTATCTTGCCTTACAATGTACACAGACGCTGTGCTGCAGCTGTGGAATTCAGTGGCATTTCTTTTTGTTCCGTCTGGATGCAAATGCTTCTTGGCGGGGCCCCAAAATATTGAAATCCGATGCGAGTTTCGACTGTGCAGTTCACTTCAGATTTGCAGATGCTGCAACCCAATAAAATCTACTAGGCAGTTCCCTTTACCTCGTGTTTTAGTCATTATTTTTGTATGTAATCTCTATCTCTGAAGTCTACAGCCTTTTTATTTTACATCTTTTAAATGTTTGTATTGCCAACTTATTGCTAAGTCGCCCAAAATTGCTGCGGTTGACAAATCTCCCATTATTTCCCCAACCATTGCCCTTGAAGTACCTTCACAGTCTGCAGCCTTCCAGCTGCTAATGTAATATACTTGTTAAAATACCTTACCTAGCAGTGCAGTATGGCACCTAGGTTATATTTGCCCTTTAAACGGCAATACATTTGGCTATGCAGTGGTGTCGGATCACCATTAAAATGCAACTGAAGCGAAGGCCTTGAGATGAATGCAGTACTTGTTCCTGACCTCTTACAGTGGTGACATACCGCTGTATAGACCTTTGTCCAATTAACTCGTTTATAGTTTCTTCCCCCCTATGTAAATGGCCATTCCTAGCCAATCCAAATGGGTTTTCAGGTGTTGGTGGTTTCACCTTGGTTTATAATAGCTCAGCCACTTTGGTACTGAGCCACCTCACCTGTTTATTCAGTCAGCTGTGTTAAAGGATTGGGTTACTGCCTGCCAAATGCCTAGTATTCCAGCACAAGTGTATCAACACATTAAAGGGGAAGTGCCATTATTATAAAAATGTACTGACTTAACTGTAGTCAATACTTATCCATTTTGCAGTGTTTTATAGTTTTTGTGCAATAAATGTGTTGTTAGTGTTGTTTATCTGTCCCCCCCCCCCTCTCTAATCCTGCCCCCCATGTAGTGGACTAAAATAGCTATGAAACGGAGGCAGTGCTTTGTTTTGTTGCTATGGTTACATGCACAAGTTGCGGCCTAGTGCTGCCCCTGAAGCCTGAAAGCATTTCTCCGCCCTTTATGTCAACATTTAGCAGTAACAGGAACACTGAAGTCATTCTGGCACATATCTTCCAAGGTGGAGCAGGGAAAAAAAAAATAAAGAAATGCTTGTATGTTGGGTATGTGCTGAATTGTTGTGTTCCAGTCTCTGGCATATCCTGAGCTACGGTGTCATGTGAGTCACAGATTATTAAAATAACATCATTAAAAATGTACCATACTTTGTATATTTTCCTGTGTAGTCAGCACTGTGCCCTTCCTTGTGTGTGAGGAGAGTAAGACATTATTTACTGAGGGGACGAAATATATGTTTATCAGACCTAAGTGTTGACACCCATGGTTGGGCAGAAGCACTGATCCGATCATACAGCTGCTGACTTGTCAACCCGCACAGAGTCTTCAGGAATTGCCTCTTCCCAATCCCAGTCTATATCTCCATGTGAACTGCACCAGGGACATCTATATAGGCACCTGTGGGCCCATGTCTACAGTCAGGGGCAAAGTAGAGTTGGGATGTGGAGAGTATTCTGAGACAATTTGCAATTGGTTTTCATTTTTTTATGATTTTTGTTATTTATCTTTTTATTCAGCGGCTCTCCAGTTTGCAACTTCAGTAGTCTGGTTGTTAGGGGCCAAATTATCCTCTCAGCCATGCATTGATTTAAATAAATATGAATAGGAGAGGCCTGAATAGAAAGAGGAATAATAAAAAGCAGAGATAACGATAAATATGTAGCCTTTCAGAGAACTTGTTTTTTAGATGGGGTCTGTGACCCCCATTTGAAAGCTGGAAAGAGTCAGAAGAAAATTGAACATTTTAAATAGATAATAGAGACCAATTAAAATATTGCTTAGAATTGGCCATTCTATAACATACTAAGGCTTCAGGCACACAGGCAGGTTCAGGGAGATTAGTTGCCCATGGCCTGGCGACAAATCTCTTCTTTGGGGTCAGCAATCCCCCCAAACTGCCTTATCCTGCCTCACAAAGCAACTTTGGGCGACTTCAGAAAATTAAGCAACGCAAGTGTCATCCCGCTAGCGATTTAACATTCTAGCTGGCGGAAAGGCAGTTCGGGGAGATCGTCACCCCGAAGAGGAGATTTGTCACCGGGCCGACTAATCTTCCCAATATACCTGTGTGCCTCTACCCTAAAAGTTAACTTAAACGTGAACCACCTATTTAACACCCCACTAGAAAGCACCCACATATATCATAGTATAGGGCAAGGGCTGAATGGGGGTGTGTGTGGCCAAGATACAACCAAAATATAAAACCACTCACTGCCTTGGCATTTCTGCTGTTTGGTGTTGGCCAACGGCACTTATACACGCGCCGCTTGTTTCCGTATTTGTTTTGGGAATCAAAGATGATGTCATTTTATTAGAATCTGATGAGTCAGATTGTTCATTACAGAAATTTGTAGGCAGGGCGCTTGTATATTATAAGCAAAGAGCAGCAATTATCTCCTTTTTACATGCTACCGAGTGATATCACCAGTTGGTGCTTAGTGATGTCACTTCTGCGTGACCCCCTGAAAGTGTGTATTCTATATGTTCTACTGTAAATTATAGGAATACGAGCCAACCTCAAGTTCCATTGTGTGTATAAAAACCCTCACCCTGCAGCAAGGTGCTTTTATATGTTCTGGAATTCCTTGGTGGCTTCCAGTATCCTCTATTTTATTTTACTAATGGGAGGGGTGTTATTCCGTGAGTGTGTGCTAACACTAATAAGTAAATCCTTATGTAGGTCAGTAAGAAAGCTGTGTCACTCCATTATCAAGGTTGACTGATACATTCCCCACATAGGTGCTCATTTCTCAGGTCAGGCTCACACTTCAGTGAAAAGTGGGGTGACAGGGTCAGCAGTGTATTTAGGGACAATATGCACAGTTTTCTAGCAGGTCTAGTACTTCATAGTCATGTGACCAAAGCTACTGGCTTTTTAGAACCGAACAATAGCTAAAATGCAGTCAGTCAGACCTTGCTCTGCTCTATAAATTCCCCAGCACTCATTAGTGCAGGCATTTCAATGGGAATATGAATTTTTAAAGAGCTTCAGTGCCAGCATTGCCTTCTGAATAGCACGGCAGAGAAAATACAGGGACAATACTCAGCTAGGAAATTAGTAGACAGAAACAGAAGTGTTTTAATGGGGTAGTACAAACCTATAGACATCAAGTTTAAACCTTTTATTGCCCCTATAGAGGGTGCTCATCTAAATGCTGGAAAAAGCAAGGGGGAGAAAGCTGAGAATTCACAACAATCTATAGAAATGTAGACCGATTAAGAGGTTGTTAAAAACCATGGTATTCTGTAACATACAACATTTTTTAAAGGATATTATCATGGGAAAATGTGTTTTTTTTTTCAAAACACGTCAGTTAATAGAGCTGCTCCAGCAGAATTCTGCACTGAAATCCTTTTTTTCAAAAGTGCAAACAGATTTTGTTATATTCAATTTTGAAGTTTGACATGGGGCTAGACATTTTGTCAGTTTCCCAGCTGCCCCAGTCATGCGACTTGTGCTAGCACTTTAGGGAGGAACTACTTTCTGGCAGGCTGCTAATCTTCTACTTAAAGGGCACCTATGGGCCGAAAAAATTTCCCCAAACCGAAGGTGCGGGCTGATAGAGCCCTCATTCCGGTTGTTCCCATTGTTCTGTTGTTAGGCTGCTGGGGAGAAGGGAAGGAAGGGTTTTGATATCACTCCAACTTACATTAAAGAGTGAATAATGTTTATCAGAGCACAAGTCACATGACCAGGGTCAGCTGGGAAACCTACAATATGTCTAGCCCCATGCCAGATTTCAAAACTGAATATAACAAAATCTGTTTGCTCTTTTGAAAAATGGATTTCCGTGCCGAATTCTGTTGCTATTACTATTAACTGATGCATTTGAAAAAAAAAAAAAAATCTTCCCATGACCGTATCCCTTTAACTTTTTTACATTTTCAATATTGTTTATGTACCTTAATAAACTCAACTGAACGAGCTTATGTTAAAAAATCTGGGAAACTGACATCTAAATGAGATGACGAAAAGTAAGAATTATTTTAATTGTCCCCCCCCTTTTTTTATTGGGTCTTTTCCTGCTCATATTGTTAGTCTTGCAAGCTTTATAAGCACTGATTAGAGCCCCACTCTCCTTTTTTCGATTTTTGTTTTCAAATGATTCATTGTAAAATAAAGATGATTAAAATGGATTAAGAAATTATGTAATACACAAAGAATGCCAGAAAGTGACCACCCTCTAGCAGTCAGATAGTGTTTTAAAGGGGTGGTTCACCTTATGTAAACTTTTAGTATGTTACAGAATGGGCAATTCTAAGCAACATTTGGCAATTGGTCTTCATTTTTTTTTTTTTCTCATGATTTTCTTCTGCCCCTTTCTAGCTTTCAAATGGGGGTAAATGACCCAAATGCTCTGCAAAGCTACAAAACTATACAGAAACTATACAAAATGAAAAACAGTTAAATGTTGCTAAGAGTAGGGTATTCTATAACTAAATGTTAACAGCTTTACATTATTTCCTTCTCAGATGTATATAGGGTTGCTATATATTTATATTATAAATATATTATTCCTATATATTTATCTGTTTATCCTATTAATAACATTGGGATCAACCATCAAAAATACCGGCCAGGCCGTGGCAACCCTAGATGTATGTATACTAAGAATGTTTTATAACATCCTTCTCTATGGGCTTGGAGCTGATTGTTTCACAGTTTTGTTGCCTTATGCTGGTAGTTTCCCAAACTTTTTTTTTTATTTTTAGATGATCAAACACCCAGTGATAACAAATCACTGCTAGGCCACACCCATTAACTGTATTCTTGCAAGGAAGCACTACAGGATGTAAGAATGTTTGTGATCAGGAAACTGTCAATAATGGAGTTTTATGCAAAACTGAAATTGCAATTGTTACTGACACATTCTAGGAAGATAGTGATCTTTCAAATATCCCATTGCTGTAGCACTGTCACATTCTGCGACTGAAATTTATGAGTGCATCACACAACCCCTCCCAGGTCATTGTGAAGGGGGGGGGGGGGACATAAGGCTTTAGCAAATAGACATTGTTTTGAGGAAGACAAAGTTATCTCTGATCTTATGGGCTGGGGGGCAATAGCAAGGGAAGTATTGCCATTACCTCTTGTTTTTTATGTTTACATTTCTGTATTGTTCTTCAGGCTTTCTGCTCCTTCTTATGGAAATCCCCAGGTCTTCAGCATTTTGGGTAGTAGATCCAAATCCTGTTCTAATAACAATGCAATATGTAGCTGGCCATTTTGTACGAAACAAAATCTTCTGCAGATATCGGTCGGTAAAATCATTTACAGGCCAGTGGTGGGGGCGTTAACAAAATTGGCAGGCCATGAGGTAAAATGGAGTAGAGCCACATGCAAGTGGGCGGGCTGTGATTCAAAAGGGGGCAGGGCCGCTGGATTGTGATGGGACGGGCTCCATCACGAGAAGGGGCAGAAAACAAAGGTAATGTATGTTTTTGCCTGAGGGCCAAAGGCTTTTAGTAAGGGTATTACAAATAGGGTTGCCCCAAACCCCAGCCGGGGCCGGTATTACAAATTTACCGGCAATGCAGCTGCCGGTAAATTTGTAATACCCCTTAAAAATGGTCCTTGCCTTAAATCTAATAATAAACTTACCTTTCTCGCGTCTTCAGCTGATCGCTCGCGTGGCTCCGCCCCCTTTGATGTCAGCGCCTGTGCACGCCCGGCGCGGCGATTTCCGGAATCGCCCAAAGTTTCCTCACGAAGTATGTGTGCACAGGCGCTGGCGCTTTGTCATTAATACTAGCGGCAGACAGGGAGAAGGAAATTCGGGGAGATTGTCGCCTGCTATTAAACGCCAGGCGACAGAATCTCCCCGAATCTCCCTGTCTGTCCCCAGCCTTAACTAGCTACCAATAATCTTGTCATAGACAGGAAATGTGAGTCTTGTGAAATCCCTGTTCACCAGGCGACTAATCTCCCTGAAATCTTCCCGTGTGGTCTAACCCTAAAGCTGGCCATAGACGCAACGATCCGATCTTACGATTTTCGGATCGTGTGTGGAGTGTTCCGACATTTGTCGTGCCATGCCGATCGGTCGTTTGGACGATCGGCCAGGTTAGAAAATTTGTCGGCAGGCGAACATATCTTTGCGTCTATTGCAGATGGTACGATTTTCAGTGGGAGACCGTCACTAGGTTTTTAATCGTACAACTTTAGTACGATCCTTGTCAGGGGCAGAACGTCAGCTATCTGTGCTTTTTACTACTTTAGTTGATCTGAAGGTTAGTGGCAGGTCGGGAGATGCAAAGATCCGATCGTTGGAATCATCTTACGATCGGATCTTTGCGTCTATGGCCAGCTTAAGGGCTCTTCCAGACGAGGAGATTGCAGGGAGATTTGTTGCCTGCGACAAATCGCTGCGTTTTTGGGGCAACAAATCTCCCTGAATCTCTTCCCTCAGTCTTGCGCCCGCTAAAGTGTCAAGTCGCGTGCGACTATTCACACGTGGAGCGGCGCTTTTGAAAATCGCGTGAAAATGCATTTACGAGCGTTTTTCAAAAGCGCTGCGCCGCGTGTGAATAGGCCCACGCGACTTGATACTTTAGCGGGCGCAAGACTGGGGGAAGAGATTCAGGGAGATTTGTTGCCCCAAAAACGCGGCGATTTGTCGCAGGCAACAAATCTTGCAATCTCCTCGTCTGGAAGAGCCCTAAGTGTTGCTGTGTTGAATGCAGTGTTTCTGCTTTTGTATGGAAACAAGAACCTGCTCTTTTTCATATACAATAATGTGGGAATTACAGCCTGTGGGAAATATACAAACCTCCTATCTAGATACCCAAGCAGCAACCTATGAAAGTGTCAGGGGTGTAACACTAGTGACAGAAGGATATGTGGCTGCTAACGTTCCCTGGGGTGCACATACTGTTTAGGCTGGGGACAGACAGGGAGATTCGGGGAGATTCTGTCGCCTGGCGTTTAATAGCAGGCGACAATCTCCCCGAACTTCCTTCTCCCTGTCCGTCGCTAGTTTAAATGACAAAGCGCCAGCGCTGTGCACGAGCGGCGACTTCCAAATCACCCGAAGTTTCCTCACGAAGTAACTTCGGGCGATTCCGGAAATCGCCGCGTGTGCACAGCGCTGGCGCTTTGTCATTTAAACTAGCGACGGACAGGGAGAAGGAAGTTCGGGGAGATTGTCGCCTGCTATTAAACGCCAGGCGACAGAATCTCCCCGAATCTCCCTGTCTGTCCCCAGCCTTAGAGTTGATGCCTTCAACCTCAGCACTAACTATCCTTGTTCTCTCTGCATGCAATTTCTCCACCCACATGGCTCCTGATAAAACTGACCACAGAGTGTGAAAATGTGATAAGGACCTTAGATTTTAAGCTCCATTGGGGCAGTGACTGATTTGGATGATTTATTATGACGTCCACCATAAATAAAGAATAATCTAGGGAATAATGTACCTCTTATTGTAAAATATAAGGATATCCTAATCACCAAGTGGTTCCGTGACCACTGAAATGCACACGGCTGTAGGCCAGTATTGATACAGGCCATGGGACTGCAAGATGACTCATATTAACCACTAGGGTATATATAATACAAACATTTTAGTGAGTCGTGATACAAATTATATTACTTAGCGCCAATTATAACTGATGGCAGTGCTCAGATCCGTTTACGCGGGTATAAATTACAGGAAATAGATGTCTTATGACAATAAGCAATTTAAAATGAAGGCTGCTGAAATTACCATGAATGCCATTGCGCTGAGAGATTTTCATTATTGACATCCATTGGAACTGTAATACCAGCATCCCGAAATATTATTTTGTTGTGAAAATAATTGTTAAAAATCCTATTATGGATCCATGGCACAGACTAAACATCCTCCTACTAATCCAATAAAGCCATACTCTGTGTCTCGCCTTTAGCGCAATCAAATAAAGCAATATAGTAAACTAATATTGGCTGGAGTTTTTTTTTTTTTTTATCCTGAAAATGGCTCTCCTTTTCCACTTCATTATACTGAATCCCCCCTCTCCCCATTGCTTGTACCAGAATATAGACATTTTTTACATTTGTCATTACTAACATTTGTGATTTTATTTTTTGGGGTTGGATGACTAACTCATCTTTGTTCTAAATTTAAAAAAAACCCAGTCGATTTATTTTTTGTTCCAATTCCGAACTGTAGCTTGTAGTAGGGTGGCAGGAAAACCCTCTTTTTTGATATTTCCATTTAGCCAGTTGGCTTGAATTGGCCCATGTACAGGGTCAAGTCAGGCTGGTCCAGTCATTGGCCCAGAGACCAATCATGTTTCCATCCTGCAGAAACCCGCATAGAGTGAGGATTGTATCTACATGCTGATGTGGTCATTGTTCAGGCAGAATTTTCAAACCTGCCCAACATTGAGCCAACTTTTCTGTACAAACACAGAACTTCTGGTTGAGCTGTCAAAAGTGTGACTGAAAATGGGTCAGTTGGGAGGTATGACCTACAGTGCAGGTACAGGCGGCCTAAAGTAGCCCAATAAAAGTAGATGGCTCTTCCACCTCTAGTTTAAGTTGTCAGCTTGTTGGACTGTATATGGGGCCCTTCTGATGGCCTGCCCAACCAATATCTGGCTACGAATCGGCCCTATGAGTAAGTAGCCAAAGAGGCATGAAATGCATTAGGCCCCTTCTTTATATCCTAATAATGATTTTTTTTTATTTTTCATTTACTTTTTACTCTCTCACTATATACTCCACTTTTTCCAGTTAAAACTTGTCCCTCTCTTGCAGTGGCTGCCATTATGATCCACTCATTGCCCAGGTAGCTGAACAAATAGCACAAGCTTTTAGTGCCTTTGATGGAAAATGATATGGCCTGTGTCACAGGGGCATTTTGTTTGCTGATATCTGCTCAAAGAAGACCCCTCCATCCATGTACTCTTAGATGCACATCAATGGGTTTAAGGGAGACCTTTGGCTCATTTTGACTGCTGTTTTTGGCACTGGGTGGTAGTGGCAAAAAAACTGGACCAGTTTTCCATTAGCCTTATGCTCATAGGTATGGGTATAGGGCAATGTTATCTTTGTTTTGCAAGGCAGTTTAATGCCATAAAAAAGTTTCCTGTCTGTCCCTATGTACCTTAAGGGCAGTGGCACACGCTGCTACTGGGGGGAAAATTAGGAAACTTCAGGGGACTTCGGAAAGCTGAAGCTATCTGAGAGCCATCCTGCCAGCGATTTCCATTCTAGCCGGTGGCAACGCATTCATAGGAGATTAGTCGCCTGAAGAAGATGCAATTTCTCGCTCTGAGACTACTCTACCCCCAGTAGCAGAGTGTGCCACTGCCCTAAGTCTAATGTGGCCAAACAAAGCAGCAAACTAAAATAAGAATGTTTAGCAAGACTATGGTAACAAATCAATCACTGTTATTAAAAGTGTAAAAATAATTGTTGTCACAAAATACTGCTCTACATTACTGAAATGTTAAAATGGGGAAATTTGGGGCTGATAGTATCTCTTCACATATTACTGGATTTGATTATGTAAGAAGATAGTGGGAAGCTATTTCAGGCCTTGATGGGCTTCTCATATTAACCACTTGGGTTGCACAGACAGTAAACTGGCCATACACTTAAAGATGTGCTCATCTGGCGGCCAGTTTGGTTTCCCAAATGCCAAATAAAACTGATTGTTGGCCCTGTGTCCTCTTGAGTCTCTTCTTCTGCATAAGCAGATCCCTCTGTTGGTTGGTGGAGTGCTCAGAAGGAACAGAGCGGAGCACTGTGGATTAAATATGTTTATTATTACTATTTTATTATTATTAACATGTATTTATTGAGTGCCAACATACTGCGCGGTGCTGTAAAATAAATGTGCGTATACAAAGAAATCACATGAGTTGCATAGCTATAACATACAGAGTTACATACATAGCAACCAGTACCGGTACAAAAGGTGTAGAAGGACCTGTGCAAAAGAGCTTATAATCTAAAGGGGAAGGAAATGAAACACAAGGTGCAGAAGTGGGCAAGATCAGAAATAAGCAGATGAGAGATGTAGCATATGGTATTGCATTTGGTAGCTAAACAAAGTTAGGGTTGCCTTCTCTAAATAAATGTGTTTGAGATCTTTTGAAAGCAGAAAGGTTGTGAGAAAGTCAAATAGACTGTGCAAAGAAAGGTTCCAGTTTTGCTTTTACGCCCACCCTCACTTTTGCTTTTGTTTCCAGTTTTGGTTTGACGTCTCCCAAGTGAGACCCCCCAATACCCCCTGAATTTTCCATTGTAAAGAGAAGCTTCTACATAGACCCCAGCCTGTGCCAGACATGGGATGTGTAACAGGTTCCCAGCCCAGGGCCAAGGAAGGATAGAATTCCTTACTAGTGAGTCACCATGTGAAATTGACAGGGGGGAGGCGGACATTTATACTGCGTGTAAATCTTTACACAGGGAGACAAAAGGACATGCTTAAAGGGACAGTGACTTGGAGGTAAACTGTAGCCTACTTCAGCAGCACATTAGGCACACTTTAAGGCTTAGGCCAGACGGGGAGATTCGGGGGCGAGGCGAGGCTTAAAAATGCCTGCGCTTATTCTCGCCGCGACGGATCGTCCCCAAATCTCCCCGAATAGCTAGGCACTGCTGTGCACCGGCGCCTAGCTATTCGGGGAGATTCGGGGGCGAGAACTCGCGGCGAGAAGTCGCCAGGCGACAGATCTCCCCGTCTGGCCTTACCCTTAAACACTTTATATCTGTATATTATAGTTGTCAGAGGAATCCGCATTTGAATAGGCGCAGGCGACTTGCAGTTTACTGCCCTTAGCAGTTAAGATCTGTGTCTCTCCAGTAGATGCCCCAGTAGCTCCCCATCTTCTTTTCTGCTGATTCACTGATTCACATGTTCTGTGCTGCTGTCACGTACTGAGCTTAGGGACCCATTCACAATATACAGTACACATAGAATAGAAATATAGTCACAATATAAGGCTGATTAGTCAGATAATTAGAAACCAGTGCAATTTGCATCAGAATTTAATAATCCGCAAACCTGTAGCATCGGCTTATATTACAGCCAGGGAACCTAATTTTCTGCTGCTGGATAATTAGTGACGACCCCTAAGCTTAGCTCTCAACAGCTGCTCAGAGCCAACTGAGCATGTGAGTGTCACAGACACTTTCCAAGATGGTGACCCCCAGTGACAAGTAACAAGTCCTTTATCATTGCTGCTATTGACAAGCTGAAACTTGAGACTGGGGCAATAAGTTCAGTAAATAAAACATTGCATTTTTATCCCCGTTCATTTTTAGGGTTTAGTTCTCCTTTAAAGGAGAATTCAACTTCAACCCTGTAGTTAAAAAAAACCATACCCCCACCTCATGTAGACCACCCACCCTCCTCCCCCCAGCCTAATTGCCTTCCCCCCACCCGGGGAAATGCCCCATAATTTATATTTACCCCTCTGCGCAGATTCAGTCAGCGGAGTTCCACGCAGCCATCTTGTGGGTCTTCAGTAAGCTGACTGGGAGATCGTCGGTTTTTCCGTCCATTTTGTCACATGCGCAGTTGTCACAAACTGGCAAATTGCTCCAACTTCGCAAGCGCTGGTATGCCCATCTCCCAGTTAGGTTACCAAAGACCCGCAAGATGGCTGCTTAGAACTTCACTGACTGATTCTGCACCTAGGGCTAAGTATAGTGTATGGGTATTTCCCCAAGGGGCAGTTAGGCTGGGGGGAGGAGGGAAGGGGTCTACATGGGGTGGGGTGGGTATGGGTTTTTTTTATTACAGGGTTGAATTCTCCTTTAAGTGGTTTTATTATAAGATAATTCTGGAAGCTTGGATGTGAATAAATATTTGGACCTATAGCAGACTGCAGCTTCTTTTCCCACACGCTCTGTGGTGCGACAGAGCAAATACATCAGAAGGGTGTGGTGCCTGTATAGACTGACATTCCAGCTAAGGTAATAAACGACAATTAAAGGTGAGAGAAACCTAAATATTATATGCTATGCCACAACACCATGCTTTGATAGGGCTGGGAACTTTATGGCGCACTGCGTTTCTGACTGGAAATTTGTGTTTTTGGGAGAATTGTTGCGCTCAGCATGTTTATAGTAAATGAAGGCTGCTGTCTGGGCTTGTTGTCTGAGCATGGGAAGGGATGCCACACATTCCTTGTTTTTCTCTGTGAGATTGGGAGAATGGAGGGAAAGAACACTCCCCCTGTCACACCTGAGTTCCTCACAGACAGCTGGTTGTCCTGCAGTACCGCCAATACATTACATATTAATGCCTCACAGCCCCCACACCCACGGCTTGTGTGAAAAACGATATCTGTGTGACAATCTCAGTCTTGGAAAGGACCAGGTACCGGCATTGAAGGCAAGGCAAAACTGTACCCCCAAAATGAATCTTAAAGGGGAAGTCAACCCTCCCGTCGCAAAACCGCTTCCACCCATAGCCCCCCTCCCCTCTGGCCTACCTCCCCATTCTGGCTATTGCCACTAACCTGTTAATTACCCCAAAGTCCAGGTCCCCTGAAGGCAAGTTGACGGGCGCCATCTTGTCCCACACCGTCTTCTTTCTTGATCCAACCGCATTTGGCGACGATTGTGCAGTAGGACACATTTGCTGGTTGGTACTACTGCACATGCGCCCGAATTTCACAAAGTTTCCAAAAAAAGGAAATCTTTTTGATGTTCGGGTGCATGTGCAGTAGTACCAACCGGCAAATGCGTCCTACTGCACCGTCAAACGCAGCCGGATCAAGGAAGAGGATGGTGCGGGACAAGATGGTGCCAGTGATCCTGCCTGGAGGGGACCTCGACTTTGGCGTAATTAACAAGTTACAATATACCGGGGGGAGGGGCTTTAGCGTGGGAGGGGTTGTGCTGCCTCAGAGATCACCTGACCAGAAATACTGCAGCTCTAACTGTAACAGGAAGAAGTGTGGAAGCAAAAGACACAATTCTGTCTGTTAATTGGCTAATGTGACCTAACATGTATGGTTTGTTTGTGTGCACCGTGAATCATACGATCCCAGAGGGGCGGCCCTTATTTTTTTTAAATGACAATTTTCTATTTAGGATTACACAATGGCACATTCTACTACAAAAGTATATTATTATGACAATGGTTTATTTACATGAAGCAGAATTTTACATATGAGCTGTTTTATACAATATTTTTTTTATAGATGCCTACATTGTTTAGGGGTTATTGTTTTCCTTTAATTTCAACATTGTAGGCTGCTGTTTATCTGCAGAAAGAGCTCTGTAATGTACTGTTTTTAAGAGAAAATACTGTTTTACTGCTTTATTTCTATATTCATCATTGTGAAAGTTAAAGGGCTAACATATTCCCATAGGTTCAGTGAATAGGGCTTGTGCTAAGCATACTTTTTGCCTATAATCACATTTATTGTGCTAATGTTGAGAAAGGGTGTGTCTAGGTGTATACCGTCTATCTGGATTAGTGAAAAGGGGGGAATATTTTGCCTTTTGTAAATGAAATCCTCATTTTCCTGTTACACCTGCTTTAATGTCATCACTCTTTCCCAGTGTATCTTCAGTCCTCCCACTGGGCCATATTTGGTAACCGAGTGAGCCGTGGCATAAATAGCTGAGGCGGGGCAGGGTTTGCACTCCATGGGGGCCCAAGCTCCAAACTTATGAAAAATGCTTGTCTGATAAATTCCCCCTGCCCTGCTGTCTGCAATATGCTTATCACATCTCTGGCGGGCCCCGAGACTATGTGGGTCCGAGTGCTATTGTGTCCCATGCACCCCCCAGTATTTATGCCACTGCTGGGAAGTAATGTAAAAGTAGCCATACACTAAAAGATCCTCTTATTTGGTGAGATTGCCAAACAAGAGGTTCTTTGCTCACCAAAGGCATGCAGTATTGGGCTAATCCAATCATTCATCTTTAGGGCCAAAAGATCAAATTACAATGTTGGGCATACAAGCCAACAGGACGAGGACCATGTCAATTAGATGCAGTCTTCGATCAGGAGAGAAACTCTAAAGGTGGCCATACACGAAGAGATCCGCTCGTTTGGCGATGTTGCCAAACGAGCGGATCTCTCCCCGATATGATGTGGGCGATATCGGGCTGATCCGATCGTGGGCCCTAGGGCCCAACGTTCGGATCAGTATGGGCGGTCGGATCGCGGGACCGCATCAACGAACAGATGCGGCCGCGATCCGACGGGATTTTTAATCCTGCCCGATCGACATCTGGCCGACTTTTGGCCAGATATCGATCGGTAAAGCCCGTCGGAGGGCCCCCCACACGGGCAGATAAGCTGCCGACACAGTCTGTCGGCAGCTTTTATCTGCCCGTGTATGGCCACCTTAAGTCTAAAGCAGGGGCCCCCAACCTTTTTTGGCCTGGGGACTGGTGTAGTGCCAAATTTTTTTTGCAAGGACCAGGGATCTGGAGGGGGAGGCATCCAGTTTGATGCGGCTCGTTAATTCGGCACTAGGCTCGTGGGCCAGTTCAAGACTGGCTGCGGCTCGGCGGTTGGGGACCCCTGGTCTAAAGGACCCTAGATCTGAATGTGCATGGCCACCTTTTAAAATATATCTGACTGCCTGTTGGGTACAAATGCTTTGTATATTCTTTTTCCTGATGTGCAGATGGGCTAGATATTATGCATGTAAATTAACTCAGTATTTCATTACAGTAATTAGTATTGGTTCTGTGATTCTATTCTTCTGACTATTTTCTTTCTCTCTCTTACAGAGCAGAAAAGACTGAGGTACTAAGTGAAGACCTGCTGCAGGTAAGGGATAAATGTAGTCTCGTAATACAGCAGCTGTACAGCAGGATGTAATTGAGTGCTGTTGGTGAGGAGATTAATTTTACAGGACATCTGTATTCATCATAATTACTATTTTAGTGTGCTCCATGGTGCCAGTTTCATGTGTTAGAGCTTTACACAAGTAAAGATAAAAGAAAGCTCCTAGTCCTGCTGGCTAGGAGCATGAGCATTTGAAGTCAGAGCCAAATCGTATTCAACTGCCCATGTTCTTGGTCGGCCATAAACATCTGACAGCTAGAATAAGTCAAGTAACCAGACATGGGGATAGCAAACCCGAATCTTAATCCTTATACCAGGTATGGAAAGAGTGATCCATATTGGGGGTGTCATGCAGTTCAGGGGCTCCATGTTGAATAATACTGGTTTGTGGTAAACCATACAGCGTGTATCTGAGCTGATTTATAATTATTCATGCAACATGTGGAATTTAAATAGATGAATCTACAGTCAGGCCCAGATTTGTGGAAAGGCCACCTAGGCCCGGGTCTAGGGCGGCAGGATTTTAGGGGGCGGCATACTGCCCAGCCACACTCACATTGGTTCGCAAGAGGATACGCAAGAGAGACAATCGTTTTTTACATTTCCCATGCGCCAATCCCCATTGCTCTGGTCTTGGTTGATGAAAATTTGGGCAGATTATAGGGTTAACGAATGGCAGTGGACCTAGGGGAGCTCATTATGTAAATCCGGCCCTGTCTGCAGTCATTCTAATTACTCCCATCACCAGCATGTGGCAGTTTGAATCCATAAGGTGCTGAGAAAGGATCTGATCCCAAGCATATCCAAGGTTGCATGCTCCATAGTAGAACAAGGTTCATCAGAAAGAACCGTGTTGGACATCTTAGATGCCTGTGTGGCCTGGTCCAGGTACTTCGTAGCTTAAAGGAGAACGAAATCTCCTCTTAGAGAGTCTCCAACTAATAGCTGGCGTTCACCCCCCTACTTCTCTATTTTAAAAAGTGTCACATAAAGTCGCACAGATCTCTCCATGCAGAGTAGCGCAGTTGAGCTCACAGGAAACATTTTCGGTAAGTATGTTCTCTAAAGGTCCGCCATTTTCACACATGCGCAGTTGGAGCCATTTGCTATACGTGTCTACTGCGCATGTGCCACAACTCTCTCCGTAAATAGCAGGAGGAAGAGGCTACCAAAGATGTGCCCGTGAGCTCCACTGTGCTACTCTGCATGGGGAAGTCTGTGACGAGATTTTCTGTGACGCTTACTAAAATAGTGAACTATGCAGGGATGAAGCGGGAAGGCATAGGTGCTATTAGTTGGGGACTCTGTATTATTAAGGTGCTCTGTATTAGTTGGGACTCTATATTAGTTGGTGAGATGCTCAATTAGTTGGGGACTCTCTATTTGTTGGGGTTTAGTTCTCCTTTAACATAAGTTAAAGGATAACAAAATATTTATACTAAATGACCATGAAGGTGACGTGTTGATTATCACTGGGTCTGTTCAGAACAGTAATGATACAGGTATTCCGCCTGGAGATTTGTTTTTGGTTGAGAGAAGCTTTTCCACTGATATTTTTCTGAACTGGTGACTAACAGGAGCAGCATGAGAGCATGGAACAATAGCTGGACTTTTCCTACAATTCATGAAGCGGGCAGGGAGTGGGGGGCGGCAACGGCTGTATCATCATGTACTTGGCCAGGGTTTGGGATTTACCAGCACATTGTGTGATTGTTTATCCACATTCTGTACCTTCTCCTGCTGCGCTACTGCTATGGCAAGCTGCATTGTATACCGAAGGCCACTGGCAGTACAACCCTGCTGCTTTCTGCAAAATGGTGAGCATTTTTCAAATTCAGGTTTCACCTCCTTTGTGTGAAAAGGAGTTGGGCAGTACATCCTACACAAGGTTACATTCCTGACATAAGCACACGGTACTGAATGTTACCTCGCACATCAAGATAACACCATTGCTAAATGAGCTGGTGCGCTACAAGACTGCTGTATGGAGGAATGTTCTTCCAGAATTCAAATGTTGCCCAATTAAAGAACACACCATTCTATGCAACTTTCCAGCATACATGTATTAAAGGAGTTATTCACCTTTCAAACCCTTTTTCAGTTTCATTGTTAAGAAAGGCTATAATTAAGTAAGATTTATCTGAAAGGTCTATATAAATACACCAGTAAACCCTCAAAGTAATGCTGCTCTGAGTCCTCTGTCAAAAGAATCACAACATTTCTTTCCTTCTATTGTGTACACATGGGCTTCTGTATCACACTTCCTGTTTTCAGCTTAAACCTCCAGGGCTAGGGCTTGAGCATGCTCAGTTTGCTCCTCTCACCCTCCCTGCTGTAAACTGAGCTCAGAGCTATGAGTGAGCAGGAAGACTCAGGCAGGAAGTGATGTCACACCAAGCTTATATAGCAGCTGCTATCCAGAACAAATAGGTTCTAAAGCAGTTTACTCAGGTATGGTATATCATTCTGCAGAATAAATATAGTGTTATAGCTTGCACTATTTTTTTTTAATCTAATCCTTTAAGATTATTCACCAGAAATAAGACTTTTTTTCAATGGCTTTCCATTTTTTTGATTTTTACAAAACTGAAGCTTAAAGTTCAATGTTTGTGTCGCTGGTGTTTGTCTGGCAGCTCAGGGATCCAGGCACAGATTCAGAATCTGTTATAATTTACTTCATTGGTTGATGCATTTCTCCGCAGCATCTGCAGGAATATTATCAACTATTCTATCAATTCTAACAGCTGCCTTTCGCATTAACAATGGCCAATGTTAAAGGGATACTGTCATGGGAAAACATGTTTTTTTCAAAACACATCAGTTAGTAGTGCTGCTCCAGTAGACTTCTGCACTGAAATCCATTTCTCAAAAGAGCAAACAGACTTTTTTTTTTAATATTCAATTTTGAAATCGGACATGGTTCTAGACATATTGTCAATTTCCCAGCTGCCCCTGGTCATGTGATTTGTGCCAGCACTTTTGGAGGGAACTGCTTTCTGGCAGGCTGTTGTTTTTCCTTCTCAATGCAACTGAAGGAGTCTCACTGGGACCTGGATTTTACTATTGAATGCTGTTATCTGGTTACCTTTCCATTGTTCTGTTGTTAGGCTACTGGGAGGTGATATCACTCCAGCTTGCAGTACAGCAGTAAAGAGTGATTGAAGTCTATCTGAGCACAAGTCACATGACTTGGGGCAGCTGGTAAATTGACTATATATAGCCCCATGTCAGATTTTAAAATGAAATATAAAAAAATATTTTTGCTCTTTGGAGAAGTGGATTTCAGTACAGAATTCTGCTGGGGCAGCATTATTAACTGATGCATTTTGGAAAAAAAAAAAAAAAAAAACATTTTCCCCCATGACTGTATCCCTTTAAATGGGGTCAGTGACCCTAATTTGAAAGCTGAACAGAGTCAGAAGAAAAAGGCAAACAAAACCCCAAAAACTGTAAAAAAAAAGACCAATTGAAAAGTTGCTTAGAATCGGCTATTCTATAAGATAATAAAGTTAATGGAAAGGTGAACCACTCCTTTAAGCATGACTGCCTGCAATGGGAACACCCTCTTGGTGCAGGCATGGGGCATCCTTTAAAAAAAAAAAAAAAATAATAAAAATAAACACTGTTTTCCCCCAACTAGAATGTATGCTCTATTAGCCCTCACCTCTGGTTCGGGAAATGTTTTTTCAGGTGACGGGTACCCTTTAATTGCCTGGATTTTTTTTTCCTTGTTTCAAACTTTTAGAACCAGACAATAGACAGGGAAGGACATACACCGCTTTCAGTAGTAATTACATGTATACATTTAAACCATTGAAAAACCAAATTGGAACCCCATGTCGTCTTTTTATCGTTCCTTACAGATCTATACAATGCTGGAAAAACCATAGAGTATACAGGATGTGAACAGAGCATAGAAAGTAAAACATTATTCTTTAAATCAATAGCAGGGCAAATAATGTACTGAAGATGCAGCTTTGCAAGGCTGATGCTTTTATTTGGGGACATTAGTTATATTCGCAATTCCTTCCGACAATAGCACAGCTAGGCTTTGTGTCAAATGAATTAAAGTAATAACTTCACTCGACAGTTGAAGAGGACTGTGTGGTTCTCTGAAAGGCTTATTTTGTTTGATATTTACTGACTTTATTTGTACTTAGAGAGAGAGAGTACTATTTTATACATACAGGTGCATAATGCTGGGCCTTTATTTCTTTTTTAAAATGTCAAGTGTGGCCAGTTGCATATGTGTTGTGTTTGGTAGCCAGCTTTATTCACACTTAATACTGTAACATTTGTAGTAGTAAGTTCATGAACATGTTTAGTAGAACTACGGCAGACCGAAGCAAAGTGACCTGGCTTTAAACATTTGTGGCACTGTATAACTTTTGCTGGACATTTAGCATAGTTTGCAAGGTGTTGTGTTGAACCACAGTGAAAGCAGTACTTTTTATTTGTATTCACTGCACGGTTTTGCAGTGAATCTCTTTTCTTAGCACCGTATTTTTCCTGTGACTGCGTATAATTAGGCCACAGTTTTGAATTCACAATCTGTACATTCCCAGCAGTTCCCTGACTGAGAGTTTTAGCCTCTGCCACAGTTTAGTTAGCAACTGTAATAGCCTTTGCAAGGGTTAAATCTTGCTCTAGGAGCAGTCTCTAATGTGTGTCGAGTTTGTTTTTTCCACGATTTGGTCTCTTATTTCATCTGTTAGAATCCCAAACTCACAGGTAACAACCAGCTCTCTCAAAGCTGCTACAAAATGTTCTGTGGATTCACCATTACGCTGTCCACATTGGCGGAATTTATATCTTTCAGAAAAAGTTCATTATAGCAGTAAGATCAGTTTCATAAGTATCATCAGGTAATGGAAATGTATAGAATATATGCTGTCCCTCTGCTCCCAGGCAGTGAATAAGTAAAGCACGCTTTCTAGTTGCAGAAATCTCCCCTTGGTCAGCAGCAATAATGTAATTATCAAACATACGGATCCAAGCAGTAAAAGGTATGGTAGGCTCACCAGGGTTTGGTAGAAAAGTTGCAGGCTGCTGCAGAGGTAAAAAAGACATCCTTGTCGCCATTTGTTGTGTTTGGTAGCCGAGGATGAGGAGAGTATAACAATGCTTTATTAGCAGGTTCATGCAGCCATTACATAACAGCAGTAAGTCTTACTTTCACTTTCAAGCTGTACAGAAAGTCCTGTGTATGCACAGTGCCACCTGCAGGCCATTTGTATAAACACCACAATATGTAACCTTTATTCCCCTGGGTTTAGCTTGCAGTTAAAGACATTATAAAGAGCAGCTTCCGCTTCCATTCTCTGCATACCTGCATTTATATATAGGCTATTTTCCTATGCTAAGATGTATATGCTGACCTGCAGTTTCTAGCTGAGGCTGCTGGGAATACAGATATAGTTTTTCAGATTTATTTTCTGTGGCCTGCATGTATAATGCACCAGTTAAAGCGAGCAGTATGTCAGCAAATAACTGCAAAGAATCAAAGAACAAATGTTCCATAGCATTCTGTGTATTGGGAATACACTGGAGGATAAACCCAAGTTATCAAGATCATTCCCTTCTTAGACACCTAATAAAGATAATGATTCTTCCCACTTGGAACTGGCCAATAGATTACAGGAAAGGGCTATTGCTGGGCCATCCCTGTGACTATATGATAGAGATTTGTTCAGATGGCTGACTTCTACTCATTCTCACAATGCCACTGCCAAGTCTGACTCACTATCACTGGGTGGCAGGCGTATAAATGGCCGACAGGAGCTTCTGAAGAGCTGACTCATGTTAAAGACATTTCTCAAGCTTGCAAAGAATTCCCTTTTGCTTGGCCTCTCTTGTCGTCCAGCAGCTTCTGATTGATAGCCACTTTGTCCAGGATAACATATTAAAATCTTTCTGCTAACATTCAAAGCCCTTCGCTCCTCACTACATTTCTTCTCTTGCCAGTCTGTATCTTCCTGATTGTCTTCTCTCAGAGCCTCCTTCTCTTCACACCATCCACATCCACTGACACCCTTCATCTGAAACCCTTCTATCTTGCTGCTCCTTTCCTATGGAATTCCATCCCTGAATTCCTCCGTAAGGAATCCTCTCTAAAGCTGGCCATAGACTTAACAATTACGATCTTTCTCGGAAAATATCTTTCCGAGAAAGATCGTTCGTTTCAACACACACGTGTAGAGCTGAATCGTCAGATATACAGGTAGAAACAATAGAATTCTACTTGTATCTGATGATTCAGCACTAACAATGGCCGATGTTCAGGGAGATTTCAAAGGCATCCAATCAAAATTTTCCATCCAGCCCGATCAACCAGCCGACCGATATCTTAATCTTCTGACGATATCGGTCGGCTCATTTCCCACCATACACGCACCGAATATCGTATGAAAATTCGTTTCGTACAATATTATCTGTGCGTCTATGGCCACCTTAAGTCTACCTTATAGAACACTAGAACTAGCCTAGTCCTGTGCCTACTGACAATGCCTTTTACCTTGTGCACTATTTCTCCTCCAATCATTGCCTGTGTGTTAGCCTCCTATCCTCAAAGACTGTAAGCTCTACAGGGCAGGAACTTCCTGCCTCTTCTTACCACATAGCATTTAAAGGACAAGGAATGTTAAAGTACTGAAGTAGCTATAAATGTTATACATGCTATTTTGTGCTTATGTACCAGCCCAAGGCAACCACAGCCCTTTAGCAGTAAAGATCTGTGTCTCCCCAGTAGATGCCCCAGTAGCTCCCCATCTTCTTTTCTGATTCACTGATTCACATGCTCTGTGCTGCTGTCACTTACTGAGCTTAGGGACCCACTCACAATATACAGTACACATAGAATAGAAATATAGTCACAATATAAGGCTGATTAGTCCTTAATACAGATAATTAGAAACCAGTGCAATTAGAATCAGAAATTAATATTAATTAATCAATCATGAAGCATCAGCTTATATTACAGACAAACCTCATTTTCTGCTGCTGGATAATTAGTGACGACCCCTAAGCTTAGCTTCTCAACAGCTGCTCAGAGCCCACTGAGCATGTGAGTGTCACAGACACTTTCCAAGATGGTGACCCCCTGTGACAAGTTTGAAGTCCTGGATCATTGCTGCTATTGACAAGCTGAAACTTTAGGCTGATGCAATAAAATATGGCAGTTTTAGCCCCTATTAGGGTTTAGTTCTCCTGCTTAAAGATTTACTTTTGAAATCTAAGATGGGGCTAGACATATCGTTCGTTTCCCAGCTACCCCAAGTCATGTAACTTGTGCTCTGTTAAACTTCAGTCACTCTTTACTGCTGTACTGTAATTTGGAGTGATATCACTCTCCACATTCAGTAACATTGAGTAGGAGAAACAAAAGCCTGCCAGAAAGCAATTGCATCCGAAAGTGCTGGCTCTTTCTGAAAGCACATGACCAGGCAAAATGACCTGAGATGCACCTACACACCAATATTACAACTGAAAAAATACACTTGCTGGTTCAGGAATTAAATTTCCATTGGTAGACTGAATTATTTTCTGTGTAAACAGTGTAATTTACAAATAAAAACATCATAAAAATCACAATAGAATCCTTTTAACAGCACTTTAGAAATAAAGTTATACCTGCATACAAACAAATCGGAGGTAGTCCTCCGCATGGAGAAGTACAAATGACTTGACTTAAACAGGAGACCCTTGGAAAGGAAATTGGGGGGGGGGGGGGGAAGAGTGCTTGGAAACAAAGCAAGTCTCTCCATGTCTGTTTTTGCCTGGAATCCAAAGGATTTAGCTGAGGTCTTGGGCCCCCAGCCATGTGATTTACATTAGTGACAGTTAGGGCTGGAAACACTGTATTTTTTTTCCTACCAAAATATATTCTGTACAGAGTTACAATACTACAGGGCCAACTAAATCTGACTCTACTCCCTTTGTAGGTAGGAGTGAGAATGTTGGGGAAGGGGAACTCCTATGAGTAACTGCCCATTTGGCATAAACGCGTAAGGCTTTACATTCCGTAAAAAAATAATTTTTTTTAACTTTTATAATTATTTTAGCTACTGTATTAAAAAATAAAATATTGCAATAAGGGGAACGCCAACAAAAAAAAATGTTTTTACATTGTTCTAAGCAACTTTCCAATATATTAATTTAAAAATTTTTCATTGGTTGCCAATTACCCCCTTTTGTAAAATATAAGGATATTATAAGTTACCGAGGAGTGTCATGACCATATAAAAACACGAGGATGAAGGCCTTTATACAGGTCATGGAACTCCGAGGTAACTTCTAATATCCTCATATTTTGCAACCGGGGGTACTTTATTTAATATAATACACATTATTCAGTGAGTCATGTGACAGAAATGACATCAGAACTCCACCGTTTATAACTGATGACATCAGAACTCACCGTTTATATATAATTTGTGTGTATAAGTGACTTGACTTTTTGCAGGAAGCAGACCTTGTTATCCAGACCCCCCTGGTTTCCTCTAGGAATAGCAGAGCAGTGCGATGTTATATGCAGGGGCTCGGCCTTGTTTCATAGTTGTGTTTGACTCGGGTAACTTATGTTCTTATCTGTTTACAGATTGAAAGACGTCTTGACACTGTACGGCTGATCTGTCACAATGCAAATAAGAAGCTGCTGGGTTGCTTGCAGGGACAGCCAGGCACAGAGGCAGAGAAGAGATATGTAAGTGGTGGAGGTAGCTCACTTGATCACTTGCAATGTTTACTTATGTCCCAAACTCTCTCGTTGCATCAAGAATGTATCCTGGAAGCAATGCACCAGAGAACCCCCAAGCTTGTATCCTTTGAAACAACTGAAAGGTTCCTTTAATTGCTCCAAACAGCTGTGAGCGCCAAGTATATGCTGGTACTACTCTACAAGATATTCAGCAGATGTCTAAACATTGCTTTTTTGAGTAAAAACAGAATGCACCTCTCACCTTCGTTCTAATAACCCATAACAACAAACAGTCAACTGGTTGCATTTAGTGGTCTGCTGTTTAAAAGGAACAGTTATGCTGGCCATAGACGTAACAACTACGATCTTTCTCGGAAAAGAACTAGTTTCAACACACACGTATAGAGCTGAATTGTCAGATATACAGGTAGAAACAATAGAATTCTACTTGTATCTGACGATTCAGCACTAACAATGGCCAATGTTAAAGGGATACTGTCATGGGAAAACAAGTTTTTTTTCATAACGCATCAGTTAATAGTGCTGCTCAAGTAGACATCAGCACTGAAATTCATTTCTCATAAGAGCAAACAGATTTTTTTATATTCAGTTTTGAAATCTGACATGGGGCTAGACATTTTGTCAATTTCCCAGCTGCCCCTGGTCATGTGACTTGTGCCAGCACTTTAGGAGGGAACTGCTTTCTGGCAGGCTGTTGTTTTTCCTTTTCAATGTAACTGAATGGAACGCAGTGGGACATGGGTTTCTACTATTGAGTGCTGTTCTTAGATCTGCCAGGCAGATGTTATCTTGTGTTAGGGAGCTGTTATCTGGTTACCTTCCTATTGTTCTGTTGTTAGGCTGTGGGGGGGGAGGGATGATATCACTCCAACTTGCAGTAAAGAGTGATTGAAGTTTATCAGAGCACTAGTCACATGACTTGGGGCAGCTGGGAAATTGACAATGTGTTTAGCTCCTTGTCAGATTTTTAAAATGAAATATAAAAAAAATCTGTTTGCTCTTTTGAGAAATGGATTTCAATGCAGAATTCTGCTGGAGCAGCACTATTAACTGATGCAGTTTGAAAAAAAATTTTTTCCCATGACAGTATCCCTTTAAGGTTGCCGATCAAAATTTTCCGTCCAGCCCGATCAAGCAGCCGACCGATATCGAAATCTTCTGACGATATCGGCTCGTTTCCCACCAGACGCACCGAATATCGTACGATATTATCTGTGCGTCTATGGCCACCTTTAAGTGTAAAAATAAAAACGGTGTAAATACATATGCTGTGCAAAATAAAAATGTTTCTTATATAATTGCATACCTCCCAACCGTCCCGTTTTTAGCGGGACAGTCCCACTTTTGACTGCTCAACCGGCAGTCCCGGATATGTAGTGATATATCCAGAGTTTCTCTTTGATTAGCAAAACTGTTATAACACATAAAAACCACAGAAATGTGTTCAAACTTTCAAAACCTGCCAAATTTTGTAAAATGAACAGGGTGATAGATATCTGTTCTGATTACCCCCGATATAGCCCTGCCGTAAGTGGCATGTCGGGGATAGATCCACTCATTTCGTGATGTCGCCAAACTAGTGGATCTTATAGTGTATGGCCATCTTAAGTGTGTACCCATTTCCTAAAGTAACCCTCCTTTAAGTTTAAGTTAATTTGGCCCTTCAGTTAATCTGTGATTGGCCATTGGCATTGAGGTTGTATGTACTCCTTGTATCTTCTTGGGTTTCTTCCTGGTACAGGTATGGGACCTGTTATCCAGAATGCTCGGGACCTGGGGTTTTCCAGATAAAGAATCTTTACGTAATTTGGGTCTTCATGCCTTAAGTCTACTAGACGATCATGTAACCATGAATAGACCCAATAGACTGGTTTTGCTTCCAATAAGGATTAATTTTATCTTAGTTGGGTTCAAGTACAAGCTACTAGCTTTTTTTTAATTACAGAGAGAAAGACAATGAGGGGAATTCACAAAAGTGTGGGGAAGGAAAAAATGTCTTTAAAATGTCGTAGCAACAGACGACAAATTCACAGAGCATTTCCCCTGCCAATTTTCCGACATATACGACACTTTTGAAAAGTGGGCGTGGTTTTTTCGGCGTCACTTTCCCTGACATTTTTATGAATTACTCGTAAACTCATTTTTTTGCCGACAATTGTTCCGACACATTAGGCTCTCCAAAATGAAAATGTCCGTAAAATTGTCTTTTAAAATGTCTTTCAAATGTTGTCTGTACGATGAAAAGATATACGACATTTTACAAATTTGTCGACCGCCACTTCTGGGTTACTTATTTTTGTGAATTTCCCCCCCAATCAGTTTTAAAAAATTTGGATTATTTGTATAAAATGGAGTCTATGGGAGCCATTCTGTAATTCGGAGCTTTCTGGATATTGGGTTTCAGGATAAGTGATCCCATACCTGCACTCTGCTTTCCACTCCAAAACATACAAGCAGGTTAATTGGTTCCTGATAAATTTGACTCTAGTGTGTGTGTGAATGTGACAACAACCTTTAGATTTTAATATCCACTGTGGCTGGGGCTGATGGGAAGGATGTACCTGTATGGGACCTGTTATCCAGAATGCACAGGACCTGAGGTTTTCCAAATAACGTAATATGGTTGTTCATACCTTAAGTCTACTAGAACATCATTTAGACATTAGATAAACCCAATAGGCTGGTTTTGCTTCCAATAAGGATCAATTATATCTTAGTTAGAATCCAGTTCAAGCTACTGTTTTATTATTACAGAGAAAAAGGGAGTTGCTTTTAAAAATTTGGATTATTTGATTATAATTGAGTCTATGGAAGGCAGCTTTTCCGTAATTCGGAGCTTTCTGGATATCCGGTTTCTGGATAATGGATTCCATACCTGTATAATCTCTGTAAAAGGCTGCAGAATATGTTGGTCCTATATAATTAATTATGATCATTGATATATTCATTTTTAATCTTTTGGTAGAAAAAACTCTCTCTGATGGGCGTGTCACAATCCATGGTGGAGGGGTCCTCTCTGCTTGGCGACGATACTCTATTGGCGTAAGTCCTTCCCTTTTTTTAATTTTATGTCTTATATGGTAACTGTCTTTATCCAGGGACAAAACAAACAAACACGATTTTCCAGTTGAATTTCTTCACTGCTTAATATCGGCATATCAGTCTTTATATCAGTCTTTACATCAGTCTCCCAACGACGTGTCACATGTTGGACTCCACAGTTATGCTCAGGGCCGGATTTACATAGCGGGTGCCCCTAGGCCCACTGTCGTTTGCTGCTAGGGTTGCCACCTGGCCGGTATTTTAACGGCCTGGCCAGTATTTTTGATGGTTGATCCCAATGTTATTAATAGGAAAAAAGATAAATATATAGGAAGGCCGGTATTTTTTTCAAGAAAAGGTGGCAACCCTATTTGTCGCCCCTGTCCCCTCCCTTTTATTTGCTAAAATTTTCATCATCGGGACGGAGCAATGGCATTTGGAACCCGTGAAATTTACATTTCTGAACCAATGTGGGTGTGGTTGGGTCCCCTAAAATCCTGCCGCCCCCTAAAATCCTGCCGCCCTAGGCCCTGGCCTAGGTGGCCACTGGCCTCTCCAGGAATCCGGCCTGGTTATGCTGCAGTGATCTTTGCCTAACCCCAGTATTCAAGTTATGAATCCATTTCCATTGCAGGAAAACGTTATACTCCTGTGCAGATGCAGAGCAACAGCTGGCCATGGAGCTATCCCTGCATGAGATTGCAATAGAAAAAGACATCATGGAACCTTTAAATCAACTGGCAGAGGTACGGCTGAAATTATTCTTCTAAACTGTAAACTGTGATTACTGCAAAAATAGTGACCTTAAAATGGCCCAGGTATGCCCAGTGCTGGCTTGCCCCTATTTGTCTGCCTTGCAGACTAGTGTTTCTAGTAGACATGCCTACAAGCCAGCCAGGAAATTGATTTTGTTTCTGTTGCAACAAAGGGAAAATTGCTCTCACCACTAAATTTTAAATCATTAGGCAGAGGCGCAATGAAGCTGTGTTCCCTCTAATTCCTTCTCGTCTACATGTGCAAATGAACTTTTTGCACTAACCTTATGTGTACATTTTTAAAAACTGTGTGCCCAGGTGAGAATAGATGCAACATTCTTTTGTTTTCACATAAAATCCTTTGTACTCACCGCTATTTGTTGTATGTCTGTCCTCAAAATTTGTTGTACAGCTTAGAGGGAACATTGGCTGTTACCACTATTCATATAGACAAAGACAAGAGGTCGACTGCGCACTCTCATGATTAATATTCTAGGGACATGGAGCTATTTTGTGCATTAAAGGAGAACTAAACCCTAAAAATGAATGTGGCTAAAAATACCATATTTTATATAGTGAGCTAAAGTTTCAGCTTGTCAATAGCAGCAATGATCCCGGACTTCTCACAGGGGGGTCAACTTCTTGGAAAGTGTTTGTGACACTCACATGCTCAGTGGGCTCTGAGCAGCTGTTGAGAAGCTAAGCTTAGGGGTCGTCACTAATTATCCAGCAGCAGAAAATGAGGTTGGTCTGTAATATAAGCTGATGCTAAAGGTTTGCTGATTATTAAATTCTGATGCAGCTAATTGCACTGCTTTCTAATTATCTGTATTAATGACTAATCAGCCTTATATTGTGACTATATTTCTATGACACTATCAGGTGTATATTGTGAGTGGGTCCCTAAGCTCAGTAAGTGACAGCAGCACAGAGCATGTGAATCAGTGAATCAGTAGAAAAGAAGATGGGGCGCTACTGGGGCATCTACTGGGGAGACACAGATCTTTACTGCTAAAGGGCTGTGGTTGCCTTGGCCTGGTACAAAAGCACAAAACATCATGTATAACATTTCTACCTACCTCTTTATTTAGGCTTTGGTTCTCTTTTAAGCCACTATGGATTTTTTTTTTTAATATGAGAACAGTGTCAATGGGATCTATTGAGTTCAGCAATAACAAAGGCCATTAAGAACGGTATGAGATACATACACCTGTCTCCAGCATCAGATTTTTTGTTTGCCAATACACACTTTTATAAATTCATCTATAGGCATCCAGGATCTTCCTAGTGGTTCATGTTACATTAGTATATACATGGTCGCACCCTCTTCTACAGCTTTACCATATGACATAGCCATGTCACTGTTTGTATGCAAGTTTCCTGCATTTTGATTCCTCATAGGTTGCTCTGCCTCTTTGCATCCATAGTTAAAGCCTTAGGCATATTGTCCTTTTGGATCTTTATTTGCCCTTTAAATAAGAATCGTTTGAAAGTTGTCTTTTTAAGCCGACAAGTGCCAGACAAGTTTAGGCGGGCAGGACACGTTAACTTGGGATCCCTGTCAAACCATAAACATGACCAGCCACAGTAGATATCTGACTTCATTTAAATGTATGATAAATTTGAGGATTAACTGCCCCATTATCCTGAATTCTGCTTTGTCAGGTAACAAATACATAAACTCCTGTATTGCCAGCTTTAAACTATGCTAGAAAAGTTAAACCTGTCTTCTTCTCTTCCTCCATAAAATTCATCTGCAGGTGGAGATCCCCAACATACACAAGCAGAGGAAGCAGTTGGCTAAGTTGGTGCTGGACTGGGATTCGGCGCGTGCTAGGTAAGACTTACAGAGGGGTGAGGCATAATGGGGTGCTGACTCTCAGCATAGAATCAGACAGCAACTCTGGACCCTATGCAAACACAATCATTATAGAGAATTCCTTGCGGCCAATGGTCCCATTTAAGCCAGGGGTCCCCAACCTTTTTTGGCCCGGTGACCAGTATCAAGGAAAACATTTTTGCAAGGGTCGGGGATGGGGTCGGGGGCAGTCAAGGTGGGGTCAGGAGGGGGGGCGACGTCCAATTCAATGCACTTGTTAATTGAGGGCTAGACTCGGCGGCCCAGTTCAGGACTGTCCGCAGCCCGCTTCTGTGCCGCGGCCCGGTGGTTAGGGACCCCTGATTTATGCCAAACACACAATGGAAGACACTGCTTTGCATAACTATTTGAATGTACCCCGATGAACGCAAGGATTACCTATTAATACATTATATTTTTTTATGCATGGTAATAATGTAAATGACATCACTGTGAATCAAAGCCAGAGCAGAAAGGCAGTTAAACCTGTTTTATGATTGGAAACTTGAGTAGTGTCATTCATTTTAGTTTATTGGTATCTATATATATATATATATATATGTATATGTATATATATGTATATGTATATATATGTATATATATATATATATGTATATATATATGTATATATATGTATATATATATATGTATATATATATGTATATGTATATATATGTATATGTGTATATATATATATATATATATATATATGTATATATATATATGTGTGTGTGTGTGTGTGTCAGCAGTGTGCTGAACCTGTACTACAGGAAACCACAAAACAAATTACTTGATTTCATGGAAAATTTTGAGTCACGTTCTTTGAACAGTGAGCTTGTTATGACTACAACTCCCAGCAACCTGTGCCAGGCAAAAGTCAAGAATACTGTCATTGGGAAGAAGTTCGTGGCACACTTTGAGTTGCACTGTATTATTCAATGTATGAACCCTAAAGTATCACTGGGCTGCTCCTATAAGCAGCAAATACATTGAACAACACCAGTAAATGATCATCTGAGCAAAAGAATCGATGGTTGTCAGTAGAACTATAAACACATTTCTTCTATCTTACCAACTTATTGGTTTAGGTTTAACCAGGCGCAGAAGTCCGGGACAAACTTTCAGATGCAGCCAGGAAAGATGGACTCCCTGAAAGAGGAGATGGATGAAGCTATGAACAAAGTGGAACAGTGCAAGGTACTTGGGGTAGGGGAATGGGAAATACACAGGTCCTGACTGGGTATTTCAAAATAGGACCTGGAATTTAAAAAATGAGGCCCAAACAGCCCCCCAACCCCAATAAATAGTGACTGTCTATGGGATCTTACAGCGGCCCCTATGGCATTTGCCTGAATCCATAAGTTGCCAGTATATATACAGGAACCGAAACTCGACTGCACAACCAAAAAATGGTAGTGTCAGGGTGCCAGCCAAAAAGCCTTCGTCAGGGAAAGACAATTAATAAACCTGCACTTATTTTGAAACGCTTTTGGCCTTGCTCTTTTATTAAGCAAACTTTTATTTTGGGGTTGACTTGCTCTTTAACTCAAAGGAGAATTCAACCTGTACTAGAAAAAAAACCCTACCCCTTTACCCTGGGTAGACCGACCTCCCTTCTCTCCCTCCAGCCTAGCTGCCCCCCTGGGCAAATGCCCCTAATTTTACTTACCCCTCCGAGTCTGACCTCAGGAGTTCACGGGAGCATCTTTTTTTTCGGTCTTCTTCGGTATCTGAACAGAGTTTCGGCACATGCACAGTTGGAGTAAATTTCCGTCGTTAGGGACCGGAAATGTACTCCAACTGCGCATGCACCGAAAATGCTGATCTGATTCCAAAGAAGACCGAAAAAAGAGGATGGTGCCTGTGAACTCCAGAGGCCAGAATCTGCACTGAGGGGTAAGTAAAAAATTAGGGGCATTTGCCCAGGGGTGCAGCTAGGCTGGGGGGGAGGGTTTTTTTCTACTTTGGGTTGCGTTCTGCTTTAAAGGGGAACTACTGCTTTTTATAATCCAAGGGTGAAGCACATCTGGAGTTTGTAAATATGTACCCAGCTTCTCTGCAGCAGATGCTCTCCATCACACTGTGACAAAGTATGGGAATAGCATTTATTGTGCCAAACTTGAGTTCACTAGCTGTATGTCTGTGGGTGTGCAGAGGTAGTTATGTTTATATACACATTTGTTTTTGTATCAGGGGCTGTGCGGGGGTTTGTATAAATATTTACTTGCAAACTAAATAAATCTGTTTCTGTGCGGTTTCTGCAAGTACTAAAGGAACTCAATGACAATATATATTTCCCACAGAGAATTCCCTTAAAGGGAATGTAAAGGCAAAAAAATTAAATCCCATTTTTACTTTCTTTAATGAAAAAGAAATCTATCTCCAATATGCTTCAATTAAAAAATGTCTACCATTTTTACAAGAAACCTGACTGTATGCAGTGAAATTCTCCCTTCATTTACTCCTGGGGATAGGAATTGTCAGACAGTCCCTAACTGCTCTGCAGGGAAACAATCTTTCAAAGAGCAGGGAGAGCCCTCCCACCTTACTTCCCAGAACTCAAGCAGATTTGTCTTTTTTCCCTGTAAAACAGCCAGTGTAGAGATCTGTATCCATAGACCCAGTGCAGTCTGTATATTCTGATTATTAATCAGTCTTGCTGTATTGGCTTCTATGGCAGATATTATTTGACTTGTGCTGTTTTGATCATTTATGATGATCCCTAAGCTTAACCCTCCCAACTGAAGCCCAGACCACACTGAGCATGTGCCGAGTCTTGATATTGCAAAGATGTATAACAAAGTTACAAGATGACAGCCCCCTGTGGCCAACTTTGAAAGCATAAATCATTTGTTTGATTAGGCTTGTGGTGCAGTAAGTTCGTGTTTATGTTTAGTATACAAAATACAGCATTTCTAACATTATTCTACTTTAGACTTTAGTTGCCCTTTAACCAGTTGTCATTAAATCACATATGCATTGGAGATGACCATAGTATTAATGTGACTGAGATATGGACCTCAGATTAGATTCTCTGGGTCAGGGATTGATGTGAATGATGGGCAGTTTATATAAAATCCTGCAGAATATGACGGTGCTGTATAAATAAAGGATAATAATAGCTAATACTTTTGCAAGGACCTATATATAACTGATCTTGGGGAAATATGTTTTAGATGAATGACTGATGTCCTTTTTATTTTTATACAAAACAGGACCAGCTTGCAGCCGACATGTACAACTTTGTTTCAAAGGAAGGCGAATATGGAAAATATTTTGTCACCGTAAGTCTTCTTTTTTTGGGTCAAAAGCCTTTCTTTATGAGCTGAGAATGGTTATACCTTTATACTTCATTATATCTAGGATGATGGCATGGTTGGACTTCCACTGTCTACATCTTGTCTTTCACCTAGGCATGCACCAAATCCAGTATTCCATTTAGGATTCAGCCAAATTCACACTTGTAAATAGGCCCCATAGTTTTAGCTTGAACCTAATTAAAATTTTTCTCTCTAAAGCTCCAGACAGCTGAAGGTTTAGCTCAATTTTCTTCACTTATGATGCAGTTCTATTGATTGTGTGCCTCAGTCGACAATATAAGTTAAGATCATTAATTTAGCTGAAACTTTTCTAGGGGGATCGATATCCAGCTAAAATTTTAATATTTTGGATTCTGTGCATCCCCTGCATTTTACCATCCTTGTGTTTCTCATTAAGTGTTGTCCATTGTGTACATTCTGTCTGCAGTTGTTAGAGACACAAGCTGAGTACCATAGGAAAGCTCTATCTGCTTTAGAAAAGGCACTTCCCGAAATCCAAGCCCAGCAAGGTAATGTTTCCCTTGTCTCTTGCACCCTCTGGTTTCCATCTGTGCTTCCAGCTGGGAATAAACTTGGGATAATGTTCAGTCTGAGCTTCATTCTTTTCTGATAACCAAAGCTGCTGTTATTAACTGACCTTTCTTCTGTTATCGTCTCCTCATCTTTGTCCTTTGTCAATTTTTTTTTTCAAAATGCATCAGTTAATAGTGCTGTTCCAGAAGAATTCTGCATTGAAATCCATGTCTCAAAAGAACAGATTTATCTGACATGGGGCTAGACATATTGTCAATTTCCCAGCTGCCCCAAGTCATGTGACTTGTGCTCTGATAAATTTCAATCACTCTTTACTGCTGTACTGCAAGTTGGGATGATATCACCCCCTCCCTTTCTCCCCAGCAGCCTAACAACAGAACAATGGGAAGGTAACCAGATAACAGCTCCCTAACACAAGATAACAGCTGCCTGGTAGATCTAAGAACAGCACTCAGTAGTAAAACCCATGTCCCACTGCTTACTATTCAGTTACATTGAGAAGGAAAAACAACGGCTTGCCAGAAAGCAGTTCCCTCCTAAAGTGCTGGCACAAGTCACATAACCAGGGGCAGCTGGGAAATTGACAAAATGGCTAGCCCCATGTCAGATTTCAAAACTGAATATAAAAACATCTGTTTGCTCTTTTGAGAAATGGATTTCAGTGCAGAAGTCTACTGGAGCAGCACTATTAACTGTTTTTTTAAAAAAAAAAAAAAAAAAACATTTTCCCATGACAGTTTCCCTTTAAGGCTCATGGAACACGTGGCATAGTCTCACTCATTGGAGAAGTACCCTAACCCAGCTGTGCAACCTGTCATTTGGTTTATTGGAAAATGTGATCACCACTACTATCAGGCAGATTTCATCCCCAAAATATACATGTTCAGGCTTCAAATGATGTTGCACAACAGTGTTGAGTTTCTTCTTTGCAAGGGCAAATACACCACCTGTGACATGAACTTGTATTACTCCTTTATTGCTACCCTTTTCTGACCTCTGTCATTGTATATACTTGCCCTGAAATTTTATGTTTTTCATCTCCTTACATCTGTCTCCCCTCTGTGGACCCACCTACAAAAACCCTGTGGTGTTTTGTTCTGTGGATGCTTTCCCAACCCTTCAGATAAGTGGACAGAAAAGCCAGCGTTTGGCACACCACTAGAGGAGCACTTGAAACGGAGTGGGAGAGAGATAGCTCTACCCATCGAAGCCTGTGTAATGATGCTGCTGGAGACCGGCATGAAAGAAGAGGTATGTACCAAATGCAATTAAAATGGAGATTTTATTTCATTTGCAGTATTTTCACTTTGGTGTCCGTTACAACCTACAGCATATTTTTTAGAGCCATAGTGGAAGTTAAGCTTATTTAGAGAGCTATGTGTTGAATGTGTCCTTTTAAAGCTGAGGTTGTGCCTGTTCCATATTATACTCCACACGATTATGAAGAGCTCAACCTGTAGGTAAATCCTTTTGATGGATAGGGTGCTCAAACAGTAGAAGGATCATCCGCCAGGTATACTGTAGCACACCAAAATATTCAATGGGTTCTAGTGCATCAAAGTTGATTTATTGGCCCCAACAGTGCAGATAAGTACAAGGCAACGTTTCGGACCCCACTGGGTCCTTTCTCAAGCCTTGTGGGGTCCGAAACGTTGCCCCTTGAGAAAGGACCCAGTGGGGTCCGAAACGTTGCCTTGTACTTATCTGCACTGTTGGGGCCAATAAATCAACTTTGATGCACTAGAACCCATTGAATATTTTGAGTATACCTGGCGTTGTTCCATATTATACTGACATTTTATCAGTGTCCCTAATATGTTAAACAGGGATTATTCAAAGTTGCAGAATCTTTTCTGATTTGCAGTATTTTCACTTTGATGTTAAGTGGCTGTTGTTCAGCTACAACCTACAGCGTATGTTTTAGAGCCATAGCGGAACTTGATTATTTAGAGAGATATGCATTGAAGGTGTCCTGTTATAAAGCTGAGGTCTGCCTGTTCCATATTATACAGACATTTTATCTGTATGTTAAACAGGGCTTATTCAGAATTGCAGCAGGGGCCTCCAAACTCAAGAAGCTTAAAGCTGCACTGGACTGTTCTACGTCTCAGCTAGAGGAATTTTACTCGGACCCACATGCGGTGGCAGGTATAGTTGAAATATGCAAAAGAGTTTTTACTTATCGTTGGGACCCATAAATGGGTCCATATACTGTTTAGGGTGAATCACTATGATCCCAGTGTTGCATTTTGTTTTAAATTTTAATTTTAACATAGAATATTATGGACTGGCTGCAGAGATCATTCTTTCCACCTACACAAATGATACATACATGACTGTCATTTTAACTGCACTGCAGTATAAGTAGTAAGTACATGGTTGGGACCCAAACATGTGTCCCTATACTGTTTAGGGTGGGTCATTATGATCCCCAAGTTGCATTGTGTTTTAAATTTTAATTTCAAATGACAAATATTATGGACTGGCCTCAGGGGTCATTGTTTACATACATGTAATTCTACATAAATGGGAGCTGCATGACATTTTCCCTGCACTTCAGTATAAGTAGTAGCCCCTAAAGACTATTGCTATTCACTAGTATTATTTTTTTTTTATAAAAAGGAAACAAATTAGATGTATATTCCTCTATCGTTTCCTGCACTGACTGGTAGCATTTGATTTGCTAATATGATTTATTATGTGTCCTGTGCTTTGTAGTTTTTTTTTTTTTTTTAATTTTTGAGTGTGGTCAGTGAGTAGTTCTCAAAATTGTACTCCACAGGGGCACTAAAATCATATCTACGAGAACTGCCGGAGCCTCTGATGACCTTTAACTTGTACGAGGAATGGATCCATGCTGGAAAGTAAGAATAAGGGGGACTGTGGGCAATGGCTAGTGTAATACAGATATATAATCGCACCACAACTGATCTAATTCAAAATGGAAAACCAAGGTGGTCACAGACCTCTGTCCGCATTATAATAAAAAGGTTGTGGACTAACCTGGGATGGGATTGCCTTTACACATAGTGATATGAGTGACTGGCATTACTTCCAACCATTGTGTAATAAGTGTGGTTTCCTTAATGCACATGTATCCAACACAAGATCCTTAGAATTAGACATGCATTGAACCCTTCTGTTTTGGGTTTGACCAAATACTAGGGTATTAATTTGGGAGACCACAGAACCAAATGCTCACACTGGGAGAAAAAAGCTGGTGAGTGCGTGGAAATAATTATATAAGGTTTGATTCACCCGGATTGGCAGGCCCGGATTTGTGGAGAGGCCACCTAGGCCCGGGCCTAGGGTGGCAGGATTTTAGGGGGCAGCATGCTGCCCAGCCACACCCATATTGGGTCAGAAACACTGGGGATAAGCAGGAGATACGATAGTTTTTAAAATTTCCCATGCACCATTGCTACAGTCATCATGATGAAATTGTGCAAATAAAGGCAGAGTCTGGGGGCAACGAAAGGCAGTGTGCCTAGGTGTGCCCTGGAGATTGGGTGCATCCCTTCTTAGAATTATTTTAGCATATCTGTATTACTAGATGTCTTCCTTCATAATACTTTACTGACTTTTATGTCTACTTTTTCTCCCCTGAAGCATTCCAGACCAGAACACAAAGCTGCAGTCCTTATGGGTGGTGTGCCAGCAACTTCCCAAACCAAATCTGGAAAACTTCAGGTAGAGTTTATGTGAAAAGCTTGAAACCAGTGTCGTCTTCTTTTTTTATTTTTTTTTTTATTTTATTTATTGTGACAGTTACAAATATAAGCAAGACAGTCATACATAAGATAGCTCTAAGAAAGGGTTGGATAGCTTTTTAGCAAGTGAGGGAATACAGCTCATAGTTTCTAATTACCTTACACGTAGGCTAGACTAACATTAGACTCCCCAAAACAAACCAACACCCAGAAAATTCATTTACTTCCACCAAAGCTCATAGTACAAGTTGATCCAAGGACTGGTCTGATTTTGGAATCGGAAAGGAATTTTTGCCCCCTCTGAGGCAAATTGGAGAGGCTTCAGATGGGGTTTTTTGCCTTCCTCTGGATCAACTAGCAGTTAGGCAGGTTATATACAGACTTCAAAGGTTGAACTTGATGGACGTGTGTCTTTTTTCAACCTAACTTACTATGTTACCATTACAGAAGTAATAGATAATAATAGGATCAGACACAAACAGGTACAACGCAAGTGAGAAATGGAGAAGTATATCTGCTGCAGTTTTAGCACTTAATAATGGTGCACATTACATAAAGAAGAATACAAATTGGTCGTTTTGTACAGAAAGAAACCTTATTCATTTATATAAATACCCACAATAGTCAAATTATCATTCAACTTTAATTCTGCATGCAATGCAGTTTGATTTAAGCTCATTAGAATGTGAGTTCCTTTTACAGCCAGTATGAGGTATACAGCACCCCTCTCCTGTTTGTCTGGAATGACTAGGGCTATCCCTAAGCCAATCAATGCACCTGCTGAGACGCAGCCTCCTTGTCTTTCAGGTATCTTGTAAAATTCTTAGCCAAGCTGAGTCACCACAGTGACATTAACAAGATGACTCCCAGCAACATTGCAATTGTGTTGGGTCCCAACCTCCTATGGGCAAGGCATGAAGGGTGAGTTTGAAAATGAACTAATCGGGAAAAAAACGCATGGTGCTTTTTTGGGCTATAATAGCTGGTCAGAGCTGTCCTCGTTCACTGAAACTTTTTAAAGTAATTGTTCAGTTTAAAATAAAAACTGGATAAATAGATCATGGATAAATGCAAAATAAAAAAATGTTTTCAATATAGTTAGTCAGCCAAACATATAACGTATAAAGGCTGGAGCGACTGGGTATCTAACATAATAGCCAGAACACTACTTCCTGCTTTGTAGCTCTCTTGCTTTTCATTGATTGGTTGCCGGGCAGGAACCAATAAGTCACTTGAGTGGGGGGGCCTTATGGGTCATAACCGTTTCGTTTGAAGCTGAGCTGAATGCTGAGGAACAATTACAAACCCACTGAACAGTTATGTCCCATGTGGCCCCCTTAAAGTTGCTGACTAACTCAGAGTTGGAGAGCTGAAAAGCAGGAAGTAGTGTTCTGGCTATTATGTTACAAATACAGTCACTCCAGGCTGTATACATTGTATTTTTTGCTAACTATATCAGATTTTTATTTTGCACAGCCTTTCTATTTACCCAGTTTTTATTTTTACACTGAACTGTTCCTTTAAACTCGCATGTCCAGAGAGAACCGTGTCAACCTGGTGAGTCGTCTCTCTCCCTATTGGTCTGTTTAGTTCGTTGTTAAGAGCTTATCATTGGCCCAGTGGTAAAACCATTAAAGGAGACATTTTGTGTAAAAAAAAAAAAAAAAAATGAGAACCTACCAGTGCGTTATAATCCTTTAGATATAGAAGAATTGTGCTTTAAAAAGTAGTGTTTCAGGCTGATTTAATGAATATATCTGCAAAAACCCTAATAATCCCTCCCTTCTATTCAACTTCCTGAATTCCCAGGTTGTGCAGGGGAGCTGGCGGGACCCAGCTCACTGCACTGTAGGACAAGAACCAATCAGCAGCCAGCAGGACCTGATAGGGAACTGAAACCTGTCTTTGCTTGTATAACTGCAGGGCTGTTATTGGCTGTCCTCCTCCTACTGTGCTTCTGGCAGGTACCAGTGGGACACACCCACCCCACATTTGAAACACAGACAGGGACCAGAGTACATCTATAGGGAGTTATTAAAGTTGCTATTTTTAAAGATAATATTAATTTTTAGCCCCACGTAAAAGCAACACCATATACAGTTAGGCCCATAAGTATTTGGACAGACACAATTTTTTTTTCTAATTTTGGTTATGTACATTAACACAATAAATTTTAAATGCAGTTTAACTGCAGACTTTCAGCTTTAATTCAGTGGGTTGAACAAAAACATTGTATAAAAATGTGAGGAAATAAAGCCTTTTTTTTTTAACTCAATCACTTCATTTGAAGGGCCCAAAAGTTAACTGGACCAGGGGCTCAAAAGTGATTGGATTCTGACTCAAACGCTATTTTATGGGCAGGTGTGGGCAATTCCTTGATTATATGATTATCAATAAAAATGGAGTTCATTTGAGTGGGGAGGGTGCTTGTACGTGGAAGATTTTGCCGTGAACAAACAATATGCACTCAAAGGAGCTGTCCATGCAGGTGAAACAAGCCATCCTTAAAGGGAAAGTAAATGTTTTTCTTTATCTTTCTGTAAATTTGCTCTAAACAGCCCCCCAGATTAATGTACCTTAGTCCCTGCTGCAAGTCTGCTCTGGTTTCTGTGTTATCAGCAGCTTCTTTCCCTTCTTCCTGGTGCAGAGTGAAGCCCAGCCCCTTAGTTTACTGAGCTGTCCATTTGCTGCTGTTCCACAATAGAGAGGAAGAGGGAGCCAGTGTGTGCATTAGTAAGCTAGTTTCCCCCAGCAAAAGGAGCTGAACACACTGGTCTCTGCTATGTCATAGTATGCAAATGATATCCTGGACTAGTCCAAGAGATAAGGTCAGCTCAGAAAGCTAAGGGGCAGGGCTTCACTCTGCACCAGGAAGAAGAGGAAACAAGCTGCTGATAACACAGAAACCAGGTCAGACTTGCAGCAGGGACTAAGGTACATTAATTTGAGGGGCTGTTTAGAGCAAATTTAGAGATAGAAAAAAAAAGGTTAACTTGTTCTTTAAGCTGCAAAAACATTAAAAAAAAACTCATATGAAAAATTGCTACAATATTAGGAGTGGCAAAATCTACAGTCTGGTACATCCTGAGAAAGAAAGCACTGGTGAACTCGGCAACGCAAAAAGACCTGGACGTCCACGGAAGACAACAGTGTTGGGTGATCACAGAATCATTTCCATGATGAAGGGAAATCCCTTCACAACAGCCAAACAAGTGAACAACACTCCAGGAAGTAGGTTTATCGATATCCAAGTCTACCATAAAGAGAAGATTGCATGAAAGTAAATACAGAGGGTGCACTGCAAGATGCAAGCCACTCATAAGCATCAAGAATAGACAGGCTTGGGTGTGCATGGCAGCAAGTGGCACCGGGACACTAGTGTTTAACCATGATGTGACACAGGACAGAAGCAGCCAAATTAATTCTGAAGAGTTCAGAGTCATACTGTCTGCTCAAATCCAGCTAAATGCAGTCAAATTGATTGGGAGGCATTTCATAATACACATGGACAATGACCCAAAACATGCAGCCAAAGCAACCCAGGAGTTTATTAAAGCAAAGAAGTGGGATATTCTTGAATGGCCAAGTCAGTCACCTGCAGCCGCTGCAGTAAAGGCCTGGCAGAGCATTAAATAGGAGGAAACCCAGAATCTTTGCCAGCAAAGGGTTTTCAACCAAGTATTAGAAATTAACATTTTGCTTTCAGTTTTTCAATTTGTCCAATTACATTTGAGCCCTTGAAATGTAGTGATTGTGTTAGTTCCTCGCATTTTTATGCAATCTTTTTGTTCAACCCACTGAATTAAAGTGTTAAACTGTTACAGTTCGACTGCATCTGAGTTGTTTCATTTAAAATTCATTGTGGTAATGTACAGAACCAAAATTAGAAAAAAAAGTTCTCTGTCCAAATATTTATGGGCCTAACTTAGGGATAGCTTGACAAAAGACTGATGCTGGTCTGAAACGTTGCATCTAGGTCAGAGCCATTCTTCAATAAAGGCTTTTTAGAAAATCTTTTTATGGTGCTGTTCCTTTGTATCGAAATGGAAGAAACAAGATAACAGTGGGACTTGTGGAACGTGCACCGCCAACTGAGAATACGAGGAGGGTAATTAGTGCTGACTAAACCACTTCCTAACTTAGGGTTGCCACCTTTTCTTAAAAAAAAAAATCCCCCTTCCTATATATTTATCTTTTTTTTCCTATTAATGACATTGGGATCAACCATCAAAAATACCGGCCAGGTGGCAACCCTAGCCTAACTGTATATCACTCATAATTGCCATACAAATTAGGGGTTTTTCATTTATCCTATATGTCTCCTTTAAAGTATAAATAACCTCTTATTTTTCCTTTTTTTTTTTTTTTAAATTACTCTAAACAGCCCCCAAAATAACATATGTCTCCTACCATTTAGTTTCATTTCCTTGCTCTGATACAATCAGCTGAACCAAAGCTATTGTAGCTGCTTCTTTGTCCGGCATGAAGCTCTGCCCCCTTAGAGCTCCTTCACTATGAAGACCTCAAAGAGGTGCCTGCTACAAGTGGAAGGAGATAAGTATGTTATTCTAGGCACTGTTTAGAGTAATTTTAGGGGATTTTAAAATTAAAGGCTTATATATCCTTTAAATCGGCCTGCATGGTGAACTTTGTTTGGGTTGACCAGCTTATGCCTTTTGATCAGTGTAGCTGAGCCTGCACTTTGCCTTGGACAAGTATTGTGATCCTAAGATCCCTACTACAAAGCAAGATGGTAGTAGCAGAGAAGGAAAACATGCTTTATCTGAGAGGCTTATTTAGTTTATAGCCTTACTGCTACTGCCTTGGAAGCTTTTCAATAATAGACAGCATGAGGTCTCTGGCTAAACGCAGAACAATCAACTCTCTAAACCTTTAACTTGTATATAAGTACAGGAAGCCTCAGCCACTTATTCCACAGAAAATGACATATTGATGTGTTTGCCATTGACTTGTAAAGACCCTCAGAGTTTATAGGGTTAAAGTGCAGTCAGTTATTTTTATTAAAAAAAAAGAAAAAAATGCATGTTCTTTAAAGCCATCTATCTAAAGAGTCCTGTATCCCAAGATGCTAATGCACATGGATTCTCTTGGATTCTACATGAGCGTATTGTGGTTTTTGGAGGAATGTGCGGTGCAGCGGTTAGCCTCATTCATTTAGATTTCCCAAGCTTGGGCCTTTCATGTTCTCCTCCGCTCCTTATTTTCTCTAACCTTCCAGATTCCCTGTGTATCAAGTTACCCCAAAGCACTCTGTTAATTATAATCCATTTCCTTGACTTGTGAGCAGCTCTTTTATGGGTTTTGTGCACTGCCGAGGAACTACAAGAACAAATAAGCAAATATTTTAGTATTATTTGATGTTTATTATTGTGTAAGTAAGCTTTTTTGTGCATCAACTGTTGTACTGTCAAGATGTTTGGGCTCTCTCTGTCCCTTTCCCTGTCTCTCTCTCTCTCTCGCTCTCTCCCTCGCGCTCTCTCTCTCGCTCTCTCTTGCGCTCTCTCTTGCGCTCTCTCTCTCTCTCTCTCTCTCTCTCTCTCTCTCTCTCTCTCTCTCTTTGTCTCTCTGTCCCAGATTTTTTTCATATGATTTGGGAACTTTATGAGTTAAGGTTGCCATACATGGACCAAAACAGCAGCTGACTCCGCCCCTCCAGACCTGGTTGGCAGCTTAAAGGAGAAGGAAAAGCTGGAGGCACTTGGGGGAGCCAAACATTAGGCACTCCCAAGTGATTGTTTCTACCTACCTGAAACCCCGGGCCGGTGCTGCTATTGGCAGAAATCTGCACCGTGCTTATACGAGTGAGCACCATGGGGAGATCTACTTCCATCTTCTTCTGTCATCCTGCAGCTGAGCATGCGCACTTGTGCAGGCCGGTGCAGATTTCTACTGATACGAGCACCAGCCCGGGGTTTCAGGTTGGTAGATATAATCACTTGGAGGTGCCTAAGGTTTGGCATGTGCCGCCAGCCTTTCCTTCTCCTTTAATGTATGATGGCTTCTCCTAGTTAAACTTAAAACTCTGAAGCCTTTTTTATATTGGAACTCTCTTTTACCCGTCACGTAACCAAATAACGTTTGTTTTCCCAGAACCCTCGCAGAAATAGCGGCTGCAACTTCTGTGCACGTGATGACAATCATCGAACCAATCATTCAGCATGCAGACTGGTTCTTTCCAGACGGTAAGATTGGTCCCTGTTGTAAAGGATATTGGTCTTTATCAGATCTTCGGAAATTAATCTTTGTTTTAATTTTTGAACACCCTTTTCTCTTCCTTCAGACCTGGACTTCAATGTTTCTGGTGCCTTTGTCCCCGTTGTGCCCACAACGCATTTGAACAATGTGCCTTATACTGGGAACGATGCGATGTATGAGTTTGGGCCACTTGAGAAAAAAAGGCCTTTCAGTATGGTAATGGATGGAGAGCTCTCAAAGAGGGACAGGTGGGTTGCCGACAGCACTTACAGTAAAGGGATAGTTTCCTGCCTGATCCAGAGGCAGAACAGCATAATGTCCCTGCAGTCCTTTCCCTAAAGACCCTTTTTAAAAAAAAAAAAAAGAAAAATGATATATAGTAACATAGTAAGTTATGTCCATCAAGTTCAACTTTTTAACCTGCCTTTCTGCTAATTTATCCAGAGGAAGGCAAAAAAAACCATCTGAAGCCTCTCCAATTCCTTCCTTCCTGACTCCAAAATGGTAATCGGACTAGTCCCTGGCTTAACTTGTACTATGAGCTATCGCTCATAACCCTGTATTCCCTCACTTGCTAAAAAGCCATCCAACCCCTTCTTAAAGCTATCTAATGTATCAGCCTGTACAACTGATTCAGCTCTCACTGTAACAAACACCTTGCCAATATTTAGGTGGAACCTCTTTTCTTCTAATCAGAATGGGTGACCTTGTGTCATCTGGAAAGACCTACTGGTGAATAAAGCATTAGAGAGATTATTATATGATCCCCTTATATATTTATACATAGTTATCATATCATCCCTTAAGCGCCTCTTCTCCAATGTGAACATCCCCAATTTGGCCAGTCTTTCCTCATAGCTAAGATTTCCCCATACCTTTTACCAGCTTAGTTGCCCTTCTCTGTACCCTCTCTAATACAATAATGTCCTGTTTGAGTGAGGGAGACCAAAACTGTACGGCATATTCTAGATGTGGCCTTACAAGTGCTCTATAAAGTGGAAGAATGACCCCCTCCTCCCGTGACTCTATGCCCCTTTTAATACAGCTCCAGACCTTATTGGCCCTTGATGCTACTGACTGGCATTGCTTGCTACAGCCAAGTTTATCATCTACAAGGACTCCAAGGTCCTTTTCCATAATGGATTTGCCTAGTGCAGTCCCATTAAGGGTATAAGTGAATATTTTTACATCCCATGTGCATGACTTTACATTTATCAATATTGAATCTCATTTGCCACTTAGCTGCCCAGATTGCCAGTTTGTCAAGATCCTGTTGCAAGTGCCACATCCTGGATGGAATTAATTGGGCTGGATAGTTTTGTTTCATCTGCAGACACTGATACATTACTTACAATAACCCACCCTTATGTATTGCAAACGGTAGGCATTGGAAGTGACATGGGATCATAGAGTAGGGTCCCAATAGTGGAGTTGGGAGAAGAGGAGCTGGAGGAGGAGAAGTTTGTTATAAAGCCAATAGAAATTGGAGGCAAGGTGATGCAAAATAATAAACTAAAAGCCGTTGATTATATAGAGGCAATAGTACTTGGGTGCATTAAATGAGATTAAATTAAATATTTGAAGGAACTGGGGTTTAGCAGGAATGAAGAGGAATGCTTTATATTGAAGAAAAAGGAGTGGGAAGTGCTTTATGCCTAAATAATAAAACTAGAAGGCGTATGTGATGTGCTGGTGTAATGGTGCTATTGTAATGGGAGCGAATCAACACAATAAGGCAGTGTCTAAAACGTAAAAGTAATTCTAAAACAACTGGACTTGCTGAGTGATCATAGAAATAATAATTTCAATCATTGAGTAAAAATTTCAATGATTACCCAGGAAGTCCAGTTGTTTTCGAACTACCTATACTAGATATGACATGACCTGAATGAATGAAAATCTTCATAGTCACAATAAGGCAATATTTCTCCCAACAGCTCAGGTCTGAAAGTGATGGACTACCATCTGAACACTCGAAGAGGAGGCACCTTAAATCGCAAACATGCAGCACCAGCTTTCCAACCTCCACTCCCACCCAATGAAATTGGTAACCAGCCAGATTATTCGGCATCCTCAGATGTTGGTTCCGCAGTTGCTGCATCAGCGCAGCCCACCACATATACAGACCCTGTACCCACCCACAGCAATGATGAAACTAGGTACTGTCTATATGCTGTGAGAAAATTCTAAATCAGAGCTATAAAATTAAGACATTCTTCCGACGGACACATCTTTGGCCTGCTATGCCATTTTTCCTAATGGCAAATGCATCTTAATACTTCCTTTAGTCAAATAAAAAATGAATGTAGTTTGTGTTACATGCTTGTCACATTCCCCTGTGTCTCTTTCCATTTGTATGAAGTTATAGTGGCACTCTAAATATAACATGTATTCTTATTTATAGGCATACTCCATATGCATTTGAAGAATAACCCCATTAGATTACAATTTATTTGGAGAATAAACTGAAAGGTAAACATTATTAAACAAACATTTCCCAACTTTTCACCCCCACAGTATGTTCAAGACTAAAGATCTGACTACTACAACCACCCCTCCATCGCTTCGGAATGGAACTCATCAGCCTTCAGGTGGTGGAAATGCAATGGGTCCTTCACAGGGCACTGCCAACCCAAGTCCATTGTCCTCCAGGCGAGGTAAATGCTTCCCCTTTACCTACAAGTAGGGATTCACCGAATCCAATATTTTGGATTTGGCTGACCCCCGAATCCTTCGCAAAAGATTTGGCCAAAACATGTTTTACTTCCTCGTTTTGTGACAAAAAAAATGGGATTTCCCTCCCCTAGTTAGGACTGCACCAGGCAGAAGGATTAGGCCAAATCTGAATCCTGCTGAAAATGGCCGAATCCTGAATTTGTTGCATTCCTACCTACAAGCAAGAAAACTTGTAATTCCCTCTCCCCCTATAAGTATGAATATAAGAAGCTCTGAATAAACAAACCTCCCCCCCCCCTCTTGTTGCAGCCTTTGATATAAGGAGCAGTTAATGTTACAGAAAACTTTCTCAGTGTATTAGTAAAGCTCGTGGGTATGGTCTTGTTGTAGCACAAAAGCTGCATTTTGGTTAGTGTTGACAAATCAAGATCAATCCTTTATGTATCTGCAATGTTTTTATATGATTGGGAGCTTTCCTGCTGACTGCCGTGTAGATGACATCCGTTTCAGATAAATATTGGGAAGCAATAGAGAGAGAGAGAGAGACAGAGGCCGATATTTAACATATGCAATTGTTCAATGCACTTTATAAGCTATGTGCCTACCTACTATACGATTAAGGAATATAAAAGTTAACCCTTGCTCAATGAATTTCAAGCTCTAGAATAATCTATCTATGCAGTCTCAATATATTGTTGTGTTTTCTTTCAGGTACAAAGAAGCCTGCACCAGCTCCTCCAAAGCCAGTTGTTCCCCATTCGGGACAGCTTGCTCATTCAGGTTCACCCATTTCTGCAAATGCCCCACCCACTGTCTCGCCCAAGCCCACCAATACTGGCCTCAATCCTTCTCCACCAAGTAGTATTACCAGCCAGGGAGGTGCTCCGGCTGCCTCTACACATTCTCATGGCACCCTCCCTCGTAGGCACTCAGGAAGCCAGCCGTTTATCCAGGCACCCAGTCATCCTCCTCCACAGCCACCCACTCAGTCAGCAGCTCTGTTACTGCCTAAATCTAATACCCAGCCAGTCACATTTTCTACTGAATCCTCAACAGATCAATCCTCTAGTCCCCCACACACACCGACCCCTCCAGATACTCCTCCACTGGGTGTAGAACATCCAGGATCCCAGCCAGCGGCCCCTGAAGCTACCCAGACTCAGCCATCACCCCCACAGACCGGGACTTTAACCCGACCTCGACCCGTCCCCAAACCACGTGTTCGGCCTACAGTCCCCCCTCCACCTCAGCCGCCAGCCTCTCCTACGGTCCTGGAGCACCCACAACCATCATCAGCTTCAAAGATCATCACTGGTGAGTATGGGAAAGTGAATTGTAATAAGAACTCCAGTTGTGTGTATAACAATCTTACGTCTGTGAATTATAATGTAACCCAGTCACCTGGAATAATGATATTGAACCTTCGCACCCCTTGAACGACCCGGCTGCTATTTAAAAACAGAGCTCTTTAGATGGACTATAGTGATTATACTACACTTTCACCATCTGGGTGATGGCTGCTGGTTGCCTTACATTGCCTACCCATTAAGTATTTATTATAGTCTTAAATTTTGGCTTGTGGCTGTAACATATAGGCTTTGCTATATTCCTACAATTAATAAGTGTTACTGGTTTCTCATTGGCTGCCACTTAAACCAACACTCATGGCTTCTGCCTTAAGTGTGGCACTAAGTAAACTAGGAATGGGTGTGACATGCTGCCTAATAGATTTTGTCTTATGATGCCTTCAACAGGTTGGGAAAGTTACCGCTTCTAAGGTTTGTAAACTGCTGATACGTGCACATGCCTCTGTTGTGTTAATGGCTTTGCCTGGCCCATCACACCTCATTCCATGCCCTGCCATATTATCCAATCCCCCACCATCTCTGGCAACAGAATCTATTCCACACACCCCTCACAGATTCACTCACTCCATCATTTCTCTTAACAAAGCACTCAACACATGGTGTGGCCCATGATCTCACAATGCTGTCGGTTTTCCCTGGCTATCATTCCCTCCATCATGATAAAAAAAAAAAGGATTGAAGCTAAACAACAGTTTGTGGTTTGACTCCCAAAAATGTTGGTAGACTGCAGCTCCCAGTTGCTTTACCTGTTGGTTATAGGTTTAAAGGGAAACTGTCATGGGAAAAGATGTTTTTTTTTAAATGCATCAGTTAATAGTGCTGCTTCAGTAGACTTCAGTACTGAAATCCATTTCTCAAAAGAGCTAACAGATTGTTTAATATTCAGTTTTGAAATCTGACATGGGGCTAGACATTTTGTCAGTTTCCCAGCTGCCCTTGGTCATGTGACTTGTGCCAGCACTTTAGGAGGGAACTGCTTTCTGGCATTCTGTTGTTTTTCCTTCTCAATGTAACTGAATAGTACGCAGTGGGACATGGGTATTTACTATTGAGTGCTGTTCTTAGATCTACCAGGCAGCTGTTATCTTGTGTTAGGGAGCTGTTATCTTGTTACCTTCCCATTGTTCTGTTGTTAGGCTGCTGGGTGGGGGAAAGGTAGGGGGTGATATCACTCCAACTTGCAGTACAGCTGTAAAGAGCACAAGTCACATGACCAGGGGCAGCTGGGAAACTGACAAAATGTCTAGCCCCATGTCAGATTTCAAAATGAAATATTAAAAAATCTGTTTGCTCTTTTGAGAAATGGATTTCAGTGCAGAATTCTTCTGGAACAGCACTATTAACTGATGCATTTTAAAAAAAAAATTTTCCCATGACAGGATCCCTTTAAGAATGCTGTAAGTTGTAGTCCGGGAACAGTTGAAGACCGAAAGTTTAGAAATAGGATATTTGGTCTGTGGATTGTCAGTCTAATGTTAGTTATCTTGCCCATGAATGGCCATCCTACAATCAATTTGCTTTAGAATTCACTGGTTATACAGAACTATGTGATCTTTGCATGGCTTAAAAGTGATTTACAATTGTTTTATTAAATATTATAACTGCACCCAATATTTGTTCTTTAAATGGAATTTGAATGCCAAATGAGCACCCTGTGTGGTCTGTGTGCTATAAGGGTTACTCTTGCCTGGGCATTGTAACCTAAGTGACCAAACTCTTTTACTTCCCCTTGGTCACATTTCCCTGAATTCAGAGTGAGCCCATTTAAACACACTGAGGAACGCGGGGCAGATGGTGGTACTTAGGCACTGTTTAAACCTTGCAGTTCTTTTTATGTAGCTCGGAAACATGGCAGCAAAGCACTTTAAAGGTATACTGTTATGGGAAAACATGTTTATTTTCAAAAAGCATCGGTTAATCGTGCAGGTCCTGCACAAATCTGCACTGAAATCAGTTTCAAGAGCAAAAGATTTAATTTTGAAATCAGACATAGTGTCCGTTTCCCAGGAGCTCCCAGTTATGTGACTAGTGTTCTGATAATCTGCACTCATTCTTTAGGGCAGAGACACACGAGCAGATTCGTCACCTGATGACAAATCTCCTCTTCTTCGAAGGGACTAGTCTGGCTGAACTGCTTCCCCTGCCTTCCCGACGGCTAAAATGTAAATCGGCGATGGGATGGCACTCGGAGCGCTTTGTTTTCCAAAGTTGCCTGAAGTTTCCTTGTGAGGAAAACGAAGCGATCCGATTTCCATCCCACCAGCGATTTCTATTCTAGCCAGCGGGGAGGCAGTTCGGGGAGATTAGTTACCAGAGGCAGAGGCCCCAGCAGCCTAACAACAGAACAATGGGAAGGTAACCAGATAACAGCTCCCTAACACAAGATAACAGCTGCCTGGTAGATCTAAGAGCAGCACTCAATGGTAAAATCCAGGTCCCACTGAGACACATTCAGTTACATGGAGTAGGAGAAACAACAGCCTGCCAGAAAGCAGTTCCATCCTAAAGTGCTGGCTCTTTCTGAAATCACATGACCAGGCAAAATGACCTACACACCTATATTACAACTAAAAAAATACACTTGCTGGTAGGAATTAAATTTTATATTGTAGAGTGCATTATTTGCAGTGTAAACAGTGTAATTTAGAAATAAAAAGTGCATCATAAATAACATGACAGAATCCCTTTAAGCATCTCCCACAAGCTTTTAATGTGTTGCTTCATGATTCCACGTTACTGTCGGCTCAGAAGTGATTCACACCCAAGTTTCCTGCAGGCTGCTTTGGTGCGGTCTTTTTGGGCATTCCAAAAATGCAACATTTTAAGCATCTAAACTAGCTCTGCTCTTACTCATTTAAAGGGGTTGTTCACCTTTGAGTTAACTTTTAGTATAATGTAGAGAGTGATATTCTGAGACAATTTGCAATTGGTTTTCATTTTTTATTGTTTGTGGTTTTATAGTTATTTAGCTTTTTATTCAGCAGCTCTCTAGTTTGCAGTGTCAGCAATTTGGTTTCTAGGATACAAATTACCCTAGCAACCCTGCATTGATTTGAATAAGAGACTGGAATATGAATAGGAGACGGACTGAATAGAATGATAAGCAATAAAAAGTGGCAATAACAATACATTTGTAGCCTTACAGAGCATTTGTTTTTAGATGGTGTCAGTGACCCCCAATTGAAAGCTGCAAAGAAACAGAAGAAAATTATTTAAAAAACTATGAAAAATAAATAATGAAGACCAATTGAAAAGTTTCTTAGAATGGTCCCTTCTACAATATACTAAAAGTTAACTTGTAGGTGAACCACCCCTTTAATACTTCCCATTTGAATTTAAAGGTTTGTTTTAGAAGAAGTCCTTGTGTCTTCACCTTGGGACCCCAGATATTTCTGGACTTCCAGCATTCCTCACCATATCAGGGATTACAGTATACAAGATGCGGCAGTCCAGTAACATCTGTGGATCCATCAGGGTTACAAGTGCCCTGCTGCTATGAATTTGTCCTGTTCTTCACCTGATATCGCTGCCCTTGTTTGTGAGCAGCTGCCTGTAGCATGAAAAGCTAATTTAGTTTTGCCTGTGTTTATCTATTGCATGGCAAAGCCATTGTTTGTAGCTCCCAGTGTCCTGCTCCAGTGGTGCATGTTTATGCTGCGTATCTTGAAAGAGCCCTACTATATTATTAAAGTCGCTCGCATGTGCCATCCCATATCGGAAATAGCCCCACTGATTCCCCAAGATTTCTAGCATTAAAACTGCAGCCAGTGTGCCCGAATTCCACTCCCCGGGCCCCAAGATGATTTTAACTCATCCGCCATATTGAATCAAAGTGAACAAATGCTTTTGTAATTTGCCTACTTGTAGCACAATTCTAACTGTAAATAATTTCATTAAACAATTCAGATGTATGATGTGCCTTTATCAGTAGCCACTGAAACTTCAAGGTTTTATGGTAAGGATCCGGGCACTTGATTGGCCAATACAAAAAAAACACACTTGTCCCCCTCCAATCATTTCCTTGTTCACGTGTGCTGGTTACTAACTTGTGTGTGTGTGTGGCCCTAACCAGGCTTCTGTTTGCACTCACTAACACAGCATGGGGGCTGTGGGGTTTTGAGGGGGATGGCTTGCTTCTGTTTAACATATTGTCGCCTGGAACACAACTAAACAACCAGTGCTATTGCTTAAACGTTCCTGAGTTTGGGTAAGAAAGTACAATTGCATAGTTTACCTGGCCATATCCAGTGTAATAAAGTCCCTCAACATAAATTATAATGTTATAACTCCCAGGACCTTCAGCATGGTGACACCGTCGTGAGGCCTATTAAAGGACAACTAAAGCATAAATAAAGAAGTACGGTAGAAATGCTGTACATTATGTGTTAAGCTTCTGCACCAGCCAAAGGCAACCACAGGCTACAGGGTCTAACACATAGGAACACCATTGAAAAGGGTACGAGACAGAACACCAGTGCTGGGCCAAGGTAGTTTGGCACCATAGGCAAGGGGTTCAATCAGTGCCCCCCACGCCCCCATTCTGTATGACCATTTCCCACCTATTCACTTTTTCTTAAATACAGAAACCTTAATGAATGAAACTGTACGTGTGCCAGCCAGCAGCACCCAAAAATTGCCCTAATCTGTACCTGTGTCAGCAGCACCCAAAATATTGCTCCCAATCTGTATCTGTGCCAGCCAGTAGCACCCAAAATATTGCTCCCAATCTGTACCGTGCCACTAGCATTGCCCCCTAACTCTGTACTTGTGCCACCAACATTGCCACCAAGTCTGTACCTGTGCCACCAGCCTGTGCCAGAGCAGCAGCAAAAATATTGCCCCAGATCTGTGCCAGGCAAAGGGCAAGTAAGAGGGAGGTGGGGACTGATGTAGAGCAGAACACTGCTGCTGGAGACAGGGGCGAAGCTAAAACTTAAAGAATAAAAAAAAAACATTTCCCATCTAAAGTGCGCCCCTCCTATGACTGCGCCCTAGGCGGCCGCCTACTCTGCCTACCCCTAGTTCCAGCCCTGCAGAACACCTCCATTACAGATAAAATTCACAATATATATATATATATATGCATCAGGCATGCCTTCCATCAGCCTGGAATGTGCCAGGTTCACATATTACACTGGAATCCTGTTGCCCAGACAAATACAGTCTATATATACTTCTGTTACAGAATATTATTGAAATAGGTGAACTGTTGTGAAAATGAAAATTTAATATTGGCTTAAGCATGCTGAAACAAGAAACTTTCAAGTACAATCAATTAAAAATTCTGTATTGTTTCTGAAATAATCAAGTTTATGCTATTCCTCTCTCACCATCTGTTTCTCTTCATTCTCTCTTCATTCATTGACCGTTAGATCCACAACATCATATAGGAGGGCTTCTTTAGAAGATGTATTAGAACTCACTCTATTAAAATCACCAGACATCATGTAAAATGCAGTTATTTTGTTAGATTTTGTTTGTAGTGGAATCAGTTATTTGAGTGAGCTCTAATACATCTTTATGGAAAGAAAGCCTCCCTATAAGATATATTGGATCTAACGGTCGATGAATATCTGACACCCAACTGCTGCATGAAGACAGAATGAAGAGGAACGGATGCTGAGAGAGGAATAGTGAATATAAACTTGGTTATTTCAGAAACAATGCAGAATATTTAATTAATTGTATTTAGAAAGTGTCTTATTTCAGTATGATTAAGCTTATATTAGGTTTTCATTTTCGTGATTGTTTTCCTTTAAGCTGTGAGTGTTACAATACTTTCAGTCATACAGATGCAATGTGGCTTTGGGTCACTTTGTGTTGATCCTGGCACACAGTGCTATTGCCAGCTTTTTGCTGCCCAGCATGGGTTGGGGGTAGGGTTGCCACCTTTTCTTTAAAAAAAATACCGGCCTTCCTATATATTTATCTCTTTTCCCCATTAATAACATTGGGATCAACCATCGTTTTTACAGGCCAGTAAAATACCGGCCAGGCGGCAACCCTAGTTGGGGGTGGCAAGAAGGTCACAAAAGACCCCTCCACTGACATGAATGGTAATCACCTGGACTCTTGTCAGTGCACTTGTGGGTCAGGCAAGTATTGGCAACAGTGAGAATTTCCAGCCTATAATCGATAGGCTCATGAACTGGAAATTGCACTGGCAGCAAAACGCTAAATTTGCCATTGTCCTTATCTTGTGTGAGCACCTATTGTAAACATTATTCACTCTTTATAAATGGGAAGAGGTTTGAGAAACCTGTATCCAGAGCGCTTTATACAGGCACAGACATACCCCAAACAGCCTATAAGAACGTTATTAGGTTCTTTACATTAAACATAACTCATGCATCAATCTTTACCCCTCACCTGAATTTTCAGATCCTCTTGTCCAAGGTCGGTCTGCGGCAGAATCGGTGCCTCCGGCTTCTCTCACAGAGCCTTCCCCACAATCCTCGGTCAACTCAGAAACTGACATTGAGAGCACAGCTCTGTGACGAGATCAAGGAACCTGCACTCCAAAACCATGGACTTCCCACTCTACAAGCCGACCAAAGGCTGTCTAGACTCAGCAGTGAAAAGCCTTCTACTCCCTTTATATATTTATCTATATATATATGAATATTTTCTCTTACGAGGGAAGGACTTATTGAGGTTTGAATGACCTGGTGTGTCTTGACATTAAAACACGGACATGGCCTTAGGCTTGGGAGGCAGTTGTATAGATTGTAGGGTAAATATCAAGCTGCTGTTTCCTCTCTCCTTTGTACCACCTTCAGACAGATGCATCTACCAACCCCACTGCATTTGGTGGGGGCAGCGTTGGAACACTGAAGACATTCCATTGCAGTCCCTTTATTGCTCACCTCATAGCTGCCAGGTAAACCAGCAACGATCGGTGGCCCTTATTGCTTTGATTGCACCCTTTGAAATTGTACAGACATATCTAACAGCTCATATTTTAGGATTATGTATAAATAAACATGCATTTGTTGGCACTTTACCTGGAACATAGGAATGAGTGAGTGGATGATATTGCTGCATTGAGGGGTATCATACATGTATCCTCTCAATTTAACAACCTCTAGCAGGTAAGAGGTTAAATATACATTTAAATACACACCATGCTGTTTGAGAACTGCACAATTTACTTTATTGTCTGGTTAAAGCATTGTACTATTGCATTCAATACATCTGTGTGTATATTACATATGCTTTATATGCATAGAGCTCCAAGCATATCCAGAAGCAAAGCAGAGTAAGGCTCAGTTGTTTCCCCGTGTGCCATGATTTGGATCAGTGCATGGCCGTAATGCTTGTGCACCAGGGCCATGTTTAGCAAAAACATAATTTGTGGGGACACAGAATTTGTAGGGAGCTGGGCAGTCCCACCTGAAACTGAAGGGCTGCAAGCTGGGTTATATTATTATTGCCATTCTCTTGCCTTGTTGTTTCCATCTTTTCGCAAATATACCTGTCTTCTTACTCCTCCTAATATGTTAAAGAACAGCACCTTATAATTAATTAAAAAGCCTTTATTACATCATGACTTAGACTAAGTATACATCGACACTTCAAGCCGTTCCCCAGCTCTTTTTCAAGCTTCATTATAAGCTGCTGTACCTTACAATATTACGTGTTCCATGGATGGTGGCCACTGTGGAACGTGCACCATCTTACCCTACTGTCTCCATCCTTTTCTACTATACCTATCCATTGACTCCTCCTATCCACCATCCTACCCTACTGTTGCCATCCTTTTCTACTATATCTATCCACTGACTCCTCCTCATCACCATCCTACCCTATTGTCTACATCCTTTTCTTACTATATGTATCCATTGACTCCTCCTAGTCACCATCTTACCTTCATGTCTCCATCCTTTTCTACTATATCTATCCATTGATTCCTCCTATCCACCATCTTACCCTACTGTCTCCATCCTTTTCTACTAATTCTATCCACTGACTCCTCCTAGTCCCCATCTTACATTAGTGTCTCCATTCTTTTCTACTATATCTATCCATTAACTCCTCCTACCTTTTTAGTGACCATGTTACCCTGCTGTCAATATACGTTGCTACTATGTGTATCCCATATACTCACCTTAACAACAACAACAAATCTAGGGGAGCTAGCACCCCTTGCAATAGAACAATTCAGTACAAATATCTGTCCGGCCTGAGCATGAAGAGACGATGCCACACTCTCCGAATAATGGTGAAAATGCAGTTTTCATAACAGAATGGTTTTCCATTTCACTTGACCCTCTCTAGAGGGGCACTGTAAGTGACATTACATCAATATAGTATTTATTCTATCTGTACTATCTAACCAAAGCTTACTGCTGATTGGATAGTGCCCTGAAGAAAACTGGCCCTGCGTTAATAAGTAACCAGCACTAAATCTACTGTGGTTAGTGATTGTGTGCATTTCTCTAGCAAGCATTCAGAATATCCCATCAGAACAAAAATGTTGCCAATGCTAGTAATTCCGTTTACAGCTTGTTTCTGTAGAGTCGGCTAAATCTGTTACACCCCCTCATTTTCTATCATCCTGACCAGCCACTGGCTCACAGGATATACAGACTGACCAGGGGCCACAGGTACCTGCTACAGTGGTTTGTTAAGAATTGTAAGTGTGGATATTGGTTGATCTACCTGCCATTCTGCTGTTGGGTTGCAAATTCTTTATATAATGCCATTCTCTGCCTTTTGATCACAAGGAGCAACATTCTCTGGGTAGAACCCAGTTGAGCAATTGTGTAGCCTTTCTCGTCAGCACAGTCTATTCATATATATATGTTTTTCTGTTGATGTTTCTCTCCAGTTTGTATACCAGGGAAATGCTGACTGTTCTGTAAGATTTTTTTTTTTCCCTAGTTGCGAGGCAGATGGATCTGCTTTGGATAAATCTCAACAGTGGGACTTAAATTATATATTTTTGCCGCACATTAAAAGAAAAAGGTTGATGTATGTTTCCTCTTCCCAACGGAATAAAGAAGGTTATGAGGTTCTTCGTTCTTGTGTGTCTGTAGATTTAATTTTAAAAAAGGCTGCATGTTATTCAGAGAGACTGAAACAATTATTATTATCATCATTTTCACACACTAGGGTCAGTTTTATCAGGAGCCAATTAACCAGGGTCCTCAGCTCTTTACTTCTCCTTTATACAACAACCCTTAAAAACACCAGAAAATCACATATATCATCAGTAACAGGAAATGTAATTAACTGGAAAAACAATCATGCACATTTAACATATCTTTTTTTAATTTACAGTGCAGATATATTTATTGGCTACAGGCAAGGGAATTTCATTGATAAGACACTGCAGATTCAATATGGCCGACTTAGGAAAACAAGCTTCTCTTACTGCTACAGATGAGTATGCTCAGCCATTGGCCACCCTTCATTTAGGAAGAGGGAGTTTGAGTTATTTTGTGTGCAGTTGTGTATCTATGTAACTTTATTCTTTTAAAGGAAAACTATACCCCCCCCCCCCCAAACAATGTAGGTCTCTATAAAAAGATATTGCATAAAAAAACTCATATGTAAAGCCCTGCTTCATGTAAATAAACCATTTTCATAATAATATACTTTTTTAGTAGCATGTGCCATTGGGTGATCATAAATAGAAATTTTTTTGGAAAAAAACAGCAGATTTAAAAAAAAATCCCATACTTTGTCAAATTTTCTCTCACTGACGGAGTCCATACTGTGACTACAACATGCAAATGAGTTCACGAGCATGCTCAGATTGTAGCACTGCCCTGAGTATTCTACCCAGAATGCCTAGCTTTAGTAACTCTAGAAGTATAAAGAGAAGTGCACACAGCAACTTCCACAAGGTGGCAGCACTAACACAGAAGTTTGGCAGATTTCAAAATAAATTATAAGGTTTATTAGACAAGCAAGAAATTTCAACTGAGCATGTGTGAGATTTCAGAGCTACAGTTGGCTGTGAAGATATAGGTAGGAGGAGTCAGTGAAATCCAAGATGTCTGCCTCAGCTAGAACTGCAGTGGAGATAGGGGAGATTTTGCAGAAGGTATAGTGAGCTGATGATTTACATTATACAAACAATTCTAACTGTTTTAAAAATCAGATTTCTTGAACTTTCACATAGTGTATTTACTTAGTAAATCATTTTAGTTATGATTGGTGCCCTTTAAATAACCCTCTAATTTAGGTCGACTTAAAACCATTTGAATTGGAGGGGTTTTAACACAATTGAATTTATGGAACGATCGAATAAAAAAATTTTGATCGATCGATAAAATCGTTCAAATCTAATGATTTTTAAGCATTCGATCGAATATTTTTTATTTGATCAAAAAAACTTGGAAGAATCCTATGGGAGCTTCCCATAGGGTTCTATAGCAATTCGGTAGGTTTAATCCGCCGAATTGTTATATCTAATTTTTTTTTTTAAAGGGCCAGTACTTCGTCAATCGAATTCGAATTTGACCAATTCTTTCGAATTTTGGGATATTCAATAGTAGGTAACCCCTTTTTTGGCCAAACCCCCCCCCACCCCGCCAAAGGTTATATGTTAGATTTTTCTTAACAATGCAGGCCCTGAATCCCCTTTGCTAAGTGAAAGGGTACTGGGAATTACCTCTCATGGCAGTGCCTCCACCTAATGGGATCCGGGAATACACCTGCGGGTGGCCCCATTAGGAAAAAATTGAAACACACACTGTGTAACAAATAACTTTATGTAACAGAGGCAAAATAAAATACATTTACATAATAAATTACCCACTACCCTGGAAATATATTGTCCAAATATTGGCCCTCTGTGCAAGGCAAAGTCCAGCATCTACTTGCAGACAAAGAGTCTTAATCCCTTTTCCCCATAGAGTATCTTTGTCCCCAGGTAGCGCTACCTGCACCAAGTACCTTTCCTGATGGATGAGGTACTTATGCCCATGTGGCAGGCACCAACAAAACCCATGTCACAAACTGAAAAGATGCTGGATCATCTTTTTCCTTGGGCTCAACTCACCATGGGGATTCACTCATATGGATAGGCCCATCCAGAGCTGGAGCAGGCATCCACAGCGATGAAATGCATTCTGTGAAACACATGCAGCTTAAAATTCTATCCTCATGACATAGCTCCCAGCTCTGTCCATAGTGCAAACACATAAAGTCCTCCTCTTCTGAACTATAGCTCCCAGCACTCTCCATAGTGTGCACACAAAAAGGCATCCAAGCTCTAAGCCTGCATGGTTGAGCTTACTAGTCTTTGGAGTACCCGGCCGTTAGGCTTGGCAGGCCTATTGAACTGCACATTAGCCTACATCTTGCCATCTCAAAATCACTCTCTCCTCAGTGAAGTAGCATTCAGCAATAATGGCATGTGAGCACATGGCTCTCCTATTTATAGAAAAGTGGTACAACAATGACACCCTCCAGTATCTGCCATGCTGCACAGGCACAAGGGATCCTGCCCCTGCCAAAATTCTAGGAGACCCTATAGCTACACAGGCTGGGGATTTCCACCATGTGGTTCAGAATTTCAGAGGGGAATTAACCCTCTGTATCCCTACATGTCGATACTTTGTTTTAATCTACATATCTTCCTAAAAGTGTTGGGGTGGGGCAAGGGGGTTAACATTACATCCTTGGATACGATTGGCATCCAGACTGATTAAAATTGCTGTCTCCTATATCCAACTATGTCAGACTGCACACACAGGACTCAATCCAACTCCAATATAAGTCAGTTGGATGCAAGTAGTGCCTTTCTATTCTTAGCACAATCATGTATGAAATTTGTATATTAGAGGTTCCAAAACTGCATGCTAGCTCCCATCCTCGACCAAAGAAGAGAAACCATCTGAAATAGTGTAAAATAGTGGCAATTCATTCTGAACAGACTCTGCAGCTTATTGCTCCATGTATGGTGGCCTTCCTGACTAATATCGTGCCAAAAGGCAACCAGATATCAAGTGGGCAGGTTGATGCATCGGCTCAGTGATGTGGTCCTGTCACTGACAGTCTGCTTTCCCAGCGTTGCGATTTGATAAATGTTGCGATTTGATAAGCATTGGCAACATAAGCAGAAGAAATTCTGCAAAAATCCAGCCTAAAGAGCTCTATGATTATTCTTACCCAATTAACTGGAGATATGGAAAGGACTGCTGTACATAGGGAGGAACTCGGCTGGAGGCTGCAGATCAGGGGAATGGAGGAGCGCACTGACTATTTCCTCCTTGACCAGTAGTATCATTGTTCGGATCTTGGCTTGTTTTGTTGTTCTGTAAAAAAAAAGAAAAAAGAGATATTTGATGGGTGTCATGTTATAAAATATGCAATGGTTACTATGTTCTTATAACCCAGAGCAGCCAATCAGCCAGCAGACTTTACCATATACTTGTTTGAAAGAAAAACTGAGTGGTTGCTATGGGTTACTAGACCCAGGCAAACTCTGATCTTTTTAATATATTCCCCCATTTGATTCACTCTCCCTCCTATGCACCCTCATTAGTTAGTAAATGAAACAGCAAACTGATACTCCGTTATAATCCTGTAGCTGAACTGCTGATTGTGGTGTCATAACCATATGGAAAAGATGATTGTGGTATAATTTGTTAAGGACATTGCTGCAGATCTCTGTGCGTCAGACAGATACGTGGCCAGCTTCAGAAGTAGCAAGCAGCACTCCTCCAGCAGGATTTTATTCAGCTCAATGTTGTCCAGGTAAGTCACAGGCAGATTGGCAATGAGAAAATGCCATTGCAGAAACCGCCTGCCGGGGATGTAAACAAGACAAGGATCTTGGAGTCCTGCAGAAGCAAGCTAGAAAGTATGGAAAAAAACATTTAAAGGAAAGTGTAAACTAGAATAAGGCTAGAAATGCTGTATTTTGTATACTAAACATAAACATGAACTTACTGCACCACAAGCCTAATCAAACAAATGATTTATGCTTTCAAAGTTGGCCACAGGGGGCTGTCATCTTGTAACTTTGTTAAAGGGGAATTCAACCCCGCTGGCGCTAAACCCCTCCCTTCTTAGGCCCCCCCTCCAAATAGAATCCCAGTTTATCTGTTTGAATCTGGCTCCATGATATTTGTCCCTGTAGCTGGAGTTGGAAACCGTAAAGGGGCAAAAATACAATCCAATACAAATCTCTACACAGTCACCGACTGCTCTACAGGGAAACAAAGCTGCTTGAGTTCTGCATGGCTGGTAAGTAAGGCAGGGGCTCCCCCTGCTGTTCATAAGTATGATTGTTTCCCTGCCAGAAGTTAGGGACCTTCTGACAATTCCTATCCACAGCACCAAATGAAGGGAGAATTTCACTGCATACAGTCAGGTTTCTTATAAAACGGTACACATTTTTTAATTAAAAAATGTGTCCCTGCCTTACTTACCAGCCATGCAGAACTCAAGCAGCTTTGTTTTTTGATCATTTATGACGATCCCTAAGAAGCCCAGATCACACTGAGCATGTGTATGTAGTCTAGTCTTGCAAAGATGTATAACAAAGTTACAAGATGACAGCCCCCTGTGGCCAACTTTGAAAGCATAAATCATTTGTTTGATTAGGCTTGTGGTGCAGTAAGTTCATGTTTATGTTTAGTATACAAAATACAGCATTTCTAGCCTTATTCTATTTTACACTTTCCTTGCCCTTTAATGGGTTCCAGATCGCTCCATTTGCACAAGGTATTGGATGATGATGTACAGGGCTTCACTAGATGACTGCAGAGAAAAGAGAGAATGAGGAGCGGGTGCATACACTCAAAAGATAGAATTTGGTCAATGGTCATTGTATCTGCTGAATCAGTTTCTTTCTGCACCACTGGGTCTGACTCATGAAACAAAGTACCAGAAGTCAGTTCTCCTATAGGTCTGTTAATCAGTTGGCTTCTGCCACATTGGTTTGGAAACCAGAACCACCAGTGGGACAGGTATTCACATCCAGGCAGGTGCTGCTATCAATAGCAATTACATTGACAGCTATAAAACGACTGGATAAAAATGTGGAATAAAGATTTATTGGGAAGTTGTTAAGAATAACGCTTTCATTACACAAATACAGGTTTTGGGTGGAGTTTCCCTATAAATTCCTATATCATATATGTGCAGCTGTCACACTGGTTCCCCTGCACATAATGTGATGGAAAAAGCACACAGATCACATGCTCAGCACTATTACCTACCTCTAGTTTATGAACCGTGTAGTGAGGGTAAATGAGCAGAAAGCCCAACACTGGTTCTCCAAGGAGGGATTTTACCATAGCGTGTAACAGCCCTTCATATTGTTCTTTATGCATATTGAAAAAGGAAATGTATGTCAGTACTGGAATGTAAATGAAATTACTAACTTCAGCTTCTCATTCAGCTTCAATATCAATTGCATGTGGGGCAGGTGCTCCACCTTATGGAGAAGTAATAGCATTGCAGCAGTAAAAAAAAAAGCAGTGGCCCTACACTGATTGATTTAAAGGACCAGTAACATAAAAATGAAAGTTTTAAGCAATAAAAATATAATTCAGTGTTGCCCTGCACTGGTAAAACTTCAGTGTTTGCTTCAGAAGCATAAAATAAGCTGTTGTGTAGCCATGGGGGCAGCCATTCAAAGCAGAAAAAACTGAAGTTACACAAGAGAAAGCAGATAAGCTGTGTAAAACGTAATGTTATCTGTTATCCATTACTTATCCTGTGCCATATAGCCATTTTTCAAATTCTGCCATTGCTACTTAGCAGCTTTTTTATATGAACTATAGTAGTGTTTCTGAAGAAAACAGATAAGTTTTAACAGTGCAGGGCAACACTACATGATATTTTCTTTACTTTAAAACAGTTTCATTTTTTGGTGTTACTGTTCCTTTAAACAGCCTTTGGACCCATTCAGCAGTTTATCTGCCTGTGTATGTGGACCTCTGATGGACCCATTTAGCAGAGCACATGATTTGCTCAGGGATTACATCCACACTGTCTCTTGCGCTAACAAAACCTCATCTCCGATTTCTCTTAATGTAGGGGTGCCACAAGGCTCTGTACTTGGTCCGTTGTTGTTCTCTCTGTACACTCTGTCTTTGGGAGATCTCATTCGCTCATTTGGCTTTAATTATCATCTGTATGCTGATGATACCCAAATATATTTATCCACCCCTTCATTAACAGCTGAAACAGAGGCTCAAATCTCTAACTGCCATCTAGCAATCTCCAACTGGATGAACCAGCGCCACCTCAAACTCAACCTAACAAAAACTGAACTAATCATCTTTCCACCTAAGCCTGGCCCTACTCCCCGTTTTACTATCTCTATTGATGGCATGATCATTAACCCGGTCAACTCAGCACGCTGTCTGGGGGTGATATTTGACTCCTCTCTCTCCTTCTCTGATCATATTAACGCCACTGTCAAAACCTGTCACTTTTTCTTACGTAATATTGCAAAAATATGTCCCTTCCTTTCACCTGCTACAGCCAAGACACTCATGCATGCTCTCATCCTATCCCGACTAGATTACTGTAACCTTCTACTAACTGGCCTCCCTAACTCCCATCTCTCCCCTCTGTATTAAACTCTGCTGCCAGAATTGTCCTTCTCTCATCAAAGAGGGTACAGGCCCCTCCCCTGTTGAAGTCATTATCATGGCTTCCTATAAAACAGAGAATAACATAAACTTCTCCTCGTAGCCTTCAAAGCCCTTCATTCCTTTACACCTAACTACATCTCATCTCTTGTTTCTCTATTTGTTCCTGGCCGAAACCTCCGCTCCTCTCAGACTAACCACTTGGTTGTACCCCCCACTTCTACTGCTCTTTCCCGTGTCAAACCCTTCTCTCTTGCAGCTCCTTATATTTGGAATGCCATTCCTGCATCTCTCCGGAGAGAATCCTCCCTCAATGTTTTTAAAACAAAACTCAGAGACTACCTCTGGGAGCACCTGGATAACACCTGAACTGGCACTTGTACGACAGTTTCACCCACTGTAAAAAGCACTTTATTACCCCTCCAAATTGTGTCTGTAAGTTACCCTCCCATTTAGACTGTAAGCCCCAAGGGATAGGGTCCTCCATCATCTTGTCTCCTCAACACTGTGTAATTATATTTTATATTTATGCAAACTGTATTTCTAATAATGCACTTATTGTTACTGATCAATGCAGTGATCCCTTGTTTGATACTACTAAATTATTGTTACTGTACAGTGCTTTGCCCTCAAGGAGCGCTATATAAATAAAAATATGCATACATATTACAAATATACATACACTACAGCTGCCACAAAAAGAACTACAAGCCCCAGCATTCCTCAGCAGCTTGTAGGCTGAAGGGGACGCCGGCTTGGATGACAGTGTTCAAAATCAGCGCGTCTCTTCTCGTCATCCTTTCTTTCCCACAATCCCCCGCGCCCCATAGAGCGCCGACATACGCGTGACGTCAGTACGCTGCCCCTGCTCGGAAACCCCATTCTCTGGGAGATGATCACTCGCTCCGCCATTAGAACTGCGAAGAGGAAGCGGTCACGCCGCCATTAGAAGAAGTAGTAGTAGTAGTTGTTAGAAGGTGGAAGATTACCCAGCCGGGAGGTAATCCGGTTTGGGTTTTTTTTGTTTTTCAACGCGGACTATTGGTTCATTAAAAGAGGCGATAGGTCTTCGACTTCATCGGCTGAGAAGAAGTGCTAGTGACGCTAGGCCTTACGCATCCATTGTGTGTGCGTGCGCTGTTGCCGGGCCTGGCAGTGATAAGCGCAGTCAACACGGAGACGAGAAGCGGCGGATAGACGTACGTACGGCTAGGCCCAACGCACCACGCCGAGGGATTGCGTCATCTGGGATTCGGCGTGGAACACGGAGTGAGGCTTCTGGGCCGCGGACTGTACCATCTGGGACACGGACTGAGGGGCACGGGCTGAACCATCCGGGACACGGACAGAGCTCTTCAGGGCTCTGACTGAATCGTCTTGTATACGGATTGGGAACGGGTTTAACATATTGGGACACGGACTGATCTCCCCATTGGGGCGCAGAGGGAAACTTCCGGGACACGGACTTATTTTCCTGGGGGCACGGACTCCTACCCACTGGGACAAGGACTGAGCGGGGACTTACTGCCTGGATATAGATCCGGACTATTGAACTGTTCATTTTTTCCCACACAGAATTCACAACCCTTGGACTTTAAAGAAGACTTGGCCTGGAGTGTGGGGGGAGGGCAGGGTGGGCCATGCTGCCCGCCTGATGGGCTCCTCTGGTGCCGGTGTGGTGCCCTTACACATCAGTGTGACCTATGCTGAGCCTCCCCTGTGTGTGTGTTGTGCTGAGTGAGTGCACCCCCTCCCTTTTGTCTCTCTATCTCTAGGTATAGAAAGGCCGCCAGCATGTCGTGTGTACATTATAAGTTTTCCTCCAAGCTCAACTACGACACGGTCACGTTCGATGGGCTGCACATCTCCCTGTGCGACCTGAAGAAGCAGATCATGAGTCGAGAGCGGCTGAAGGCCACCGACTGCGACCTACAGATCACCAACGCCCAGACGCAAGAAGGTATGGACAACATGGCCGCTGACGTGGGAAATGCTAGGACTTTTCCACTGTATTTGAGGCTGGGTTGAGTCTTTAGCAGGACTTTGCTGTGCCCCCCCCAACCTACTTTTCCCCCAGGCCAGGGATCTGCAACCTTGGCTCTCCAGCTGTTAAGGAACTACAATGCAATGAAGGAGTCTGTCATGATTCATAAAGGCAAATGCATTGTGGGACTTGTAGTTCCTTAACATCTGGAGAGCCACGGTTGCAGATCCCTGCCCCAGGCAAATACTCCTAACTTTTTACTCGCACCAGATTCAGGCGTCGGAAGTTCATGGCAGCCGTCTTTTTCTTGGGTAACCTTTGTGTCTTCTTTCGGCTACTCCTGCGAGTTTTGGCGCATGCGCAGTTGACGGGAGCCTCAAATGTGTTCCAACTGCCCATGCTCCGAAAGGCCTCTAAACACGAAGATTGCCGAAGAGAAGAAGATGGCTGTTGTGAACTCCGGACGCCTGAATCTTCCATGAGGAGTAAGTAAAAAGGGGGGTTTTACTGTTCCTTTAGGGCTGGTGCAGACAGGGAGATTCGGGAGTTTCTGTAGCCTGGCGATTCTGCGAGGCGACAATCTCCCCAAACTGCCTTCTCCCTGTCCGCCGCCTGATTAAGTCAAAAAGCGCCAGCACCAATGCACACGCGGCGTGGCAATTTCCGCGTGTGCATTGGCGCTGGCGCTTTTTTATTTAAACAGGCGGCGGACAGGGAGAAGGC
>CM044448.1:100977168-100992804 GCA_024363595.1 Xenopus borealis | reverse complement strand
TATATATATATAAATAAAAACCTGGTTTATACCAACTTCTGCTGTTTTTCAGTCATAATTTGAGATCCGCTTAGAAAGTGACCTTTGTCTTTTTCAGAACATATCGTCTTGATTAATATCTTAAATGAAAGTCTGTATTGTTAAGTCTCTCTCTCCTTAAATACATGCATACAGGTATGGGATCCATTATACAGTAACCCATTGTCCAGAAACCTTTGGATTATGGAAATGCCATCTCCTATCGGTTCAATTTTATCCAGATAATCCAAATCTTATCCAAATTCAAAGTGATTCCTTTTTTTTTTCTCTAATAATAAAACAGTAGCTTGTACTTGATCCAAACAAAGATATTATTAATCCTTATTGGAAGCAAGCCCAGCCTACTGGGTCTATTAAATGTTTACATGATTTCTTCCATCATTCTGGATAACAGGTCCCATACATGTATACAACCAACATACACTTTTTCTTTACTTCCGGTATTAACATTTTGTCTTTGGAATCCTTATTAACCCCTCCCTGTGATTAAGGGTTGTTCATGTACTGTAATGAAGTTTGGGGGGGGGGTGTTTCAGACTTCTTATAAGGGCAATGGTTCATGGGATAGTTGAGTTTTTGTTTTTCTTTGCTTTTGCCCTAAGAGGGGGAAAACATACAAGGCTATGGCTCCAGATTTTATAAGGCAACTCTTCCAGCCTCTGCCAGTTTTTAAATTCTGGGAGCTGTAGTTGAACAGCAGCTACTGTGACAGGTGTTGACCATTCCTACTGTGCTTTTTCCATGTGGCTTGCCAGTGTATTTGCATGGCCTCTCTGCAGGGATTGGTTACCAGTTAGTGGGATGAAAGGTGAAAGAACATGCTGTGCTTCAATTGAAAGCTCAAGCTGCACCAATAGGGATGTGGATCCACTTGTATAAAATATAAGGTGACCATTTAGACTGCACAGGGAGATTATCATTTAAGGCAAGGGCTGATGTCCTGCTAATGTGACCCTAGGTACTTGTTGAACAAAAGCTCTGTGTCTACCATTCTCTATATAGGTCAGGGCATTGGTCACAGCTTCACTTTAATGTTGTGGTGCCAGTTAACTGCTTGTTAGAATAGTCTTGAAGCTCCCTGACCTGAAACAATAATACACATTATATTTAATTGCTTATGGCTTTCACAGCGTACTAATATTAAAATTAATATTGCAGTTAAGGTTTATTTATTGTTCATAGTTTTTTAATGATTTGCAATTTTGTTCTGTTTCTTTGCAGCTTTCAAATGGGGGGGGGGGGTCACTGACACCATCTAAAAACAAATGCTCTGTAAAGCTATAAATGTATTGTTATTGCCACTTTATTACTTGTCATTCTGTTCAGTCCCTCTCCTATTCATATTCCAGTCTCTTATTCAAATCAATGCAGGGTTGCTAGGGTAATTTGTACCCTAGAAACCAAATTGCTGACACTGCAAACTATAATATGAATAATAAGCTAAATAACTATAAAACCACAAACACGGGGCTAGACATTTTGGCAATTTCCCAGCTGCTCTGGTCATGTGACTTGTGCCAGCACTTTAGGAGGGAACTGCTTCCTGGCAGGCTGTTGTTTTTCCTTCTGAATGTAACTGAATGTGTCTCAGTGGGACATGGGTTTTTACTGTTGTGCTGTTCTTAGATCTACCAGGCAGCTGTTATCTTGTGTTAGGGAGCTGTTATCTGGTTACTTTCCCATTGTTCAGTTGTTAGGCTGCTGGGTGGGGGAAAGGGAGGGGATGATGTGACTCCAACTTGCAGTGAAGAGTGATTGAAGTTTATCAGAGCAGAAGTCACATGACTTGGGGCAGCTGGGAAATTGAGAATTTGTCTAGCCCAATGTTAGATTTCAAAATTAAATATACAAAATCTGTTTGCTGGAACAGCACTATTATTAGATGCATTTTAAAAATTCCCATGACAAGATCCCTTTAAGATATTGGTTCCCAAGTGGTGCCACAGGAATCCCAGACCAGAGAAGTCTATGGCAGGAAATAGTTTATAAGACCAGACTGCCATATTACATGCTTCTGATGGTGCTCTGTAGACTTTAATGCAAACACACACACACATATATCTATATATATATATCTCAATAGTGGGCCCTAATGTGGGCCGAAACATTGGAGCACGAGAGTGATGTTTGAATAAAAACCTTTTTTGCCAGAAGAAATTGGGAGTGCTGGTCCACTTTTGAGATTTATATGAACAGATTGACTGAGCACCCACCTTTGAATAAAGGCAGGAAAGAGTGCAGGTACCCATTGGACATTTATTATATATATATAATTGATCAAAAAGCAAAGAAACAGCACCTTTGCAAAGCAACCACTGGGTATTTTTTAAAATTCAAAAACATGTATTGAGTCAAGCATGTATAGCCGCGTGTATACACATATATACATACAGTGGGGAAAATAAGTATTGAACACAGTATTTTTCTCTGCAAATATATTGCTGCAACAACAATAAAATTGCGTAGGTCCTGAGAACGCTTACTCATCATGAGATGATCGTTGTGTGATATCTTGCTAATGACAAACCTTTATATAGGTCAGCAATAAGGACTAAACAATGCACAGAGTTGCATTCAGACAGATTTCAGCAGGTTTCAATACATATTCCCTGTAAAGTGAAGCCTTCTGAAATCAGAAGGTATTTGCATGTCTCATGCCATACATATAGCACTGCCTAGATAGCAAAATTGAGTTTTTTTACTCCCATAATGCATCATGGGCGGAGACATGTAAATCACTCCTTTATGTCCCTGTGGCCAACTATGCATCCAGAACCGCTGGTTTATAGCACAGATACAGCCTAATAGTTCAGAGACATATATCCAAACTTGCAGACAGCCTGTTTCGATCTTGTTAGATCTCATCAGTGTAAGATATTGGAACATGGCTTCTGAGAGGTAGGACTGTGTCATTCTACTTTACTACACAAAACTTGAGTGGTTATTCACATTCCAATCACTTTTTTCAGTTTTCATATTGTTCATCATAAAAAGACTTTTTTTTTTTTTTTCAATTTCTTTCCATCTTTTATTTTGTTTAGTGTTTCCCCAAAATTGAAGTGTAAAGTTGAATGTTTTTCTCTGGTATTTCAGTCAAAATGCATCAGTTAAAGGGGTGGTTCACCTTTACGGTAACTTTTATTATGTTATAGAATGGCCAATTCTAAGCAACTTTTCAATTGGTTTTAATTATTTATTTGTTATAGTTTTATAGTTATTTGTCTTTTCGTCTCAAATGGGCGTCGCCGTCCCCTTCTAATAAAACAAATGCTCTGTAAGGCTACAAATGTATTGTTATTGCTACTTTTTATTGCTGATCCTTCTATTCAGACTCTCTCCTATTAACATTCCAGTCTCTTATTCAAATCAATGCATGGTTGCTAGGGTAATTTGGGCCCTAGTTACAAGACTGCTTAAAATGCAAATTGAAGAGCTGCTGAATAAAAAGCAAAATAACTAAAAAAAACGTAAATAATAAAAAAAATGAAAACCAATTGCAAATTATCTCAGAATGTCACTCTCTACATCATATTAAAAGTTATCTCAAAGGTGAACAACCCCTTTAATAGTGCTGCTCCAGTAGACTTCTGCATTGAAATCAATTTCTCAAAAGAGCAACCAGATTTTTTTATATTTCATTTTTGAAATCTGACATGGGGCTAGACATATTGTCAATTTCCCAGCTGCCCCAAGTCATGTGACTTGTGCTCTGATAAACTTCAATCAGTCTTTACTGCTGTACTGCCCTTTCCCTCACCCAGCAGCAACAACAAATGGAAAATAGAGCGTAATTGGAAAATGTCTTTATTTCTGGTGAACAAACTGAACTGGAAAAAAAGTTTTGAAGGTTAAAAACCCCTTTAATTTATGGATTTATTTGTTTCGACTTTGTATGCGTGGATTACTTGGATTGTTACAGATATCTGGTGTAAATTTCATGTCAATAGCCCCATTAGAGGTATATTTACTGAGAAAAAAATGTGTTCAGTACTTATTTTCCCCACTGTATATTTATACTTTTTTATTGAGATTTGAATGAAGTGTCTGTGTGTTCTGTTTTTAGATCATCAGAAATGGACTCTGTTTTTTATTTTATTTTTTTTGGGGGGTGGGTGTTAATGTAAACAATCATGGCATATTCATAGTCACAGCACAACATGTTGCAAAAATGCAGACATTTACCACTCGGTGCTCTATTTTGGTAACGGCCCATAATAGACTGTTTTTTGTTCTTTATGACCGATCTTGATTTAATTGTTTTTGTCTCTGGCTCCTAATAGAATACACAGATGATACTGTACTAATACCCAAGAATTCATCCGTCATTGTTAGAAGAATTCCCATTGGGGGTGTAAAGACTACAAGCAAAAGTTATGTCATGTAAGTATCGCTGTGACATGCTGTTTGTTTGATCTCATTCTTTGCTCTTCATGCCTCCGTTTTGTCACTTTTTTTTTTTTTTGTCTCATATTTGCAATATAGAGATTTTCATTTTATGTATGTGGGGTCACATATAAACATTTTAAATGGGTGGTTCACCTTTAGGCTGGGGACAGACAGGGAGATTCGGGGAGATTCTGTCGCCTGGCGTTTTTAGCAGGTGACAATCTCCCGAACTTCCTTCTCCCTGTCCGCCAGTTGTTTAAATGACAAAGTGCCAGCGCTGTGCAGACGTGGCGCGGCGATTTACGGAATCGCCCGAAGTTTCCTCACGAAGTAAGGAAATCGCCGCGTCTGCACAGCGCCGGCGCTTTGTCCTTTAAACTAGCGACTGACAGGGAGAAGAAAGTTCGAGGAGGTTGTCGCCTGCTATTAAACGCCAGGCGACAGAATCTCCCCGAATCTCCCTGTCTGTCCCCAGCCTTAAGTTAACTTTTAATCTGTTCTAGAATGGTCAATTATAAGCAACTTTTAAATGGTCTTCATTATTTCTTAACTTTTTTCTCTTGTATTTCTGACTCTTTCCAGCTTTCAAATGGCAGTCCCTGACACCATCTAAAAAACAAATGCTCTGCAAGGCTACAAATGTTTTGTTATTGCTACTTTTTATGACTCTTCTTTCTATTCAGAACCTCTCCTATTCACAGTGCAGTTTCTTATTCATATCAATGCATGGTTGCTAGGGTAATTTGGACACTGGCAACCAGTTGGCTGAAACTGCAAACTGGGGAGCTGCTGAATAAAAAGCGAATTAACTCAAAAACCACAAATAATGAAAACCCAAATTGTCTCAAGATCACTCTCTACATCAGGGGTCCCCAACCTTTTTTTGTTCGTGAGCCACGTTTAAATGTAAAAAAGAGATGGAGAGCAACACAAGCATGAAAAAGTCCATGTGGATGTCAAATAAGAGCTCTGATTGGCTTTTTTGGTAACCCCTCAAAAATAAGCACCTGCTTTGAGGCCACTGGGAGCAACATCCAAGGGGTTGGAGAGCAACATGTTACTCACAAGATACTGGTTGGGGATCACTGCTTTACATCTTACTAAAAGTTAACTCAAAGGTGAACAAGCCCTTTAAAGGAATTGTTCGATATAAAAGTAAAAACTGGGTAGATAGGCTGTGCAAAGTTTAAAAAAATGTTTTTAATATAGTTAGGCAAAAATGTAATGTATAAAGGCTGGAGTGACTGGATGTCTAATATAACAGAATACAACACTACTTCTTGCTTTTCAGCTCTCTTGGTTTCCACTGATTGGTTACCAGGCAGTAACCAATCAGTGACTCGAGGGGGACCACGTTGGTCATAACTGTTGCTTTTGAATCTGAGCTGAATGCTGAGGATCAAGTGCAAACTCACTGAACAGTTATGTCCCATGTGCCCCCCTTATAGTCACTGACAAAACGTTACTACTCACTGAATATGAAAGTTATCCATAGCTTTATTTCTTAGTTATGCCTTAGCATTGTGCTTGCTTCCAGGTCAAGCCACTTTAATTATAAAATGTGTCCAATTTTGTTGCTTAATTTATATGGCTGACTTTGAGGGAGGTTGCCCAGTAGATTTAACTGAGCATACTATTATTTAATTTACACTAAACTTTTTCAACCAATACAAACAAAGTAGGATGACTGACAGCCCTGTTTTGTGCGCAGCATTAGTGATTAGATTATCAGTGATCCCCAACCAGTAGCTCGTGAGTAACATGTTGCTCTCCAACCCCTTGGATGCTGCTCCCAGTGGCCTCAAAGCAGGTGCTTATTTTTGAATTACTGGCTTAGAGGCAAGTTTTGGTTGCATAAAAACCAAGTGTACTGCCAAACATTCTCTCCTGTAGGCTGCCAGTCCATATAGGGGTTACCAAAAAGCCAATCACAGCTCTTATTTGACATCCCCATGGACTTTTTCATGCTTGTTTTGCTCTCCAACTCTTTTTTTTAAATTTAAATGTGGTTCACGAGCAAAAAAGGTTGGGGACCACTGGATTAGATGTATTGCATCTGCCTACACTATGATTTAGTGATCTTGTTTGGTTGTATATGTGTAATTCTGTGATAAACACATGGTCAAAATGAACCATTTATATAGGCTGGAGAGACATAATAGCCAGAACACTACTTCCTGCATTTCAGCTCTCTTCGTTTCCCCTGATTGGTTACCAGTCCGTAACCAATCAGTGACTTGGGGGTGGGGCACATGGGCCATAACTGTTGCTTTTGAATCTGAGCTGAATGCTGAGGATCAATTGCAAACTCACTGAACAGTTATGTCCCATGTGGCCCCCCTTTAAGTCACTGACTAACTCAGAGAGAGCTTAAAAGCAGGAAGTAGTGTTCTGTTATGTTACACACCCAGTCACTCCAGCCGTATACATTACATTTTTAGCTAACTAACTTTATTAGAAACATTTTTTAACTTGCACAGCTTATATGTTTACCCTGTTTTTTTTTTTTATTTTTATACTGAACTGTTCCTTTAATACAAAGACTAAAGTTTTGGCTGCATCACTTTGAGGAAGGAAGGAGATACAGTCAAAATGTTGGCATTTGCAATCATATACTGCAATGTTTATGCTTTATGCCCTATAAAATATGAATGCTATTTGTGTGTAAATGTATAACCTCTCATAATTCCTTGGAAATACTAATTATTCCCCCCCCCCCATATCCTTTTCTTTCTTTTTAGAAGTCGTACAGAGCCACAGAGTGGAACGTCGAAACCAGTATGTAAACGCAGAATCACATTTTTCCTTATACATTTCTTTCAGATATTTTACACTTAAAGTTTTCTAGATTTATGGGTTTCAGAACAATATTGTGTATAAATGCAATGTATTCTATTCTGAAATCTGCATTATTTGCACTGTGTGCGGCTAAAGCACTGTATTTCATACTGAATGCACGGGTATATCCTGTATAACAGGAAGTGGTACGGTCTATGATCGCTCGCTAGTCACCCCTGTGAACATGATGTCATGTTCTGTTGTTTTTTTTTTTTTCCAGTTCTGTTCTGTATAGGTCTGTTGTATTGTTTCCTGCAATAAAATGTTTTGCCGTTTTCACCTTATTTTTTTTTTTTTTAAATGAAATTTTGTTAGATTCCTATTGGCAAGCATACTTGAGATTGAAATGTTTCAAATGTGTGCACAAAAGCTGTATCACTATTAAATGTGTAATGTATGTACATTTCATGGTTCTCTCCACCGAAAGTGATTTTTACTCTCAATGAAATGTGCTGCTTAATGCTCATGTGAAATATTTGGTGCCTCGTTCAATATAATAGACTGCAAGGATGTGTGAAACCTATGATGTAAATATTTTAATAGAATTCCTTCCTACAATTTGATAACTGCAGACCTTTTCAGTGCTGTTAGAATAGTTTTAGTGCAGATCTAGGAGTCACGCCAAAGAAGGGTTAAAGGGCACATTCTGGGCGTAGGCATTAAGCTTGGGAGTTATGACATTATCCCATTAAAATGAGGTCAGCCTGTTTAGCTAAAAGAGATCTCTAACCTGCTTCAGTGGGAGTGAATTGTGATTGGATCAGTGCTCCTCTGTTGTTAAAGTGAGGACAAATTTATTTTCCATGGGACCCGCGGGATCAAAACTTGTATTTGGTTCTACATTTGGCATACACACCTCTCCCCATGGCTATATACTTTCTAAATATAATCAACTGAGAGCTATCCTCCTCCTCGGCAATTATTTTTATCTTTGCATGCAGACTGTGGGGTGTATTTAGCGTTCACCCAGAGAGGGATATCGCTGCTCTCTCTTCATTTGTGTAGGATTTATAAGTTCATATTTATCAACGGAAGATAAAAACTAAAGAACCCATTTATAGGATCTCATCCAGGATGCACAGCATCTGGGGTTTTCTGGCTAAAGGATCTTTCTGTGATTTGGATTACCGTGCCTAAAGTCTGCTACAAATCGTTACGCCATTAAATAAGCCCAATAGGATTGATTTGCTGCAAATATCAGTTTGCTTACTTATTATAAGGAAACTGTTTTATTACAGAGAAAATGTATCGTGTTTAAAGGAGAAGGAAAGCTACTGAGGCAGTTTATTGCCAGCAGACTAGAATGAATAGTGCAAGCTATAACACTATTTATTCTCTATAATGCTTAACCATGCCTGCGTAAACAGCAATAGACGCTCCCTATGTTTGCTTGCGATACTAGCTGCCATATTAGCTTGATGTGACATCACTTCCTGCCAGTGTTTCGCTGCTCCCTTATGGGCTCAGATTACAGCAGGAAGTGGGGAGAGGTTTAAGCTGAGAGAAAGTCTAAATAAAGAGGTCCATGTGTTCACAACAGAAGGAAAGAAACTGTTTCTTATTCATTACTTTGAGGGGTTACTGGTGTATTTATATAGACCTTTCCGATCAAGCTTGCTTAGTTTTAACCTTTCCGTCTCTTTTATAATAAGAATTATTGGTCTATGGTAGATGGCCTTCCTGTAATTGAGAATTCTGTACCTGTAAAATTCCCATATAATGTGTGTCTGTCTGAGTCCGTTTGTTTAGTTGGACTCTCTTCTTAACCATGGGAGTGTGCTCCTTGTACCCAGGCTGTTTATATGAAGCAGTCTGCGTGTAGAAGGAGATTGGTGACAGTGAAAAATAATAATTTCAGAAACATTATAATCTAGTAGATGTCTTATGTTTAGAGAGTTCTTCCATGAGAGAGGGTAGTTAAAAGTCAATTCCCCTTAATGTCCCATGGAAAACTGCACAACAGCCACAGAAAGAAACACAAGTGGACTATTCATTTTTTTGTGTTTTATTTATTTTTTGTCCTTTGGGCACTGTCTTATCAGACTGTTGGCTATATTAGTTTTTTGGGTCCCCCCAGTGTATATACTGTACAATGTATCCTGATTTAACATGTTCCAAAATTGTGCACCATTTGTTTCTGGACCCCTGACTTCTACTGTATACCTTTTTACTTGGAATCAACAGACTTCCTATGATCACATCTTTAATGGAGACCAAGTATTGTCTGGAAGTACCTGGTGCCATTTTTACATCTTTGTAACCAGCGACATTCTTTTAAAGTAGAAAAAAAAAACTCCCATTAACCCTATGCAAATTTTTTTTTTTATCCGACGTATTCTTTGGTGTCTCTGGCTTGTAGCCACTCTTTACATGGCTGGACTTTCTCTTCCTCTATTCTCCATGAATTTTATTTTTTTTCTGCCACGGGTCTTTCTGAACACTCTGTACCCATTTAACAAAAGAATAAATAGACCGTGAGTGAAGCAGTAAGTTCAGGGAGAGCAGCAGTGCGTGGGATGATGGCAGAGATAACTTGGAGCACTAAATTATAAAACTAAAAGTACTAGTATAAATGAAAGTGATGCTAGCCATACAAAAATGTATCTACAGGTATGAGATCTGTTGTCCAGAAACCCATTATCCAGAATTCTCCGAATTATGGAGAGGTCATCTCCCATAGACTCCATTTTAGCCAAATAATCCAAAAATATTAAAATTATTATTCTTTTATTTGCTGTAATAATAAAACAGTACCTTGTACATGATCCCAGCTAAGATCTAACTAATCCTTATTGAAAGCAGTCGGCCTATTGGGTTTAATGTTTACATAATTTTCTTAAGGTATGAAGATCCAAATTACGAAAATATCCATTATCCAGAGAGCCCCAGTCCTGGAGCATTCTGGGTAACCTCTCCCATACCTGTAATCTGTATGGGACCTGTTATCCAGACTACTCGGGAACTAGGTTTTTCCCTATAAGTGTTCTTTCCGTAGGTTGAATTCCCAGGCTGTGTAGGGGAGCCGGCGGCTCTCCGCTCAATGCACTGTAGGACAGGAACCAATCGGCAGCTAGCAGGACCTGACAGGGAACTGAAGCCTGGCTGTGCTTGTGACTGCAGAGCTGTGATTGGCTGTCCCCCCTCCTACTGTGCTTCTGGCAGGGACCGTTAGGACACACCCACCCCTCATTTGAAACGGGGACCAGAGGTGCTATTTTTAAAGATATTTTTAGCACCATGTAAAGGCAATACAAAATTTTACTCATAATTACCTCCAACATTAGGGTTTTTTTTTTTTTTTTTCCAATTATCCTGCCTCCTTTAATCAGTGTTTTTCCACCAGCAGAGAGAGCCTGATGAGACCTTGTGAAAGGAAAGTTTGGGGCTAAATTAAATATAACCCTGGTCCTCTAGGACATTTTGGCACTCCATAAGACTTCTAGTCCCCTCTGTCTGCTCAAGGGCCCCGCTGCTTTATTTTTATCAGATCCATTATTTAAGTCCGCCCTCTAAATATTACATGGAAAAACAATTGGATCACTTTGTCCTATGGTGCAATAAAGTGATTGTTTCTTTTAAGATTCCTTTAGCAGGAAGGATCATCATATCTTTAATTCACGACATCTCTGTGATTAACATGCTCAGTCTTTAGTCCTGCCTCGATTACAGTGCAAGAAAAACTTCTCTTTTTTTTAAAAAAAAAAAAAAATCCCTTTGCTGGTCAGCGACGTTGTTTAATTTATCCCCCGTGCACCGTCCTTTTATAAGTGCCGCACATACATCCCTGGTCATTCTTGCACTCGCATCATTTTGCTCTTCTACTTTGCTGGACTTTACTTCATTTCAATATTTCTACTCATTTATTTATTATTTCAACGAATGTGTAAGCCATTAGACTAATCTGCGTCCATTTGGCATTTCTGCACCCCCCCTCCCTTGAAAAAAAAACCCAAACTGATTTTCAATTAGGAAAAGTGGTTATACAGCAATGCAAATTCTATGGGTGCCTGAGCAGTCACTGTTATGCCATATTGTGCAAGAGTTTGAATTGCGTTTCATTTTGCACTAATTGCCATTTATTTTGTGTTCGCTGGCATGTGTATAAACAGTCGCACAAATAAAAATTAACTTTTCTTTTAGCCATTTGTGTTCCCTGTAATGTCTATTGCATATTTATTCATTTAAAGGCACAGTTGCAACAATTGTGTTTGATGCTGCATATATGAAGTCCGCTGGTTTCTAAAATCATTTCTTAATTCCATGAATTAATTATGCTTTTTACATGACCTTTGGTATTCTGTAACCCTGCACTAAATCCATGATTGTATTTTATGCGGCTGAGCACTGGATCCACCTTGAGATCTGAACTGTGTTTATCCAAGTTTTGACATTGTATTATTTGTAAACAAATGGTATTGTCCAGTACATTACTTTTATATTGCTTTAAGGGTTTGGTTTCATAGAACTCTTTAAAATCTTCAGAATGTGGGACTTGCTGCTTTTCTAGAATTCTGAGGTTATACAGATGTACTAAAAGGGGTTGTTTAACGTCCAACTTGTTTTCACTAGAAATTAGGACTTTTCCATTGCTTACCATTTTTTTCCCCATTTATTTAGTTTCTTCCAGATGAATTTTAAAGGGCTTGTTCACCTTCCAAACACTTTTTTCAGTTCAGTTTTCAAATAGTTCACCATAAACAGACTTTTTTTTCCCAATTGCTTTCCAGCTATAATTGTTTAGCATTTTTCTAATATCTGAGTTTAAATATAATTTAATATAAAAAAAAATCTATCTGGATTTCAGTCTACTGGAGCAGCACTTGTGTTTTTTAAAAAAAAACTTGTTTTCCCATGACAGTATCCCTTTCAACTTTAAAGGGACACGGTCATGAGCAAAAATTTTGTTTTTTCTAAAACGCATCAGTGCAGGTCCAGTAGAATTCTGCACTGAAATCCATTTCTCAAAAGAGCAAACAGATTTTTTGATATTCAATTTTGAAATCTGACATGGGGCTAGGCATATTGTCGATTTCCCAGCTGCCCCTGGTCATGTGACTTGTGCCAGCACTTTAGGAGGGAACTGCTTTCTGGCAGGCTGTTGTTTTTCCTTCTCAATGTAACTGAATAGTACGCAGTGGGACATGGGTTTTACTATTGAGTGCTGTTCTTAGATCTACCAGGCAGCTGTTATCTTGTGTTAGGGAGCTGTTATCTGTTTACCTTCCCATTGTTCTGTTAGGCTGCTGGGGGTTTGGGAGGGTTGATATCTCTCCAACTTGCAGTTAAGAGTGACTGAAGTTTATCAGAGCACAAGTCACATGACTTTGGGGCAGCTGGGAAACTGACAATATGTCTAGCCCCATGTCAGATTTCAAAACTCTTTTGAAAAATATCAGGGCAGAAGTCTGCTGGAGCAGCACTATAAACTAAAGCGTTTTGACAAAAAAATGTTTTCCCATGACAGTATCCCTTCAATTTGAATTTAAATTAAAGGGGTGGTTCACCTTCAAGTTAACTTTTAGTATATTGTAGAAGGGCCAATTCTAAGAAACTTTTAAATAAAAAAATCTGTTGTTTTGAGGCATGGATTTCAGTGTAGAATTCCCATGACGGGATCCCTTGAATGTTCATGTCTGGTATTTGTCTGGCAGCTCCGTTATCCAGGTGCCGATTCTGAACTGTTGCAATTTGCTACATTTAGTTGCTACATTTCTCAGCAGGGACAAAGATAAGAAATGTATCCAACGAATTGTATCAATTTAGAACCGAGTCGACATCCCCCCTCTCCCAGGGCTGCTTTATAAGGTGAGAAATTAAGCTTTATATTTCAATATTAGGAAAACGGTCACAAATAGAATATTGAGATTAATTGGAAAAAAAAATTATTTCTGGTGAAATATCTGAAACCAACTGAACAAAGTGTTTGAAGGTGATCAACCCCTTTGAAGTTGAATGTTTGTGTCTCTGGTGTTTCAGTCTGGCAGCTCAATAATCCAGGTCAACATTCTGAATCTGTTACAATTTGCTTCCTTAGTTGATTGTTTTCAGCAGTATCTGTGGAATATTAAAGGGGTTGTTCACCTTTGAGAGAACGTTTAGTATTCTGGAAAGAGTGATATTCTGAGTAAACTTGTAATTGGTTTTCATCTTTTATTATTGAAGGTGTTTGAGTTATTTAGCTTTTTATTCAGCAGCTATTCAATTTTGTATCTGAAGAAATCTGGTACCTAGGGTCCAAATTACCATAGCAACCACTCATTGATTTGAATAAGAAACTGGAATATGAATAGGAGAGCGCCTGAATAGAAGGCTCCGTAATAAAAAGTAAAAATTAAAAAAAATTGTAGTCTTACAAGGGCAATTGTTTTTTTACAAGGGAGTGCCCATTTGAAAGCTGCAAAGAGTCAGAAGAAAAAGGCAAATAACTATAAAACTAAAAAAAATAAATCATGAAAACCATACCTGAAAGGGATACGGTCATTGGAAAACGTTATTTTCAAAACACATCAGTTAATAGTGCTGCTCCAGCAGAATTCTGCACTGAAATCCATTTCTCAAAAGAGCAAACAGGTTTTTTTTTATATTCAATTTTGAAATATGGGGCTAGACATATTGCCGGTTTCCCAGCTGCCCCAGTCGTGTGACTTGCCAGCACTTTAAGATGGAACTACTTTCTGACAGGCTGTTGTTTCTCCTACTCAATGTAACTGAATGTGTCTCAGTGGGACCTGGATTTTACTATTGAGTGTTATTAGATCTACCAGGCAGCTGTTATCTTGTGTTAGGGAGCTGTTATCTGGTTACCTTCTCATTGTTCTGTTGTTAGGCTGCTGGGTGGGGGAAAGGGAGGGGGTGATATCACTCCAACTTGCAGTACAGCAGTAAAGAGTGATTGAAGTTTATCAGAGCTCAAGTCACATGACTATGGGCAGCTGGGAAACACAATATGTAGCCCCATTTCAGATTTCAAAATTGAATATAAAAAAACTTTGCTCTTTGTAAAAATGTAGTTCAGTGCAGAATTCTGCTGGAACAGCATTAACTGATGATTTTTGAAAAAACGTTTTCCCATGACCATATCCCTTTAAAGGTGAACAGACCCTTTAACAACTATTGTATCAATTCTAGCCGTTGCCTTTAATGACACTCTGGGATTCTACTGGGCTGAGACAAAGATAAGAAATGTATTCACTAATGTACACGTTTAGAACAGAGTCGCAACAAATCTCAAAAATGGGCACAAATAGAAAGTAATTGAATAATGTCTTTGTTTCGGGTGAACTGTCTGAAACCAGTTGAACTGAAAATTGTTTTTGAAGGTGAACAACCCCTTTAAGTGCAGGAAGTTTAGCTTGAGTCGGCACCGTCGCATTTTGGCAAATCTTCTAGAACCGCAGGCTGACGAAACAAGTGTTTTAAGGCACCAAGCTTGTAAGGCATGTCATTCGGGAAAAAAAATTATATGTATATATTTTTATATATATATATCATTGTGATGATCTGGTCTGTGCCTGCTGTTCTATAAGAAATAGTATTGACCTTCCATAAACTGATGGTCGGGGGCAAGTGCATCTGCTCCCAACGTCGCCTGTTGCGAGTTTACCCCAATAACTACTGATCACATGACGGGTGTCCAAACTTGGCCCTCCAGATGTTAAAGAACTAAAAGTCCCACAATGCAATGAAGGAGTCTGACAGCCACAGTCAGGCAAATGCATTGTGGGACTTGTAGTTCCTTAACAGCTGGAGGGCCAAGTTTGGACACCCCTGGAAAGTGATCTTCCAAGTTGAATTGTTAGTAAGGCCAGGGAGCTGTACTACAGGCTCCAGTCAAATCGGTTGACCAGATTTCCAAAATGTGATCGATTTTTAGATTTTTTTTAAAAAATGTTCTGGGTAAATCAGCGATGCAATTGTACAGGATTCCCTGTTATTTACAGCTGCTAATGAAATAACTGTATCCTATCATGTGTAGAATGTGGAAGTGTAAATGCTGTAACCGTATAGAATGCGATGCTTGTATAACGCTGACCATACACTTGCCTATAAATTCACACAAAGGATATGTCTGTATGTAAATACTGCCGATGTATTTAGTGTATGTGCATTAACAGTCCAAATGATCAGGACAGTAGAAAGGTGACCATATCTTGTCCTGCAGCCTGATCAGTGGGAAACTGTTTGGGACTGGCCCATGCACTGCCTCTGTTAGGGTGAGTCTTTAACGTTTTCTTTTCAATATGTTAAGATTTCTTTCTGCAGTAGGAGATGGTCTCATAGTGTCATTGTAAAGCAATTTGACCTTTAATTTCAAAAATACATGTATCTGTTTAATACTGAACCAGACTCCTTAGAACACCCCTATCCCAGCCC
>CM044448.1:100951890-100975171 GCA_024363595.1 Xenopus borealis | reverse complement strand
CCATGAAGAATCGGTTAGAAGAGAAGATGGCCCATGTGAACATCGCTGGAGGGGACCTGCTTGAAGGGTTAAGTAGGGACTTGGGGGCAATAGCCCGGGGGAGAGGTAGGCTGGTGGGGTGGGGGGGTTTGAGTTGGTGCCGGGGGGTTTCATTCCCCTTTAAGGGTAAAACCATGCAGAGCAGCTACTTGTCATATCTGCAAAATTGACCATAATGATAACTTGCTAAGTCATTTTGGGGACTGTTTAGTTGTTTTAGGATTTCAAAAGTTTATTTAAACTTAGTTTTTTAAACCGATAATGCATTCCATCTGTAAATGAGTACTATTGCCACCAGCTCCCATTTGTTAAAGGAACAGTAACACCATAAAGTGAAATTATTTTAAAGTAATAATTTTTTTTGTAGACCTGCACTGGTAAAACGGGTGCAGTTTATATAAACAAGCTTCTGTGTAGCCACGAGGGCAGCCATTCAAGCACAGGATACACAGTAGATAACAGATAAGTACTACTATAGTTTATATAAATAAGCTTCTGTGTAGCCATGAGGGCAGCCATTCAAGCACAGGATACACAGTAGATAACAGATTAGTTCTGTAGAATCACATCGTATACTACGGAGTTTGTGTAATCTGTCTGTATTCTGTGCCTTTTCTACTTTTTCAGCTTTGAATAGCTGCCCCCATGGTTACACAGCAGCTTGTTTATATAAACGATAGTAGTACTTATCTGTTATCTACTGTGTATCCTGTGCTTGAATGGCTGCCCCCATGGTTACACAGCAGCTTGTTTATATAAACTATAGTAGTACTTATGTTATCTACTGTGCATCCTGTGCTTGAATTGCTGCCCCCATGGCTACACAGCAGCTTGTTTATATAAACTATAGTAGTACTTATCTGTTATCTACTGTGCATCCTGTGCTTGAATTGCTGCCCCCATGTCTACATCAGCTTGTTTATATAAACAATAGTAGTGTTTCTGAAGCAAACACACCAATTTTACCAGTGCAGGGCAACACTGCATTGTTGTCATTACTTTCAACTTTCATTTTTTCTTTTACAGTCCCTTTAAATCTTCCCCTAATTAATGGATTCTGTCATTTTGCCAGCACTGTTACGGACTTGACTTAAGGTTGACACCTTTTCTGGAAAAAAAACAATACCGGCCTTCCTATACATTTGTTTCTTCCCTGTGAATGACATTGGGATCAGCCATAATTTTTACTGGCCAGGAGGCAACCCTAACTGCGCTACAAAGGGTGATGGCCTCTTCTGCCCCTATTCTCCAGTTAAGCTCCATTAGTTTAACGGCCGACTATTTCACACAAACCACCTGAACTGGGAATAATTTTCATGCTTTTCCTCATCCTGTTTTTATAGACAACCCATTGGCTATTGTAATAATTATTTTGCTGCTATGTTTACCAACACTCTGAGGCCAAATCAGTTTTGAAATTAACTTTGAGCAAATCGTAAAACAGTTCTTTTCTAAGGCAACGTGCAAGCCTGTATCTTTGGTTTGGGATAATAACAAAAGCAAACTTTTTATGGTAAAGCCAGACGGGAAGATTCGGGGAGATTTGTCGTCTGGCGACTAATCGCTTCTTTGGGGCGACTAATCTCCCCGAACCTCTGCCTTCCAACTGATGATTAATCGCCTGCGCCTATTCACACTCGGAGCTGCATTTTCCGAAGTCGATTGTAGTTGCCTCCTTAGGCAGTTTCGAGCGATTTCGGGAAAGCGCTGCGTGTGAATAGGCGCAGTCTATTCTTCATTGATCAGCTGGAAGGTAGGGGGATGCGGTTCGGGGAGATTAGTCGCCCCAAAGAAGACGCAATTAGTCGCCAGGCGACCAATCTTCCCGTCTGGTTTTACCCTTAAAGGTATAATTGAGAGCCCTTATAGATGATTACATTTCCTTTCAAACATAGAGGGGCCCCACTGGCAGCAGCGAGCAACTCTCTGGAAATGGGGAATTAATACAATTACACTGTGACATTGCTAGATTTATAAAGGATAGATTAAAAGAGACATAAATGCAATTCCACTGATGCGTTCTACACCACCATTGGCAATCTAAAGCTTTGAAAAGTTGAGTAGCCACAAGTAGAAACTGGCGTGGTTAGTAAAATTGTGCAGAAACTTGACTCTCTCATTCAATTTCAGTGAATGCACAAGGTCAGTGATCCTCAAACTTGGCCCTCCAGCTGTTAAGGAACTACAAGTCCCACAATGCAATGAAGGAGTCTGACAGCCACAGTCAGGCAAATGCATTGTGGGACTTGTAGTTCCTTAACAGCTGGAGGGCCAAGTTTGAGGATCACTGCACAAGGTATTCTCTGATTTCAGTAAGGGTTCCTAATCATTTTAGGCAACACTGATTATACTACTAGCTTAAAGGACCAGTAGCAGAAACTCCGCTTGCGCTCCTCTTTGGAAAAAATCCATTGTGCGGCAATCGACTTCTCCTCCCTGGCTATCTCCAATAAGGAAGGCAGGGAGGAGAAATTGACAGCCACAAGATGGGTCAACTTTTCTGACGAGGGTTTGCAAGCGGAGTATTGGCAAGTCATTTCTTAAAGACTTTGCAATTTTAAAGTTAAATGTCTTGGTGTTTTTTTTTTTTGTTTTCGATCTATAAAAACAAATTTAAAAAAATAATAATTTTACTGGTCCTTTAAAGTTACATTGGTGGTTCACCTTCAAGTTAACATTTAATGTTATTCTTCAATTGTTCTTTAATTATTTTATATAATTTTTGAAATATTTCCCTTCTTTGAACTCTTTTCAGCTTTCAAATGGGGGTCTCTGACCCCATCTAAAACAAATTCTCTGTAAGGCTACACTTATTGTTATTGCAACTATTTATAATCACCTTTCTATTCAGTCCCTCCCTGGTTAATATTCCATATTGTCGTTCAAATCAATGCGTGGTCACTGGGGTAATTGGGACCCTAGCAACCAGATTGCTGACTTTGCAAACTGAAGAGCTGCTGAATAAAAAGCTCAATAACTCAAAAACCCCACATGATACAAAATGAAAACCAATTGCAAATTGTCTCGGAATATTTCTCTCTACATCATGCAGTTCATTTAAAGGTGAACACCCCCCTTTAATGTCAAGCTTCCTGTTTCATTATGTCATTTTTTGTAAATGTGAATTTCTGACCTGGGCTCTATCATCGACTCCATGGAATTAGTTCTTGAGCTAAACTTACACACAAGGTAAAAGTGCTGTAACTTTACAGTTGCCTAATCAATATCAATGTTTCTGTATAGATCCTTCTGTATTGTGGGCTTTATGTGTAAACTCATTGATGCTTGAACGTGTTTTTCATTTAATTTCCCACGAACAGATTGATGACACTTCTTCGTCTATTTCTCTGGCCCAGCTTTCAAAGGTATATATATATATATATAAATGTACTAAAACATTAGCAACTGTTGTATCATAATGTCATTTTCACTCTGTACAATTGTCCTGAAAATTCTTCCGAAATCTTTGTATGGATTGTGTAGTAGTGTCCAGTTTTTGGGAACTCAAAGGAAAACTGGGGAGTGTCCCGTAACCCCCCCAGCATGCACCTTCATCCATTTTCTCTGCCAAGAAAATATACTGAAGCCGTCATCAGCAAGAAAACTACTCTTTAATTATGGGGTGTTCATTTTTTTTTTTTTTTTTTATACCAAGAAACATTTTGATCCATTTCAAGAAGAATGGCATTTTTTAAAAAATTATTATTATTCTAATGGACTGACCTGGTTCAATACAGGACAATGATAAATCCTTCTTTGGATTTACTGCATTTAATTCTTCGGCAGCTCCATAAATATATATATATATATATATATAATGTTCCTCTGAGCTTTATTTTACCAGCGGTTGTTTTTTTTTTTACTCCATGACATGGATCATCCCTGAAGCTTCTCTCTAAAATCCCAGTACAAATATCAGCACTTTTGCTTCCCTTTTTTTTTTTAATGGATCCGTAACTTGTGATTGATTTTCATTGTGACAATTAAATGTCATGCCTGAAATTAAGTGTATTTAGAGCCATGTTGCAGAATTTTCAGTGCTCCTTTTTTTACATTTGTTCATGTTGGCTTTAATATAACTTTTATGATCTGTAAATGGTTTAAAGGCAAATTCCTGTCTGTAAGAAGTGCGCTGTAATAATGACATTTGTAATAAAATCTTCAAACTGTCAGCCTGTTATTTGAATGAGTGTCGGAGCTCATCCGCACCTCCCGAGCTCTTCCCAATTGCCACTTTTTAGACCATGTTTATACGTATCATTTTAATCCGAATTATTCCTGTTTGGTGATTTCGCTGTTTTCTTTTTGCTTAAATAATTGCTTAACATGACATTTGTGTGTTTTGAAAGCATATTACACGAGTGTTTGTTTTAATGTGCCTGGGCTTGTGTTTTCATTTATCCAATTTGTAACGATGTTAAAGTGCAAGTCAACCCAAAAATAAAACATAATTCTCTAAGTAGGGATGCACCGAATCCAGGATTCGGTTCGGGATTCGGTCTTTATCAGCAGGATTCAGATTCGGCCGAATCCTTCTGCCTGGCCGATCCGAATCCTAATTTGCATATGCAAATTAGGGCCAGGGAGCTAAATCTCGTGACTTTTTGGCACAAAACAAGGAAGTAAAAACTGTTTTCCCCTTCCCACCCATAATTTGCATATGCAAATTAGGGTTCGGATTCGGTTCGGTATTCGGCCAAATCTTTCGAGAAGGATTCGAGGGTTCGGCCGAATCCAAAATAGTGGATTCGGTGCATCCCTAATTCTAAGCATCTTTGCAATATACATTCATCACACATTTTCTGTGGTTTTTAAGTTATTTGTATATGTATTGCTATTGGAAGCAGTGTTTGTCCCTGTCTATTCTTTGCCCTGATGGCTCAGACTATTAATACAAGCTGATAAACAGACCTGTCTTTGCTGGGGAACGAAGACTTTTGCAACATTGTATACAAAATAACTTGAAGAGCACTGAACATTTTTAAAAAAAAAATGCATATTGAAAAGTTGCTTAGAATTATGATTTCTATTATGCAATATTTTATGTTGGGATTGACTTAACCTTTAATGAGCAGATTGATGCAGTCTGCCTTAGAGAGCAGTTAAAAGAGAGCTGAAAATGTTGCAAATTGTTGAACTGTAGTAGTCAAGGGCAAGACGAGGCCAAAATCATATTGGCTTGGGATACTTCTAATAGATAACTGCACCATCATGTATTACCCTGAGCTGGCATAGCCACACTGTAGTGAATTGTCCGGCTTAATCATAATGTTTGACCAGGACAGAGTGAGAAATCACTGGGGAAACGCCAGCTCATGGTATAATGCAAACAACTAGGGGTACAGAAGAAATACACACTCCATGATTGTGCCGCGTCTTTCCTAGTCCGTTGTAAAGATTTCAGAAACAGATTATACTTTATATATTTCATGGTTTGAGAGTTCCTCAACCAAATCCTAAACCAAAACTACTGTTGAGTCGCTGACAGATATCGCCTGCTTTGATTGGCTGATTTCCAGCAGGAGCAGTTTGCAATGCACTCCCAACACAGCATGGTTGATATTGGTATATCAACGAACCTTGACCAAGTTAGTCTCCACTTAATATCACCTGTAGAACATGTAATAGTAATTCGTGATCCAACATTTAAATATCTTTCATTATGGACCCCATCCATTGCCTATTTACTGCTTTACAACAACATAATGAATTATCCACATATAACGAGACTTTGTTTGTCTTCTGGGTGACTGTTCTAATCGACTGGCCACACATAACTGTTTTACCCTGTACAGACCTCACGTGGTTGCCCGTTCCCGTGGGACCATGTCCATCTTTTTAACATAACTTTCATGTGCAGCTTTTGCAATGCAAAGAAAAATGCTGATTTGCCTAAGATATTGCTGGGCGTGTACACTGTTAGTCACTGAATGGTATTCAATATACATTTAATCTGCCAGGGGAACAGGTGGAGGCAATTTTAGTCTGTTTGTAGCTTGTGAAGATGGAATTTGATGCAATCGACCGTCAGTGGGACATTCTCATGGTTGGGTTATGCGCCAAATCCGTCCTGAAAGAGTTGCTGAATATCGAACCAAATCTTAATTTCCCACCCTTAATTAAAATATGCAAATTAGAATTTGGCTCGGCCAGGCACACCGATTTGGCCGAATCCTGCTGAAAAAGACTTATTCCCAAACCAAATCCTGGATTCTGTGCATCCCTAGTAACAAACAAAGCCAACTTTTTCACCCTGTTTGATCAAAACAAACAATTGTTCAGCTCTCTTATCTACCTAGTGTAGCCTATGCTCTCTGCACATGCTTATTCTCCATTGCCTTCTAATCTGACCAATAAGAGTAGCTCTTTTATTAGAACTGTATAAACATGGCCTAAAACAATTTACATTTAATCCTCGCAATGCTGAGTTTTGATGTCCCTGGCACTGAGAGGTTTAACAGTGGCTCATTTGTTAGAAGACTCCCAAAATATCGTTTAATGGCCATAGAAGTCGCCATTTTCTCTCCTGCGTCATCCTCCATCCTGGACAGTTTTGTATAACAGACGATGATGATGATGATGCTCTTTACAGGAGTGTGTGTGCGAGTGCTTGTGTTTGCAGGCTTCTCAAGCCAGTCTTCTGTCCACTAACCCCTCTTTTTCAAAACAATTACCTGTTAAACAGACGGCAAATCTGGTGGAAGCCAACGCTTCTGAGGAGGATAAAATCAAAGCAATGATGTCCCAGTCTGGTCATGAATATGATCCCATCAAGTAAGTTCTCAGACAGTGTCACCCTAAGATTTGTCGGCTTATCAGAGGTAACAGTACTGTCATAAAGTCCATTTCTCTTCTTTCTCTCAGCTACATGAAGAAACCGCTAGGACCACCCCCACCGTCCTACACCTGTTTTCGATGTTTGAAGCCTGGACATTACATTAAGAACTGTCCTACAAACGGGGTAAGTTCTCGCTCTGCACACAGCTAGATATGGAAAATACCTTTATACTGCACTTCTAATTAGTCATATTGACAAATTCATATAATTCATAGGAATGTGTTGCTTCCAGTTCAGGACTACCTAATGTTTTTTTTTTTTTAAATAGTACTCGACGGGAGGCATGTTTATCAAGGGTTGAAGTTGGCGAATAGTCGAATTCTCAAAGGGTCAGAGTATGATAAACTTTGAATAAAAAATTGAACTAGATCTTTTTTTAAAAAAACTCTAAACATGTTTGGTTAATCCCCTAGTCGAATTTAGCAGTTTTGACCATAAAAATTTTAGAAAATTCTAATTTTCAATACAACCCTTAAAAGACATGCCGCCCCCAAGTGTTGCCCAATCATAAAGGCATTCCGATATAAGTTAAAGCTCTCCGCACATACCTATAAGGGCAGAGACACTCGGGGAGGTTTGTTGACCAATGACAAATCTCATGTTCGGGCGACTAATCTCACCCTTCCCGCCAGCTAGAATCTAAATCACCCACAGGATGGCACTTGGAGCGTTTCTTTTTCCGAAGTCTCCTGAAGTTTCCTTTTGAGGCAATTTCTGGTGAGTTTGGAAAAGTGCCATCCTGCCCCCGATTTACATTCTAGCCTGTGGAAGGCAGTTTAGGGAGATTTGTCGCCTCGAAAGAAGAGGATTTGCCGCCAGGCGACTAAATCTCCACGTGTCTCAGCCCTAATACTTGACAATTTTCATAAGTGACTGGAATATGAACAGGAGATGTACTGAATAAAATGATTAATAAAAAAGTGGCCGTAACAATATATTTGTAGCCTTAAAGGGCATTTGTTTTTAGATAGGGTCAGTGACCTCCCACTTGAAAGCTGGAAAGAAGCAGAGGAAGAAGAAAATAATTCAAAAACTATTTTAAAAGAATGAAGGCCATTTGAAAAGTTGCTTAGAATTTACCGTTCTGTAGCATACTAAAAGTTGACTTGAAGTTGAACCACCTCTTTTAACAACTGCTATGAACCACCATACACATTTTTATTTTGTAAGATTTTATTGGTAACGTATATGGCCAGATTTATACACGTTGCACTTGCAACAAGGGGCATTCTAAAGGGTTTATAACTTACTGTAAACACAACTCTTTCTTAAAGGGCACCTATAGTCCAAAACAGTTACCCCCAACCAAATGTGCGGGCTGATAGAGCCCGCATTCCTGTTGGGGGTATTAGTGTTTTTTTGTTTTGTTTTTTTAAATGCCCCCCGCCAGCGTGCTCGCACCGGGAGGGAGCTCCCGGTGCGAGCTGCCATGACAGTCTCTGCGAATGTGCGTTTGCACACGCGTGACGTCATGCACATTAAGAAAAGAGGTCACTGTTGGGGCCTTTTAACCCATTGTTAGATGAGAAATGCTTTCAATCGAGAATTCCTGTCAAAAATGTATGGCTTAATGTTTTTTTCCAAACTACAGTACTGAGCATCCCCATACTCATGGCCTAGGGCAGTGATCCCCAACCAGTAGCTCGTGAGCAACATGTTGCTCCCAGTGGCAGGTAATTATTTTTGAATCCCAGACTTGGGAGGCAAGTTTTGGTTGTATAAACACCAGGTGCATTGCCAAACAGAGCCTCATTGTAGGCTGACAATACACATAGGAGCTACTAAATGGCCAATCACACCCCTAATTTGGCACCCCAGGAATGTTTTTCATTCTTGTGTTGCTCCCCAACTCCATCTGAATGTTGCTCACAGGTTCAAAAGGTTGGGGATCCCTGGCCTAGGGTAACAAATAGTGCTTCACTAGCTGCCTGGAGTTTTTTCTTGCTTTCTTCTAACCATTCCTCGTATTTATGTGACCTGCTATTATGTACTATTTCAGGACAAAAATTTTGAATCTGTTCCTCGAATCAAAAAGAGCACTGGAATTCCTCGTAGCTTTATGGTTGAGGTAGAAGACCCTAATATGAAAGGCGCCATGCTTACAAACACTGGAAAATATGCTATACCAACCATAGATGCGTAAGTATTGCTCTCAGGGTGTTCCATGAAGAAGTGCTTAAAGGGGACCTGTCATCCGGATGCACTGAGATCAGGAATCCACCTATTTCAGCAGCATTTGAATTCAGCCAAATCCATGTGTGTGGCCGTTCCCAAGACTAATTTGAATATGCATATGAATTGGGGTCAGCAAACAAATAAACAAATTCCCCCCCCCACCACACTTTTACCTTTCCCACCCCTTATTTGCATATGCAAACTGCGATTTGGTATTCGGCCAAGTCATTCATGATAGATTCAGCCGAATCCCAAATAGTGGATTTGGTGTATCCCTAATAAAAAGTTGTTGTAGAGTTAGTGTAGAAAAATCCACTGCATTGTCTTCCACGTCCTTTGTTTGGAAGCATTGGGGATATTGGGCAAATAGGGCAAAATGGCATTTTATGACATTAACTCTCAGAAAGTGCGTGTGTTGTCTCAAAGGCATGAGATGGACTTGGTGTGTACACGGTTATCTATTCTTTAACTACCTGCTGGCAGAAAAGATAAAATGTTAATATTGTCTTCTAGCGTGGCCTATGCAGTGGGAAAGAAAGAAAAGCCACCTTTCCTTCCGGAGGAACCTGCTTCTTCTTCGGAAGATGAAGACCCCATTCCCGATGAATTGCTGTGTCTTATCTGTAAAGATATGATGAGTGATGCTGTTGTTATCCCTTGTTGTGGGAACAGCTACTGTGATGAATGTAAGTTTTGATTTAGAGCTGCAGTATACAATGCGGGCATGAGCTAAATGTTTTATTTTTTTTTTAAGTACCTGTAGTAATGTTTGCAAATTGCCAGGACATTCCACAACAGAACAGTATATATTTCAAATATACAGATTACATATAAATTGTTGCTTGTACAGGTATGAGATCCGGAATCCTGTTATATAATCCAATTTTTTAAAAAGGATTTCCCTTTACTCTGTATAAATAAAACCGTAGCTTGTACTTTATCCCAACTAAGAGATAATTAAGTATTGCTGGAAGCAAACCCTATTTCAGAGTCCTGCGCATTTTTCGGGACCCGTATCCGCAACCCGCATTCTGACCCGCAAGTACCTTATCCACGACGCAACCCGCTGACCATCAAAAATCAGGAAGTGCTGTAGTTGTAACCCGGAAGTGACATCATCGGAAGTGGGTCGAAGTAGGCATGCTCAGGGGAAAAAAGGAGGAAGTGCTGCTGTAAACTTGGAAGTGACGTCGTCCGAAAAAGAGTAAAATTTGCTTTTGAGAAAATCCGAGACCCGATCCGCCACCTGGAGAACCACAGACCCACGTCCATACCCATTCATGAAACTCCTCTCTGCAACCCGCAGGTTACTGCCAGTTTTTGCGGGTTTATTTAATGTTTACATGATTTTCTAGTAGATAAAGGATCTGTTATCCAGTAAACCCCAGGTCCTGAGCATTCTGGTTAACAGGTCCCATACCTGTATAAGTAATTCTAGAGCAACTGAACTTGCAGAGTGATCCTTGAAGACATTGCAATACTCATCCGAGCAGCTTCTTCAGTTCAACTGGCATGGGAACTCCTCGGCATATGAACTCTTCCACTAATCCAATCACAATGTCACATTGTTACTCTTCAGAAAGGTGACGCCTGAAACTCTGAGGTGTGATTCTGTGGGGCTACTGTAATAGCATTACCAAGTTACCATGCAACTCCTAGACCAGGGATCAGGAACCTTGGCTCTCCAGCTGTTCAGGAACTACAAGTCCCAGAATGCAATGAAGGAGTCTGTCATGATTCATAAAGGCAAATGCATTATGGGACTTGTAGTTCCTTAACAGCTGGAGAGCCAAGGACCCTGCTCTTTGATACTTATGAACTTGATGTATGTAAATTCTATGTCCTAAACTGCAGCTAATGGCATCCTGTTAGCCTATGTATGGGATTTGGACAGATACCAAATTGGAAAGATGGAAAATCCTATTATGTGAGCACCTCATCAGGTCTTGGATAAGATCCTCTGTTGATGAGTCTGCATGGGGTCCATGTGTGATCCAGCCATTAGTGTGGGGTCCAGATTATCAGATCAGTACAATCTGAACTGTTATTTTGGTTTCCAAATTGTTCACAGATCTGCTTATTAGTGATGTGTATGGCTATATATTTTCATGACTAACTGAAGTATAGGCAATGCTTGACAAAGTCAGCACAGAGGTTTTAGTAATCACAGGACAAACCCATGCTTCTAAACTGAAAATCATAGGTCCATGAAGTTGTGGTTTTTATGACAGCTGCCTAGTTCTGATTGGGGACTCTTCTATATCAGGGGGTTCTTCTACATAGGTTTGCTTTAGTTGCCTCTTAAAAGACTCGGAAATTTAACTGTTTTTCGGTGCCTTAAGCTGGCCATAGACGTTACGATCTTTCTCGGAAAAGATCTTTCCGAGAAAGATCGTTCGTTTCAACACACACGTGTAGAGCTGAATCGTCAGATATACAGGTAGAAACAATAGAATTCTACTTGTATCTGACGACTCAGCACTAACAATGGGCGATGTTCAGGGAGCTTTCAAAGGCATCTGATCAAAATTTTCCGTCCAGTCCGATCAACCAGCCGACCGATATCTTAATCCTCTGACGATGTCGGTCGGCTCATTTCCCACCATACACGCACCGAATATCGTACGAAAATTCGTTTCGTACGATATTATCTGTGCGTCTATGGCCACCTTAATACTATGAGGAAAAGCAAAATAGAAACCTTATTGTTTACAGGTAGTGTATTAGAAATCAATTGTGATAAAAATGCAAAAAAAAAAAAACGTATAAAAATTATTTTTATTTTTTCAGGTATACGTTCTGCACTACTGGAATCTGAGGATCATACCTGCCCTACATGTCACCAGCTGGATGTTTCTCCAGATGCATTAATTGCCAACAAATTCCTACGCCAGGTAGCAACGGAATTCTTATTTTATTTTATCATTGTCACCTTTTACCAAGCAACAGAGGGTGCTATTATCATCTTTTACTTAAGATTAAGCAGTCTGTTCCCTTTTTCACATTTGTTGTAGGCTGTGAACAACTTCAAAAACGAAACTGGATACACAAAAAGAATTCGTAAACAGCAGTCGTCTTTATCTCAGCGTCCTCCACCTCCATCTACATCTTCAAGCAAAGCACCGCCTCCGTCACGTCCACTGAACTCTAGACAGCAGGACCCTCTCATAGCTCCTGCTGCATCCACACCTCCAGCCAATCCAGCTCCAGCTAGCACTACTCCAAGCCAGCCAACAGCAACTGCAGCACCTCAAGCCAATTCTGCTGCTCCTCCTGCTGCTGCTGCTGCTGCTTCTGCACCTCCTCGGGCCGTCTCTCCAACAGACCCACCCCCTGCACTGCCATTACCTGCTCCCAAAGAGAGGGAGAGAGAGAAACCAGAACCATTATTCCAGTAAGGTTCCTAACTTGCACAGATATAAAAGGAAATCGAAGAAATAAAAATGTTTTGCAGCCTCACGCTTTGTGCTGCATTTTAGTCATAAATATAACTTAGTATGCATGGAATGAGCTATCGAAAAGGTGCAGTAGATGCTTTTGATAAAGCAAACTGCACTTTTTTGTAGACGGGTCTCACTCTCATCAAATTATGTTCAGTTGTATCTGTTTTATCATTACACCATAGACCTTATTCTCTCCTTCTTTCTTTCCTCTATTTCAATTTCCACACAGCAGTCAGGAAAAAGTTACCGCTCGTTCCAACTCTTCTTCTGCTCCTGTCACTACAGCAAGTTGCTTGCCCTTATCAAACGTCTCACATCTGGGAGAGAAGGTAAGTGTTATGCAGAACTTTTATTGGGTATATATATCCAGTTCAAACAGTGGTTCCAAAATTGTGGGTTTGGGGCATGTCGAAGTTGGCAGGCTGTGTACAGCCTGAAGCCAAGTTAGGGTAAGATTTGAGGTATAATACTATATGCTTTTCTGGATACACACAAAGTGAAGGTCAGTTATGGTGCAAGAAGATGTGAAAACATATTAATGTCCCAGTTGTGGTTGAATGACAAAGACAAATACAAGAGGTCATTTGCATTCAATCCATTATCAATATGTTTAAAGGAAAACAAAGCATGAAAGTGTTTTAAAGTAGTAAAAATATAATGTCGTTTTTGCCCTGCACTGGGACATCTGCTGTTTGCTTCAGAAACACTACTATTGTTTATATAAATAAGCTGCTGTGTAGCGATGGGGGCAGCCATTCAAAGGAGAAAATGCTCAGCTTACACAGCAGATAAGCTCTGTAGAACATAATGGTGTTATCTGTTATCCAATATTTAGCCTGTGCCATAAAGCATTTTCAATTTCTGCCATTGCCACTCAGCAGCTTGTTTATATGAACTATAGTAGTGTTTCTGAAGCAAACAGATCAATTTTACCAGTGCAGGGCAACACTACATGATATTTTCTTTACTTTAGATGAGTCTCTTCCTCTCGTTTGAACCAATATGTGCGAAACCCTTGATCTTTCTTAAATTATAACTGAAAATTGTCTTTTTCAGGGCTTCCATGTTCCTGTACTTGGCCAGTTACCATCGCTAATTCACTCTCACCCAGCACTGCGTAAGTACTGAGAGCCAACAAAGTGTTAATATGCAATTCAGTACAAAAACGTTTTTGTTAAAGGCAAAATCTACAGCAAGCAGCTGGATTTTAGAGGCTCTTGCATATGCTCTGTGTATGTCTTCATATGGTCTTGTATCTTTGCTGCCTTTTATATATTGTTTTTATGTATATCTTTTATGTATTGCTTATCTTCTCATTTCTATTACCCAGCACCACTTTTGCGAACCAATATTCACAGACTTTCTGCACCAAGACCGCTCATGGGATGGGATAGGTAAGTGTTCACTTACAGATTGTAAACCTCTTTGTGAAGTAGTCCGCAACGCTTAGCCTCAAAACATTTATTTACTGCACAGCGTTGCAATAGCTTGCCAGTTAAATCCCTCGGGTCTGTTTCCATGTTTGTTCGTAGGCTCAAGGGATGTTGTCTTGGATAGCAGACAAGTCATTATCTAAGGATAGATTACTGTAGGTTTAGAACACTATTTACTGGTTCTCTATGTTTTTAAAGATTATTTAAAGGGATTCTGTCATGATTTTTATTATGTATGTAAATTACACTGTTTACACTGCAAATAATTCACTCTACAATATAAAATGTAATTCCTGAACCAGCAAGTGTATTTGTTTAGTAGTAATATTGGTGTGTAGGTGCATCTCAGGTCTTTTTGCCTGGTCATGTGCTTTCAGAAAGAGCCAGCACTTTAGGATGGAACTGTTTTTTGGCTGGCTGTTGTTTCTCCTACTCAATGTAACTGAACGTGTCTCAGTGGGACCTGGATTTTACTATTGAGTGTTGTTCTCAGATCTACCAGGCAGCTGTTATCTTGTGTTAGGGAGCTGTTATCTGGTTATCTTCCCATTGTTCTGTTGTTAGGCTGCTGGGGGGGGGGGAAGGGAGGGTGTGTGCTGACTTAGGAGAGCTGGGAAATTGACAATATGTCTATCCCCATGTCAGATTTCAAAATGAAATATAAAAAAATCTGTTTGCTCTTTTGAGAAATGGGTTTCAGTGCAAAATTCTGTGGAGCAGCACTATTAACTGATGCATTTTGAAAAAAAATTACTAATGACAGTATCCCTTTAAGGCACAGGTTACCATAGGTTCATATTCAGAAAGTGCTACAAATGATTATACCCATGTGAAAATGTAGGATCTTGCTAATGAATGTTTGTCATATTAAAGGAACAGTTCAGGGTAAAAATAAAAAATGGGTAAATCGATGGGGTGTACAGAATAAAAAAAATGTTTCTGATATAGTTATTTAGCGAAAAATTTTATATATAAAGTCTGGAGTGACTGGATGTCTAACAGAACATTACTTCCTGCTTTTCAGCTCCCCTAAATCTGAAGGGGGGCCACATGGGACCCCCCTATTTACGCAGTTTTTACTTTTATACTGAATAATTCCTTTACATGTATAGTCCTAATAATGGGTATTCTATCTGTTTCTCCGTAACCAAATGATGAGCAGTCTCAACCGGGGCAGGCATCCACACAATGATCGCCCACCTAGAAACCAGAATCCCTCCCTTGGATCATCAGGACCTGCCTATGTTCATACGCCTCCACCTCCTTTGTTTCCACCACCGCCCCCTCATGGGCTTTCACTTCCACCTGGAGTACCACCACCGCAATTCCCGCCACAGTTCCCTCCTGGTCAGCCTCCCACTGCTGGCTATAGTGTTCCACCTCCAGGCTTCCCTTCTGCTCCTGCTACTCTGTCTGCTCCTTGGGTGGCTCCAGCTGTGCAAAGTTCACACACCGGAGCCTTACAGACACCTTCACTGGCCCCCCCATTATCAAAAGAAGAGTTCTACAGAGAGCAGCGCCGGCTAAAAGAAGAGTGAGTTGGAAGCCTTCCCTTTTTCATACATATATCTGTTATACAAGTCTATTCCGGGCCTATTCTTGAATTTCCTAACAAACCCATAAAAATCTATTTGATTTAATAAAGGTTTTCTGTTTGTTTTTTAGAGAAAAAAAGAAATCAAAACTCGACGAGTTTACAAATGATTTTGCAAAGGAGCTTCTAGAATATAAAAAGATTCAAAAAGAGCGCAGGCGATCCTATTCCAGGTAAGGCATTTCAAATCAGCGGCTTGCACTGAACATTTTGTTTGCTAGACACATTTCTTAACTCCATTATCCTTTCATTCACTTTTATAGTGCCGCCCTCATTTACTGTAGGTATTTACCTTGCCATGATCATTAAGTGAGCAAATGAAGCCAGCTAAAAATCCGCTCATGGCCTTTTCTCTGTTTTCTGATGCGGATCATGTCAGGATTGAGAACTATTACAAGTATAATGCATAGCTCCCAGTATCTCGCAGACTGTGGATAGTTGTGTCTCTGCATCTTAAGGGTTGCTGATGTAACCTCTATTGATGTGCGGGCTGACCCGATACCCGTAGGTCAACCTCGCACCCCATCTTCCAGGTAATGGGCTGGTTGAGATCTTCTGACTGCTCTCCCCACCCGCGACCTTACAACTGCCGACTTCCAGGTTCAGTTTTTATAGATGCGCACTCCGCCTCTTTTGGGAAGTCATTGGCGGGCAGGACGGCGTGGGTCTATAAAAGGAACCCGGAAGTCAGGCACGCGTGGTGGGAGGGCGGGAAAATTCCGACCAGCACATCACTATTAAGCTGTATGTATATGTATGTATGTATGTATATATATATATATATATATGTATATATATATATATATATAATTTTCTTTTTTTTATTAATGAAAATTTTGCTTTCTTTTCTCCCCAGATCCAAATCTCCTTTCTCTGGATCATCATATTCTATGAGTTCCTACTCTTATTCAAAATCAAGATCGGGTTCTTCACGTTCACGCTCCTACTCACGATCCTTCAGCCGTTCTCGCTCCCGTTCTCTCTCCCGGTCCCCTTCATACCAGAGAAAACCTCACTCAAAAGGTCGGCCCCGTTCTAGATCTAGGTCTCATGGATACCCTCGATCCAGATCCAGATCTCCCTCATACAGACGTTACCACTCTCGCTCTAAGTCCCCAGTATACAGGCTTCCTTCCCCTGCCAAGAGGGTGATACCCCAGGGGGAGGGTGAACGTGGCTTCTTCAACAGATTTCGTGACATACCTCCCTATGATGTCAAAGCTATGTATGGTCGGCAACCTAACCTTCGAGATACTTATGAAAAAGAGCAGTATAGGGAGTTGGAAAAGTACAGGGACTGGTATGAAAAATATTATAAAGACTGTGCAGTTAATGCTATGCCGAGACAGAGATCTCCTATGAACAGAGATAATTTCTCTCCTAGCACATATGTTGTTCCTCCTCAAGGTCGTAGGGACAATTCTCCATACAGTAGAGGACGCAGAGAAGAATATCCACCATTTACACACAGAGGTCGTCCATTAGGTGGCAATTACCAAGAAAAACTATTACCCCGTGATACACACATTGTAAAGGATATTCGAAGATCGAAAGAAAAAGAGAGTGCTAACCTTATTGGAGACGCCAAAGGAAATAAACACAAAAAACATCGAAAGAGAAGAAAGGGGGAAGAAAATGAAGGATTTTCAAAACTCGAGACAAACTCTTCTAGAAAGACTCGAGATTTACATGGAGACGATATCAAAAAAGCTGAACCAGTCTTTGTACCCTCAAGCAAAGATGATGCGACACCAGTGAGAGATGAACCAATGGATGCAGAGTCTATTGCTCTAAAACCCCTGTTGGAAAAAGATAAACGAGAGAAACCAAAAGTAAAGCAAGAGAAGACCAAACGCAAGCCTGATGGAAACCAGACTAAAAAGGAAAGCTCTTCCAAGGTAGTCAAGGTTGAGAAAGGTGCTGGGGATGGGGATAAGGATAAGACTTCAATGAATGAGCCACCAGCCAAGAGGATTAAAGAGGAGTCCCAAAAGTGTGAAAGTTCAAAGAACCCATTACCACAGAAGGACGATAAAGCCGCTTTGCTACCACGGAAGGTGCATCTCAAGATGATAAAGGAAAACCAGGATGGCAAACAAGCAAAAGAAGACAAACCTAAGAAAGAGCATACAAAACAAGATAAACCCCCTAGCAAGGATGATAAACACAAAAAACCTACAGAGAAACCCAAGCCCACAGAGCCCAAATCAGAAAAACGGAAGAGGAAACCAGATGATAAACTCTCCGATAAGGAACAAGAAAAGACCTCTTTGAAAAATGCAAAACCCGAGACCAGTGAGAATGTCAAGCCGTCAACATCCAAAATTAAGTCTGAGATAGAAGTACAGAAATCAGAAAAAATCCCGGAAAAGGATAAGGAAAAGGAGAAAGATAAGAAGGAAAAGGAGAAAAAAGAGAAGGAAAAGGAGAAAGAAAAGGAGAAGGAGAAAGAAAAGGAAAATGAGGAGAAAGAAAAGCAGAAGGAAAAGAAGGAAAATGAGAAGGAGAAAGAAAAGCAGAAGGAAAAGGAGAAAGAAAAGCAGAAGGAAAAGGAGAAAGAAAGGGAGAAGGAAAAGGAGAAAGAAAGGGAGAAGGAAAAGGAGAAAGAAAGGGAGAAGGAAAAGGAGAAGGAAAGGGAGAAGGAAAAAGACAAGGAGAAAGAGAAGGAAAAGGAGAAAGAGATGGAAAAAAAGGAGAAGGAAAAATCATCCACGACTGTCAAAAAAATTAAATTGAACAGAGAAACTGGGAAAAAAATAGCCAGCACTGAACCCAGTGGCCCAGTAGAAGCTCAAGACAAAACTGAACCTGCATCAACTGTGAAACCCAAAGCAGAGCGTGTGAAGGGGAAGATTAGAAAGAAAGTCCCAGCACCAGATGGTTCTGGCTCCACTTTAGTAGATTATACCAGGTTAGTCGGTTGCACATTTTCTAGACTATTCAGATAGGGTTCCTTTAGGTGGATTATCTGCAGCTTCATTTTCTAGGCTCTCTTCCACTCCTTTGTGTAGCATCACTGATGGGCACATCATCAGCCTTGTTCAGCTACACTGAGCAAATTTTGGTGCAAAATCATCAGCTGTGTGCCCCTAGTCTTAAATTATGCCATTTTCTTTTTTTCTTTTTTTTTTCTAAGATAAAGAATGGTCTCCTCCTTGTTATATTTAAGGCAGGTGGTGTGATTTAGACTGGTTAAAATAAATGTGACCAGCCAACTTGGTTTTTAGTGTGGGGTTTAAAACACCACAGGGTGGTTAAAGTTATAGCAAAGATATGGAAGAATGTGGTTAGAGCGTTTAGAACAATTGCTTAGACAAGGCTTCAGGTTAGGTCAGGATGTATATCTTTTTTTTCGGTGACTGCACAATTTCCGTATCGACTTTTTCAGCACACAATACATTGGATCCTATGGGCTCCTGCAGTTTGGGGTGCAGCAAAATTAATGGTTGTCTATTTAAAATGTTTGGCTTTTCAGGAAAGCATTATCATTATCCCTACAATTGGGCAGTCCAAGTTTAATTTTCGTCATTTTCTTTCTCATATAAAATATTTTAAACCTAAAAAAATATGTTGTTTGAACTAGTTCGTAACTTCACCCCATGCACATGATTACATGGGGTTACATTATTGTTTTTGCTTGCATTGATCTAATCATAACTGTCTCTTCTTTTACATATGCTGTGCAGTACAAGTTCCACTGGAGGAAGCCCTGTGCAGAAAGGGGCAGAAAAGGTGGATACTAAGAGAACCGTGATAAAGACGATGGAGGAATACAATAATGACCATTCTACTCCAGCTGAAGATGTCATTATTATGATTCAGGTTCCCCAGTCTAAGTGGGATAAGGATGAATATGAGTCTGAAGAGGATGATGCAAAGGATTCCAAAGACGCATCTACCACTGGGAAGCCTATGAGTGTAGTGACAAATGTTAGTGCTAAGCCTTTATCCATTACTGCCCCAAACGATAAAGATGGTTTGTCTACAGAAAAGCCCAAGTCGTCCCGGGACCAGGCTAATGAAAGTCATCCTCAAGATACCAAATCTTCAAAGGAGCTTTCATCTTCTAGCTCCAGGAGTAAAGCCAAGGAAAAGGATAGCCCTGCTGCTTCTGAGAAGGAAGCATCTGAAAAAAGGAAAGTTGAAAGCAGCTCCGAACGCGGTAGTCGCCAGTCTTCCAAAGAGAGGCAGTCAGAAAAGCAAGAATCAAGTCGTAGCTCCTCCAGCAAAGACTTCACTCCCAACCGTGAGAAGAAGTCTGAGCATTATGACAGCAAGGACAGAAAGTTGGAGCATGAAACGAAAGACCGGGAGAGGAAATCCGAGCATGAAAGCAAAGATAAGAAGCAAGAATATGACAGCAGAGACAAAAAGACCGAGAACGACAGCAGGGAAAAGAACAAAAAGCAAGAGCATGATAGCAGGGACAGAAAAACAGACTATGATGGAAAGGAAAAGGATAAGAAGCCAGAGCATGATAGTAAAGATAGGGAAAAGAAATCAGAACACGAGAACAAGGATAGGGATAGTAGGCAGGATTACGACAGTCGAGATTACAGCAGCTCTAAGAGGCGAGAAGAGAAGAAAAGGGATTCTTCACCAAAAGGCAAAGATTCGTCGTCTTCCAGCTCTCAAAAGGTCAAAGACACTCAGACTGAAACCTCTAGGAAACGTCCTGCAGATGCCCATCGGAATAACTCCAGCCCATCTCGAGAGCGCAAGCCACGGGAAGAGCAAAAGCCCACTGACCCCAAACGCTCTCCCAGTGAACAAAAACTAGCTGAGAAAAGAGCGAAAAGTAAAGAGAAAATATCAAAGGTAAAAAGTATGGAAGAATCAAGTGAGAGTAAAGCTTCTCACTCTAAGTGCACGTCACCAGAGCACAAGACTGACAAGGACATGAGTGACAGGGACACTAAAGTTAAGGTCCCTCATCAAAGCCGTCCCTCCCGACTCTCTTCTGACCTTACGAGAGACACCGATGAGGCCTCCTTTGTACCAGATTACAATGAGAGTGATAGCGAGGGCTCAATAAAGCAGGAAGATGCTCCTGACCCCCAAAGCAAAGTTAATGACAAACCTGCAGTGGAAAGTACAGAACCAGTAGACTCCAGTATACCGGCAACTGCCCATAGCAGCCCAAGCGGCAGTCGCAGCCACAGCCCAGCAGAGTCGCTGACGCATAGCCGCAGCAGCAGCCCCAGTTCTGGAGGCAGCCCAGATAAGAAACGGAGGAAAAAGGAGAAGAAAAAACACAAGAAGCATAAGAAACACAAGAAACATAAGAAACACACAGGCAATGAATCTGAGACTGAAAAGAGCCAGAAACACAAACACAAAAAGAAAAAGTCTAAGAAGAGCAAAGAAAAGGAGGCTGAGAAAGAGGAATCCAAACCACCTGCGTAATTTAAAGCCAACCCCTGGGGCAAGAACCTTTGCAGAGACACTTGTACCATTTTTTTTTTTGATTTCCATTTAATGAATACAATCTTTTTTTTTTTCTCTGTAAATAATGGGAAAAAAAACCGTGCCACACTTAATATATTACGGATTATTTGACTTTTACATCAGAGCTTTATCAAGTGAACATTTCCTTTTTTTTTTTTTTTGTACAGAGGTTTAAATATTGTGACCATATTGCTGACAACTCGACTTTCATGCAGATTTTGTTTCCAACTTGGGCATTGTGTGTTTAGCCACAATCACTGTACTGTCGGGGGAAAAAAAAAACCCTTGCACTCTCTCTCTCTGTTTTAAGGCTTTTTTTTTTTTTTCTTATGTGAACTTGCCTGGTGAATCGGAACAGGTGCTGCTGTAAATAGTAACACATGGGCCACCTACACATTGAGAAGCCTCACTCTGGTATTGTAAAGGTTTTAAACTAAGACTTGTATTGAGACACATGGGTTGCTTGAATGGGAAGTGTTAGGTGGACTGATTCTACAAGGCCCGATGAAAGCGTTTGTGCCCTTCCGAGTATTTATCAGCCAAGTTAGAAAATCCATCGGATGAAGGGCACAATGCCGAGATCCTCTCCAGACGAGTCTACATAAGACAATATTAGGATCCAGTTGTTTGCCGTCACCATACGATTGACCAATTGGTGACTCGCCTACTGTAGCAGCATTTTGATTGGTCCATTTTTATGGTTCTCCTCTTTCAAGGATTTAAAATGCTTTCTGGTGGTCAGCTGACCTATAAAGCAGACTGACCGTAAAGCTGTCAATTGTTCCATATAGCAACCACTATACATCAAAATACTTTGAGAAACATATCGATGAAGCCCGCCAGAGTTTGGTGTCGTTTTATACTAGTAACTGTTCCCCTTTGATTAAATAAACCTGCAGAAGAGGACCAGGTGCGGATTTAACCATCTACTCCATATTGAAAATGTAAGCCACTCCTTTAAAAAGCAACGTTTTCTTGTGAGAATGATGTTTTCGCAGATGTTGCTCGTTACGCTACACCTTGCCCTGCAGAGCTGATGAGCACAAGTCGATGCTTTTCCCCTCAATCCCAGCATGCCCTGTTAGTAAAGCACTAAAGCCTATGAGACGGGGATAACTGTAAGTAGAAAACTAGCTGCTTTGAACTGAAGACCCTCTCATTATGGGCACCTATAGTCATCTGATGTACAGTTACAACAGCAGCTTGCTTTTAAATTTTAACCTTGTGTGTCCTTTAATGGCTTTACAGATAAGGAGGATGTCTAGCCTATGACTTTCCATCTGTACAGACATCGGCCAGTGGCTGGAAGCCATGCTGTAGTTCTTTTTGAACACATGCACCTCAATGGGTCCTTTTTACTGCAGTAGCTGGTTGATTTATGGTTGGGTGTATGGTGACCCTATGCAATGAGCTCTAGTTACCCTGTTTGCGGTGTATATTTTATTTGGCCTTTTATTGAATCAGTGTATATTTGAGGTTAGCATATGCAATTGTCATTTCTAACAGGGTCATGTTGGATTGCTGAGGTGCGTGGGAAACGGGTGTATGGTGACCCTGGACCTGAGTTCTGCTGCTTGTTTTTTTTTTGTCCTTTGAAGTGGAGCACAAACTCTAAAGCAATGGATGGTTTGACTTTAGAGAGAAAATAAGCTTGCAGGTTCTATAGAAAATGAAACCTTCACCCTTTAGGAGGCCTCGGAAATGATCAACCAAAGAGGAACTCCTATAAAGAAATCTGTAGATTGGGTTAGAATGCCCCAGATTGCAGAGATCCCGCTTGTTTGCAGTGGATCATCTCTTATATTTGGTGTGGTCTCTGGACTGGGTGTGGTCTCTGGACTGGGTGTGGTCTCTGGACTGGGCCTTCTGGAGAACTTGGCTCCAGGGACAACTCTCAAAAATTAGATGATAAATTATATAGATAAAGCTCTTCTCCTCTATGGTGGTATGAGAAAGGTCTGATGGGAATTGTCCGTGGCTGGGGTTGACGAAAACGTCCTCAGATACTGTGGGTGGCCAGTCCAACGCTGGTCATATTTGAGAGTAGTCTGGGCTGCAGTGGTGCTGAAAGGAGAGGCAAAACACAAATCAACAGACTCCATTATGACCTTTGGGGGTCAGCACTGTGCCCCTTGAATAATCCTAATTGCACGTAATGTCGACCAACCCTGTGACTACTTTAAGGAATGTTTAACAGAGCAGCAATATAATGATGATAATGATGAGGCCTGTCTTCCACGGCCAGATTTACAGCAGAACACTAATCAAGTTACCTTGTTCCTTCATTTGCACTTTTTTTTTTTTTTTTTTT
>CM044448.1:100846336-100912757 GCA_024363595.1 Xenopus borealis | reverse complement strand
CCGCGATTTGCTTTTTAAAAACGCTGGCGACAAAACGCCTCGTGTGTCCTTACCCTTATAAAGGGTATTTTTGCTTTCATGTTTGCTCTGAGCTCCCATCCTGGTTAATGGATTAACAGCGCCAGTTCAAGCAACGTCTTGTCTTGCAAGAAATTCCATGAGCTGTCAATGAATCAAATCCCATTAGCAGATTACCACCTTTCACAGGTTTATCAGGAAGCTGGAAAGTGGAAAAGGAAAAAAAGAAATAGAGAGGCTTGGCTGGCAGCTCTAATTGTGTTGTGGTGGAGAAAGCCGTCTCTAGAGAGAAGCGAGTGCAAACCTCAGCAGTGCCCCCAGCTCTGGGATTCCAGTCGGCAGTTGGCACATTTCCCAAAAATGCCTTAGAATAAACCGAGCAGGATTATTGGCCTCTACAGCACAAGGCTCCTGAAACACCAGCTTCCCTGACATCTATTAAAGGGCAAGGAAAGGCAAAGAAATAAAATCCCATTTTTACTTTCGTTAATGAAAAAAGAAATCTATCTCCAATATACTTTAATTTAAAAATGTGTACTGTTTTTATAAGAAACCTGACTGTATGCAGTGAAATTCTCCCTTCATTTAGTGCTGTGGATAGGAATTGTCAGATGGTCCCTAACTTCTGGCAGGGAAACAATCATACTTATGAACAGCAGGGGGAGCCCCTGCCTTACTTACCAGCCATGCAGAACTCCAGCAGCTTTGTGTTTTGATCATTTATGACGATCCCTAAGAAGCCCAGACCACACTGAGCATGTGTATGTAGTCTAGTCTTGCAAAGATGTATAACAAAGTTACAAGATGACAGCCCCCTGTGGCCAACTTTGAAAGCATAAATCATTTGTTTGATTAGGCTTGTGGTGCAGTAAGTTCATGTTTATGTTTCGTATACAAAATACAGCATTTTGAGCCTTATTCTATTTTAGACTTTCCTTGTCCTTTAACAGCAGAATTCCTTGTAAATAACCCCATATATGTCATAAGCATCAGTCCCTGCCCTGGGGAGCTTACAATCTAGAAGTGGCCTTCTGGGTGTGTTGGCAGTATATAAGCCTACGTATGGTGCCGGTCGCAACACCTGCCTGATTGATATCTGGATATAAATCAGCCAGATATTGATCAGGTGGGGTTGATATGGCATCAGCTGCCCCATGGTTGCCAGGAGTGACAGAAAGCCAACTTGTTCTGGTAACTGTAAGAGCTGAAATTTCGTTTTTTTTTAAAGGAAAAAGAAAACTAGAGGTCCGGCCCCCTCTCACCCTACTCTGCCGCTGCAAGTCAATCATGGGGGGATAAAAAGGAGCAGCAGCCTTCCATCCTTCTCAGGGCATTAGGGAGGGCTGAAACAGCCCTGATAGGACAATTATTATCCAAAAACTGTCAGGGAGCCATATCAGTGAGAGACCTTGTCAAACAAGTGGATTTTATAATGTATAAGGGACAGTGGTATAACAATGTGTCATTGGACCCCCAGCAAAAATAAATCTTAAGGGGGGCCGGTGTGCACAGCCTACCCCACCCCTACTACTTTGTTTTCCACCAACACTCAATTAGGAGAGCGGCTGTGGAGGAGATATTTCAATATATCATTAAAGGAAACACCCAACAAGGTCTGGCCAACCTGTTCCTCGCACCCCTATGGGGTCTGATTCCTCTATAGCAGTGATCCCCAACCAGTAGCTTGTGAGCAACATGTTGCTCTCCAACCCCTTGGATGTTGCTCCCAGTGACCTCAAAGCAGGTGCTTATTTTTGAATTCCTGGTTTAGAAGCAAGTTTTAGGTACATAAAAATGCCAAGCAGAGCCTCCTGTAGGCTGCCAGTCCACATAGGGGCTATCATATAACAAATTACAGCCCTTATTTGGCACCCCAAGGGATTTTTTCATGCTTGTGTTGCTCCCCAACTCTTTTTACATTTGAATGTGACTCACGGGTAGAAAAGGTTGGTGATCCCTGCTCTATAGTTACACCACTGATAAGCAGGACCAAGATGCTCACAGGGTCCATTGTATGGTTTCAGTCCTGGTAGAGGGTATGAGTCTCTTGCATGCAGGGCCCCAGCTTCAAATTGCTACAGCACCAGCTACTCCTCTAACACCTGAAATAATCTGCGTTCCCTTTAGATCAGCACATGCTGCACCCCGGGAATCAGCCGAGACATTTCTTGTCTTATACACAAGTACTAGATCGTCTGGCTGCTGGAATTGTGGAATGAAGCTGTGATCTGATTACACAATGTAAAATGGACTCCATGAAATCCACTTGTGTTTACATACAACACACTGCGTCTAATTGCTGCAAATGATTTCAGCTCTCCTCCCGAGCTGCGTTCATATGAAATCATTATTCTGAGCCGCCGAAACATTTTTCTGTTGGGCATAATGGGTCTGGTTGTATTAACATGCATTAGAGTCGCCTGCCAAGGGAAACTTCCCACATACCGGCAGACAACAAGACAATGCCATGAATGAGGGTCTGCTAATGGGGGGGGGGGGGTATCAGAAATCCATGAAGTCTTTTTTGGGAAAGGGGGTGGGGGGGGGAAGCCACTTTGACTGCTCCCAGAGTAACGTCACAATGAGTTTTACAATAGCCCCACATAATATGGCAAGGGGAGATTTCCTGTTCCGCTGAATAGGAAGTGATATGTGTACAAAGGGATTGTGTCTTTCTACCAACAGATTAACTTCAGATGCAATTTAATGTATCTTATCTTATTATTCTTATGCTCCTTTATTTATTTATTCATTAGGGCTTTACAGAGATGATAGGGCTCATTTCCATGTGTTTCCTCCAGTATTCGAGCATTGTTGTAGTTATAAGGGGTTGTTGTGGCTGATGCATCAAAATAAACTCAATTGTGCTCATCCTTTGCTGTAATTTGGATACAATTTCTCGGAAAGTTTCCCAAGCAGGCCCGGATTTGTGGAGAGGCCACAACGGCGGCAAAATTTTAGGGGCGGCATGCAGCCCTGCCACAGTCTAAGGTGCACTGGGTGCTCCAGTTTTTAGGAGCGCACTCACGTGAGCACAGGGGCTGGGTCTGTACAGCTGGACTAGGACCTTGTGGACACAGGAAGGGGCGCACGAGCAAGCGTCCGCCATTGGCCTCGGGGGGCGCCGTTTCAATAAATCCAGCCCTGTTCCCAAATCTGGTTGGCAGCATTTCCAGTTTATGACACAAGAGTAATCCGTGTGCCCGATTCTGTAAGCCAGGCTGTAGAGTGATTGAGCCACAATTTAAAGAAGAGGAGTAGGGTTGCCACCTTTTCTGGGGCCAGAATACAGGCAGGGGGTGGGGAGGATGATGTTGGAGGCAGTGCAGGACTGGTGACGTCGGGGGCAGGACTGATGACGCAGTGATCATTGCCATGTCATTATTTTTAATGTCCTGTCCAGATTTCCTAACTTGGAAATCCAGACATTAAGGTTGCATCTGGACAGCGCTTCCAAATACCGGGCTGACCAGGTAAAATCCAGACAGGACTAAAAATCCTGTCAGATCTCGGCCGCAGCCCAATATCGCCCACCTCAAGTTGGGCATATCGGGGAGAGATCCACTTGTTTGGCGACCTGCATTCTTACCTGCTTGGACCCGAGACCCGACTAGGGTTGCCACCTTATTTTAAAAAAGTGGTGGTGGGGGGCGGGAACAACAATGACGCAAAAGGGGCGGGGTTATAGAAAACGTCACAACGGGGCATTATGCTAAAGGGGGCGGGGTCACAACAGAGTCAGGGGGGAAAGAGACTCACAAGGGGGTGGGGCATGACACTAAAGGGGGCGTGGCCACAACAGCTTTGGGGAAAAGAGACTTTTAGTGGCAAATTCACTAAGATCCGAAAAATCGCCAGCGCAGGCTTCGCTAGCGTTCACCGCACTTCGCCAGCGCTACGCAAATTTACTAAAGTGCAGGTTTACGCTCAGGTCATCGAACTGTAGCGTAGTTGAGCAGACGAAGTGAAGTCTAGCGTAAGTGGTAACATTCAGCAAAGAGTTGATCTTAGTGAATTTGCGTAATTACGATACTTCGTCAGTGCGCAAATTCTCCTGGCGTAAGGGTGTGAAGTTGCGCAAGTCTATCTACTTCGTTAGCGTAAATTCGCCAGAGCTGGTTTTAGTGAATTTGCGAAGTTACGATTTGACATCACGCTGGCAATTTGCGCTAGCTTTAGACGCTTTACGCTTTAGTGAATTTGCCCCTAAAGTGAAGGCTGAGGGCTTTTATTAAGGTTATTACAAATTACCGGCAACTTCTACCCCGGCTCTTGCAGGTATTTAACCGGCTAGGCCGGTAAAATACCGGCTGGGTGGCAACCCTAGACCTGACCCGTACCCGCAGCCCATCAAGAATCAGGAAGTGCTGTAGTTGTAAACAGGAAGTGACATCATCGGTAGTAGACATTCTCAGAAAAAAGGAGTAAAAATCGATATGGCGAAGATCCGCGACCCGACCCTCAACCCGCAGAACCACCTACCTGCTTCTATACCCGCACCTGGAACTTCTACATGCAACCCGCAGGGTAATGCGGAAATCTTGAGGTACCCGGGCCGACCCGCTGCAGGACTCTACCTTATATAGCCACCTTTACTCCAGAAGAATCAAAGCAGCAGCTTCTATCAGCACATGCACAGCCATCTCTGTATCACATTCACACACATTATTAGGAGCCCATGAACCTTCCTGTAAGTTTTTGGAGTATGGTGGGAAACCAGAGTACCCACAAGAAACCCCGCATAAGCATGGAGCAAACACATGAACTCCATGCCCTCACTGAAATCAAAGCTAGGATCCCAACAAGGCAAGAAAGCAATGATAACGCACTCTATCTCACAGCAATGTATAATAAAATACATTCATAAAATACATTGGTTGTTTATATGTTGTTGTCCCTGTGTTTGAGAAGCTTTCCTCTGATTTCCTCCAACATATTGGAGGGTTAATCTCTTTCCAAAGAAAGTGACCTATGTGCTTGTGTGTGTTGTTGAGATAGAGATCACATAAGTAACCAGACTCGCTGATGTGAATGAGTAACCCAGTGGTGCCCAAAAAAGGATGCTATTCTAATAGAACTTCAGCTGGTGACCAGCAGATCCTAAGAGCATTGTCCTGATACAACAGATTATCCTCCTGGTCGCTCCTGTTGTTTAGATTGTTTAACATATGAAATACCTTGAGGCACGAATGTTGTTCATTTAACAAGATTAACAATAATTAAAGGAGAGAGTACAGTAAAATCACTGGGGGTGGAAACTTGTTACATTCAGCCCCTGAGCTCCTCTTTTTTTTAGAATAAGTCACCAGCCAAGGAACTGTTTTCTGGGTGCTGTGAGTAAATTTCTTTCATCCCAGTATTGTTGGGGGGGGGGGGGGGGGGGGGGTGCATGTACAAGTAAAGAAATCTTAGAAACAGCCCATGGCGACTGGGGAAATGTCTGGAACACTGGAAAAAGACGACCCCTTTGGGGGTCGAACAACCCTTTCACAGGGGTCCCTTAAGGGTTCCAGGAGCAGGTTCATCTCCCCACTAGCCCTGGGGCAAGGTTGTAGCTATCCGGGTGTTGGAGCTGGGAGTTGTAGTTCAGTAACCTGTAGGGAAGCCAGTTGCACTACAACTTTCTATATCCTCTTAGTAGGGACTGCCATACGGCTCTCGCTGCCCATTTAAAATTTGTAAAATTAAAATGGTAATTGGGGTGTGGCAAAATTTTTTGCTGCACTATGCACGGAAAACAAACCTTTATGTAGTCTGCACTTTCCTAACAATCCGCTCTGGGCTGGCAATGAAAATATTTTAATATTTTATGGTTGGGGGTCACCACAACATGAGGAACTGTATTAAAGGGTCGCAGCATTAGGAAGGTTGAGAATCACTGGTTTAGTATAAATATGTTATTAATCAATGAACCAATAAATCATCTGTTTATCGAAGATTCAAACAAACTTCAATCAAATTGGCCATTAGTGATGGGCGAATTCGCGAAACGGCAGGAAAATTTTGCCTGGCGAAAAAATTCGCTGGTGTCTCGTTTTGGACACGGGCGTCCGTTTTTGGATGCTGGCAATGTGCGCCAGTGTCCAAAAACGGACGCTCGTGTCCAAAATGAGTTGAATTTTTCACCGTTTAGTGAATTTCTCTAGAGATTTGCGAAAAATTTGGTGAAGCGAAACACCTCAGATTCGCCGATCACTATTGGCCATACGTCTGCCCATTTTCTCTGCTAAAAGTTTATTGGTCATAATGCAAAGTGGCGGCTAACTGACTGCACAGTTACATAGACTTGTTGACTAGTCAGTCTTGGCCAACCTACCACCAATATGGCTGCCTGAAGGACTACAAGATCTCTCTACTGACTTGCTAATTAGACTTTCAACCTTTGTGGCTAAGATGGCAACCAATAGTATTGAAGAAATCAGATCCGCACACACATACTCTTGCAGTTGTGTGTGCGGATCCGATTTCTTCAATACTGTTGTTGCTAAGGGACCTTGCCGGGTCTACGGAAGTCCAGCACCACGTCAAGCAGTGTTAGTTAATTGCGGGAGTGCGGTGGCAAAAGTAATTATAGGATGGCAACCAACCCACATAATTGGCAGTTAGGCAGAATGGCAAAACCTTACAGCATTAGAATGGCTCTAGGGTTTAATATTTAAAGGGATACTGCCACGGGAAAAATGTTTTTTCAAAATGCAATTTTAATGCAATGTTAACAGTGCTGCTCCAGCAGAATTTTGCACTGAAATCCATTTCTCAAAAGAGCAAACAGTCCCACTGTGACTTCAGTAACCATTGAGAAGGAAAAAAAACAGCCTGCCAGAAAGCAGTTCCCTCCGAAGGCTTAGGCCAGACGGGGAGATTCGGGGGCGATCCGTCGTCTGGCGACATCTCGCTGCGACGGATTGCCCCCAAATCTCCCCGAATAGCTAGGCACCGCTGCGCACCGGCGAGGCTTAAAAACGCCTGCGCTTGTTCACACGGAGCGGCGCGATTTTTAAAATCGCTCAAAATTGCCTGGCGAGGCAATTTTGAGCAATTTTTTAAATCGCGCCGCTCCGTGTGAATAAGCGCAGCCGTTTTTAAGCCTCGCCGGTGCGCAGCGGTGCCTAGCTATTCGGGGAGATTCGGGGGCGAGAACTCACGCGGTGACAGATCTCCCCCGAATCTCCCCGTCTGGCCTTAGCCTAAGGCTCAGGCCAGACGGGAAGATTCTCCACTTCTTGCTTTCGAACCTATCGGATGTGAGTGCATGTAAAATTCCCTCAGAGCTTTGGTGATAGCTGATATTTACAAAACAGACTACTTCAATAAAAGAAAAAATGAGTTGCCCTGTATTCACAAATAACAGGCTGTAACAATACATGGAAGGAATCCTATGCTAAAAAAGGATTTCCTGCTTTTAACACAAATAGTATATATTATTAATAGGGTTGCCATCTTATCTGGGGAAAAAATACCGGCCTTCCTATATATTTATCTATTTTCCATATTAATAACATTGGGATCAACCATCATTTGTTTCCGGTCAGGCTGGAAAAATAACCGCCATGTGGCAACCCTTATTATTAATAATCAGACTAAAATCACCTTGGGTCACACAGGAATTTTAAAGAATATTAGTAGACTTTATGATAAAGGTTTCTAGTCCTGTTTTTTTCACACTTCTTTTCAAAGTAGCACCCCCATCCCAGCCACAAACCGTGCACCCCCTGCTTGCATGAGAGCACCTTTTCCTATGCATTGCAACCCTCCAGGTTTTCCCCCAGTCCGACCCTGGACACCAGGAGAGAATCCAGTGGGCCCTGATGACCCAGGTTCGCTTCCCACCAGAAACTGTGAACATTAAGAAACTGTGGGCACCCCCTTCCCATCATCACACATGATAGACACAGACGTTAAAAGTAAATGGTTCTTACATGGGGGGGTTATGGTGTTTGGAGGAGCTTGTGAGGTTAGAGGCCTCTGATGTTCACACCCCAGTCCAAAATGTATTTGATTGCCAAATCACTTATATCTGGCATTGCCCTAGGACATACCTCCCAACTGTCCCTTTCTTGGAGGGACAGTCCCTCTTTTGAGAGCTCAACCAGCTGTCCCTCATTTGTACTGGAAAGTCCCTCTTTTCTCTGCACTGAACAGCCAGAAAAAGAAGCAAAGATTTTAACTTAATTGGCTTTTGGCAGAGTCCAGAACAGCTAATAGGTGCAAATAAGATATTTTGTAACACTTTTGAGATAAGAAAATAAGTAATTGTAACAGTTTAGATAAGGAGAAATATAACCTGTCAAATTTAGTAAAGTAAACATAATAATTAGTGGGTGCGGCCTCAAAAATAGGCGTGGTCACAAAAAATTGCCGTGCTGTGGGCTGCTGAGCCAAATGTAAGACAATAAAGGTGTTTTATTATAACTGGGACAGTCTGGGAGTGCTGTAATCTTCGATATATTGGCAAAAAATATTTTTGTCCCTCTTTTTACATCCAGAATGTTGGGAGGTATGCCCTAGGAACTTCCCCTTCTTATATCAAGAGTATATGCCAAAAGGGTACTCAAGAAGTGGGCAGAGTACAAGTGCCTAGTAAAGTGGCAGATATATGCAATGTCGTAACCACAAGCCCTGGCAGGGGTACAGCTTGCACCTGGGACTGGGCTGGGACGGAGTCTAATCCGCTTTGGAAGCACACAGCCTTTGAATCTACTTTACCTGTACTATATTGTAGTTGTACTATATTTTACCTGTAGTATGATATGAAGCAAATATAAACACTATAAAGCTTTAAACTTAGCGTGTTAGTCCTCCCCCAGGGCCCCTCCCCACCATATTCAGTCAGAGAAAAGAAAGCCGGGTCTGTTGCTAAGCAGGCGGTTGCTAGGGCGGACATTTTGGAGGGGCGATGAAGCCGCAGAGCGGAAATGCTGCAGAGCGCGCGGCCTCCTCTTCCGGAATTACATTTTTTTTTTCGGTGAAGGAAATGGCGCCGCTAGTTGTATTGACGGTGTTTTCAGCGCTGCTTGTGACGGACTGAGGGGCGCTTCCCCCAGACCGCAACTCTAGTCGGGCGCTACCGTATGTCCATGCAGTGCACTTTATATACATGAGGTAAGTGCCGGTGCGTCAGCTTTGCCCTTGCTGTTTGTTCCCTGTCCCCCTCCTTAGTCTGTGCAGGCTTGCAGCTAATCACCGCCGCCACTGCAGTCGCTGCTTCTCTGGCTCTCGCGCTTTTCATGTGTATTGAGGACGGTCCACGGGTTTCCTGCAGCTGCAGCGCCCAATGCTCATATTTGCACTGTCGCCTCCCTTCAAATTCCCTCAGGTAAAGAGGTTACTAGCGGCTGCTCCTACAGCGAAAAAAAATCCTCCTTGGGCAAAACAGTGAGTCTCCCATCATGCATTTCAGCCGGGGGGCCGCAGCAGGTCGGGGATTTACTTGGCTGCTGCTCCATGGGGTTTGCACTGCAGCTGCTGTTGGCTTCCTTCATGTTTAGTATCAGAGAATTGCTTTGCTTTAAAGGGCAACTTAACCCATTATGTATAATGAAACATTATATATACACGCACTCAATGTTTGTTAAAGGGGTACTGTCATGGGATAAAACCATTTTTTCCCCATAATGCATCAGTTAATAGTGCTGCTCCAGCAGAATTCTGCACTGAAATCCATTTCTCAAAAGAGCAAACAGATTTTTTTTTTTTAAATATTTAATTTTGAAATTTGACAAGGGATTAGACATATTGTCTGTTTCCCAGATGCTTCCAGTCATGTGACTTGCTCTGATAAACTTCAGTCACTCTTACGGCTGTACTGCAAGTATGAGTGATATCACCCCTCCCTTTCCCCCCAGCAGCCTAACAACAGAACAATGGGAAGGTAACCAGATAACCGCTCCCTAAAGATGCCCATAGATACAACAGTCCGATCGTATCAATCGAGTATTTGTATGATTTTCGGACCGTGTGTGGAGAGTCCCAACATTTTTAGTCTGGCAGAGATTGGTTGTTTGGTTGATCGTATGATCAGATCTTTGCGTCTATGGCTAGCTTAATGGTGGCCATACATGGTCAGATCCGCTTGTTTGGCGATGTCACCAAATGAGCGGATCTCTCCCGATATGCCCACCTTGAGGTGGGAGATATTGGGCTGATCCGATTGTGGGCCCAACGTTTGGATCACAATGCAGGGTATACAGGCGTTCGGATAGCAGGACCGCATCTACAAACAGATGCGCCTGCGAACTGATGGGATTTTTAGTCCCATCTGGCTGACTTTTGGCCAGATATCGATTGGTTAAGCCCGTCGCAGGACTTAGTCTGTTGCCAGCTTTTATTGGCCCGTGTGTCCACCTTAACACAAGATAACAGCTGCCTGGTAGATCTAAGAACAACACTCAATAGTAAAATCCAGGTCCCACTGAGACACATTCAGTTACATTGAGTAGGAGAAACAACAGCCTGCCAGAAAGCAGTTCCACCCTGGCTCTTTCTGAAAGCACACGACCAGGCAAAATGACCTAAGATGCACCAACTCACCAATATTATATTTAATTTAAAAAAAATACACTTTCTGGTTCAGGAATTAAATTTTATATGGTAGAGTAAATTGTTTGCAGTGCAAAAATTGTAATTTAGAAATAAAGGGATTCTGTCATGATTTTATGGTTTAGTTTTTTTTAAGTTATTAGCGAACTTAATTGCAGTTGAAAGCAGTTTTGAGCTGCTGGTTCTGATTGCTAAAAGGGAGAGCAGACATCCTCTGTTACTTCTGCTACATTGTCTCAGGAGCAACAACCCTGGGGGGACTGCAAAGTACAGGTATTGGATCTCTTATCCGGAAACCCATTATCCAGAAAACTCCGAGACTCCATTATAATGAAATAATCCCAAATTTTAAAAATTATTTCCTTTTTCACTATAATAATAATAGCTTGTACATTATCACAACTAATATATAATTATTCCGGATCATAATGAGGTCGGATTGCGGGACTGCATCAATGAACAGTTGCGGCCATGATCCGACGGGATTTTTAGTCCCATCTGATCTACATCTAGCCAACTTTCGACCTTTTATGGATCAGGGAAGCCTGTCGGAGGGCTCCATACATGGGCCAATAAGCTGCTGACTCTCTGTTGGCAGCTTTTATCGGCCCCTGTATGGCAACCTTAATGGGATCCTGTCATGGGAAAAATGCATCAGTTAATAGGGCTGTTCCAGAATTCTGCACTGAAATCCATTTCTCAAAAGAGCAAACAGATTTTTTTATATTTCACTTTTGAAATCTGACATATTGTCAATTTCCCAGCTGCCCCAAGTCATGTGACTTGTACTCTCATAAACTTCAATCACTCTTTACTGCTGTTCCGTTACCCCCTGCCTTTCCCCCACCCAGCAGCCTAACAACAGAGCAATGAGAAGGTAACCAGATAACCGCTCCCTAACACAAGATAACAGCTGCCTGGTAGATATAAGCACAGCACTCAATAGTAAAATCCAGGTCCCTCTGAGACACAATCAGTTACATTGAGAAGGAAAAACAGCATGCCAGAAAGCAGTTCCCTCCTAAAGTGCTGGCACAAGTCACATGACCAGGGGCAGCTGGGAAATTGACAAAATGTCTAGCCCCATGTCAGATTTACCAGCGCTACGAAATAAGGTGGCACTATAGAAATACATATTAATAATAATTTCCAAATTGAATATAAAAAAAATCTGTTTGCTCTTTTGAGACGGATTTCAGTGCAGAATTCTACTGGAGCAGCACTATTAACTGATGCATTAAAATAAAAAACATGTTTTCCCATTCCCTTTAAGATATAATTAATCCTTATTGGAAGCAAAACCAGCCTATTTTTTGTTTTTACTGTTTACAGGTTCTTCTAGTAGATTTAAGATCCAAATTACAGAAAACACCAGGTCCCGTGCATTCTGGATAACCAGTCCCATACCTGTACAAGCTACTGTTTTATTATTACAGAGAAAAAGGAAATCTTTTTTTTAAAAACTCAAATTATTTGGATGAAATGGAGTCTGAAATGGCCTTTCTGTAATTCAGAGCTTTCCGGATAATGGGTTTCTAGAGAACAGACTCCATGTCTGTATTACAGTGTAAGCTTATGGCAGATGTTACTAAAGAATGGCAGCCATTGGATTGTACATTTCTCTATTCCTAATTGACCCACTAATGTTTACATCTGTAAAGTAGCGTATTTAGTCACACCGATATTGCAATAGAGCGGATACATATTCTCTTGCATAATGCATATTGCTCCATCCAGCTTTTAGTTCATGCTTGCAGTTTATTTTGTCCTACTCCTGTTGCTTATTGTATATACTTCTTTTGCAGAGATTCGGAAGCTGCAGCTACCAAAGACGTTGAAGGAAATCCTAGCAGGTAGGGCTGTTACTCTCTAATTAAAAGCAGGGTTAATTAGAACTCATTGATTTATGCAAGAGAGCTGGCTAGGGCTTTTCTCCTGTGTTCTGAAATATTCAACATAGTAAAGGAATTAAGGTATTTTTATGTAAATCTGCCTTGGAAAAATAGGTTTTTCTGTCTGGGCGAGTGGCAGACTTTATAATACAAGTATGGGAGCTGTTGTCCAGAATGCTCCGGACCTGGGGGTTTCCGGATAACCGATCTTTCTGTAATGTGAGTCCTCATAACTTACAGCAATTCTGTCAGGATTTTTATGGTGTCGTTTTTATTTCTAAATTACACTGTTTATACTGAAAATAATTCACTCTACAATATAAAATGTCATTCCTGAACCAGCAAGTGTAATTCTTTTTAATATATAATATTGGTTTGTAGTTGCATCTTGAGTCATTTTTGCCTGTCGTGCTTTCAGAAAGAGCCAGCACTTCAGGATGGAACTGCTTTCTGACAGGCTGTTGTTTCTCCTACTCAATGTAACTGAATGTGTCTCAGTGGGACATGGGTTTTACTATTGAGTGTTGTTCTTAGATCTACCAGGCAGCTGTTATCTTGTGTTAGGGAGCTGTTTACCTTCCCATTGTTCTGTTTTTAGGCTGCTGGGGGTTGATATCACTTCAGTTTACTGTACCGCAGTAAGGGCTGGGGCAGACGGGGAGATTCTGTCGCCTGGCCCGAACTGCCTTCTCCCTGTCCGCCGCCTGTTAAAATGAAAAAGTGCCAGTGCTAATCCACACGCAGCGATTTCCGGAATCGCCCGAAGTTTCCCCACAAAGTAACTTCGGGCGATTCTGGAAATTGCCGCGCTGCGTGTGGATTAGCGCTGGCACTTTTTCATTTTAACAGGTGGCGGACAGGGAGAAGGCAGTTTGGGTAGATTGTCGCCATCGATTATTCGCCAGGCGACAGAATCTCCCCGAATCTCCCTGAATCTCCCTGTCTGCCCCAGCCCTAAAGAGTGATTGAAGTTTATCACAGCACAAGTCACATGATGGGGGCAGCTGGGAAACTGACAATATGTCCTATTTCAAAATTAAAATTAAAAAAAAAAAATCTGTTTTCTCTTTTGAGAAACGGATTTCAGTGCAGAATTCTGCTAGAGAAGCACCATTAACTAATAGATATTGAAAAAAGAATGTTTTCCCCTGACAGTATCTCTTTATCAACTAGAAATATTGTAAACATTAAATAAACCCAATGGGCTGGCTTTGCTTCCAATAAGGATTCATTATATCTTAGTTGGGATCAAGTACAAGCTACTGTTTTATTATTACAGAGTAAAAGGAAACCATTTCTTAAAATTTGGATTATTTAAATAAAAGGGAGTCTGTGGGAGACGGCACATTTGATTTTATTATATGGTAGTGCAAGTCTGTAGTAGTGTTCTCATAGCCTGTGACAAGGATTCCTCATGAGGTATTTAGGGTGGGTGCAGAGCCTGCTATAGTTATTCTGTATCAGAGATATAAGCAGAGAAGGAGCCCAGATGGTTGGCCGCTGATATAATTGTGCAGTGAAAGTCATACTTTCTGTTTTGTATTTGTTTATCGGTGGTAGAAAAAAAAAAGTCAAGCTGAATTCTAAATATAGATCTTTGCCCAAAGCATGACTGGATTTCTGCCTTCCACTGGTAATTGCTGTATGATTCAAAAAGCTTTTAATGGTGTCTAATTACTTGTAATTATGGTTGAACTTCAAAACTCTGTAGCAGACAGATCTTACAAACATTGACAGCGATAAGAAAAATTTAACAACTTCCTTTAATATACATAGAAGCTCCCTTAACATAGACTCAAATTGTTGAGAGTTCATTTTAGGCAAATACTGTTTTTTTTTTTTTTTTAAGAATATACAGATATGGTATCTGTTTTCTGCAAAGCTCTGATTTATGGAATGGCCATCTCCGATAGATTCCATCATAATCAAATAATCCAAATTTCCTTTTTCTTTGTATTAATAAAACTGTAGCTTGTACTTGATCCCAACTAAGATGACATGAATCCTTATTGGAAGCAAAACCAGCCTATTGGGTTTATTTAATGTTTACATAAAGTGCTGGCAAAAGTCACATGACTGGGGGGCAACTGGGAAACTGACAATATGTCTAGCCCCATGTCAGATTTCAAAATAAATATAAAAAAAAACTGTTTGCTCTTTTGACTAATGGATTTCAGTGCTGAATTCTGCTGGAGCAGCATTAACTGTGTTTTAGGGGGAAAATGTTTTTCCCATGACAGTATCCCTTTGAAAAATTTCAGCAGTCTAAAGGTGGCCATAGACGCACAAATGAAAAGAAGTTTCTTACGATATTCGGTGCGTGTATGGTGGGAAATAAGCCGACCGATCTAGTCAGAAGATTAATATATCGGTCAGCTGATTGATCGGGCTGGATGGAAAATTTTGATTGGATGCCTTTAAAGGCTTCATTAACATTGGCCACTGTTAGTGCTGAATCGTCAGATACAAGTAGAATTCTATTGTTTATACCTGTATATCTGACGATTCAGCTCTACCCGTGTGTGTTGCAATGAACGATCTTTCTTGGAAAGATCTTTTCCGACAGATTGTAATTAAGTCTATGGCCAGCTTAAGGCACAGTGATTCAAATTACAGTGAAAAAAACTTTATCCAGGAAAACCCCAGACTCCAAACCCTCCGCATAACAGATCCCATACCTGTTGGCTATACTCAAGCCTTTTACAAATAACATTTGATCTATATGAGATATATTTATATATTTATTTTCATTTGTCCTTGTATATCTTGAAGCATGTGATTCTATTTGTATTCTATTCTCTGTTCAATGACGTTGACGTAGCATCGGATAAGTTTTCACAGTTGTTTGTCATCAATTTAATCTGTAATGCACTGTAATGTAATGTACTGTAAACCTTATGAATATCTTCTCTTTCAATCCGTTTTGTTTAGAGTAAGGCATTTTTTAGTAGCCGTATGCACAAAATGTCTTAAATATATTGATAATGGGTTGAGTGCAGAGGACCTCTTGTATTTGTCTATCTTATCTTTGATTTACAACCAACTTAAAAAAGTAATTTTTTTTTTTTAATTTTACAACATTTCTATAATCAAAATTCATCAGTCTGTTAATGTGCCTGTTATCTGTTTAGGTTTATAGCTGAATGACTTTCAAGCTCATAAAGTGCTTAGTTATTAAAGTGGCAGCTTGTATTACAGCTACATAATTGATCTCTGGTTTATTTGTTCCTCTGAAAAAAAACACTGCCAGTGCTATCATGATAACCTTACTGTGTTATGAACTATTGATTGCCTTTGGAACTGGTTATCCATGCCTTTATCTGAATTGTTTACAAAAACATACAGGGAACTTTGAGATGTAAGCAGAATGTACAGTAATAAGCACTGCCTTCAGTTGGAGCATATATGAATATGTACGGGTGTGTGGACCTGTTATCCAGAATGCTCAGGGCCTGGGGTTTTCCAGATTAGGTTTTTTTTACGTAATTGGGATCTTGGTACTTTATGTCCACACAAAAAAAAAAAAAAAAATCTTCTTTATTAATAAACCCAATTGAATTGTATTTACTCCAATAAGAATGAATTGTATATTGATTGGGATCAAGTACAAGGTAATGCTTTATTACAGAGAGAAAAGAAATGGTTTTATGAAAAAAAAAATGTATTTGATTAAAATGTAGTCTATGGGGGTTGAGCTTTCTGGATATCTGATCCCAAACCTGTGCTATAGATTCCAGTGGAGGTCCTGTATTCAGTGTATTCACAGTGTAATTGTGAAACGCAGCACAACACTGTTGTATTTTAGATCTGCCTCTTGATTTGGAAATGTATAAAATAAATTACAGGTATGGGACCTGTTATCCAGAATGCACCTGGGGCTTTCCAGATAACGGATTTTTCCATAATTTGGCTCTTCATACCTTAATTCTACTAGAAAATCATGCAAACATTAAGGGGAAGATTTACTAAGGGCCGAATTTTCGAGGGCTATTTGCCCTCGAATTCGACCCTTCTACGATTTTCGAATATAAATTCGAAAAAAAAACGTAGTAAAATTCAATGGTTTTTGGCTGCTATTCGATTTCACAATAAGATCGTACGATTTTACGAAAAATTGTAAAAAAACCATTCAATTGTTCGAAAAAATCGAACTATCGAAGCGTTCGGTCGTACGATTGGTATTGAAACATAAAACTTAGAAAAGAAGCCTATGGGAACCGCCCATAGGCTTTGCCAGTAGGTTCAATCTGGCGAAGCAGGCAGTCGAAGAGAGTTTTAAAGGGGAAGTACTTCGATCATCGAATGATCGAATATTCGATCTATTCAATACTATCGAATATTGCATATTCGATGATCGAAGTGGCCAAATTTGCATATTCAAATATTCAATAAAATGGTACGATCGGAATTCTATCGAATTCTATCGAATTTCAAATCCTTCACACGAATTAAGTAAATGGGCCCCTAAGTAAACCCAATGGGCTGGTTTCACTTCCAATAAGGATTAATTATATCTTCGTTGGGATAAACTACAGGTATGGGGTCTGTTATCAAGAATGCTTGGGACCTGGCTCTTTCCAGATAACGGATCTTTCCATAATTTGGATCTTCATACCTTGTCTACTAGAAAATGATGTAAACATTAAATAAACCCAATAGGCTGTTTTGCTTAATTATATCTTAGTTTGGATCAAGTACAAGGCACATTGTTTTTATTATTACAACAAAAAAGGAAATAATTTTTACAAATTTGGATTAAATAGAATCTACGGGAGATGGTTTTTTCATAATTCTGATCTTTCTGGATAATGGCTTTCAGGATAACTGATCCCACACCTGTATTCTATTTATATTTTTTTATTATGTGACTTTTTAAAATTTCCTTCCTTTTCCTTAACACCTATGATTATAAGCCATATTCTAAGTATACTGGTTGGAGGTTTCTTCAGTTTAAGCTCCCAGTTTATCCAATATTTGGTCTGGGCCCTCTAACCCAAAAAGATTCAAGAAATCGTGTCCAAAACAGCCGGCCTGTATTCATTTTGTGAAATTTTAAATATGATCTCTCTGATTGTTCTTCTGAGTGCCCTGCAGTAAAGTGGTAGTCTTATAAATTTGCCATGAACAATGTGCCGTGTTCTATGCTTTTTACCTTGTCTGTCTGATAGAAATTTTGTGAATGGCTTTAGATTTTTTAGTGTTCTCTAATGAGAACATTGAATGAAACTCATTTATGCCTCTTCAGTTGCCCCCCTGTAGAGGCCTCTTAAAGGGATACTGTCATGGGAAAAAAATGTTGCTTTCAAAATGTATTTCAGTGCAGAATTCTGCTGCACAATTAACGGATGCATTTCTCAAAAGAGCAAACCGATTTTCTTACATTTCATTTTGAAATCTGACATGGGGCTAGACATATTGTCAATTTCCCAGCTGCCCAAGTCATGTGACGACTTTCTCGAGGAGAATTCCCCTTGAGAAAGGCATTCAGCCGAAACGTCGGGTTAATTCTCACTCTGGGGGAAGGATATCTGATTATGTCCTTCTGTCCTCCACTCTGAACTTTTACGTTAACCACCAAAAAAAACCACAAACCAGTTCCTAAGTAGGCTTGAAATATTCAGTCTTCTGCTGAGAGATGTGTAGCATTAAGTGCAGGACCTTAGCTTGAATATCCTGGATCTAGAGGCACACGTAAGTCTAGCTAGTAAAAAAAAAAAAGAATGGGCTTAAAGGAACAGTAACATCAAATTGTGAAAGTGTTAGTGTTTTAAAGTTATAAAAATATAATGCAGTGTTGCCCTGCACTGGTGAAACTGGTGTTTGCATCAGGAACACTACTACAGTTTATATAAATAAGCTGCTGTGTAGCAATGGGGGCAGCCATTCAAAGGAGAAAAGTCTTAGGTTACGCAGCAGATAAGCTCTGTAGAACATAATGGTGTTATCTGTTATCCACTATTTAACCTGTGCTATATAGAATCTTCAATTTCCACCAATGCTACACAGCAGCTTGTTTATATAAACTATAGTAGTGTTTCCGAAACAATCAGATCAGTTGTACCAATGCAGGTCAACAGTAAATGATATTTTCATTACTTGAAAGACTTCCATTTTTTGTTTCCTTTAAAGGGGAATTAAACCCCTCCTGGCGCTAACCCCAACCCCATAGGACCTCCTCCCCTCCAGTCTACCTCTCCCCCGAGCTATTGCCCCTAAGTCGCTACTTACCCCTCTGTGTAGGTCCCCTCCAGCGAAGTTCGCAGGGCCATCTTCTCTTGCATCTTCCTGGATCTGGCTCCATCGGCGGCGCATGCGCAGTAGGATGCTGGTACTACTGTGCATGCGCACGAAGTTCAATTGGCGAACTTTGTGCGCATGCGCAGTAGTACCGGCGTCCTACTGCGCATGCACCGATGGATCCAGGAAGAAGCAGTTGGAAGAGGAGTAAGTAGTGACCCCACAGCCATCGGTTGTGTGAAAGATCTTTTGTCCACTCTACTAACGTTAAGAGCGGAGTCATCAGATATGTAGGTAAACACAAAAATATCTGATTATTCAGCATTAACATTACGATGTTCGGCACATCCAAATTTTCAGTCCTGCCCGATTTGAAGAAACTACCAATTTCCGAGGCTTTTTACCAATATGTGTCACATTGTCTCCCAAAAAACACGCCGCACCAGTACGAAAGATCTTTTGTATGTGATCGATGCATCTATGGTAACCTTAAATTACAACTGTCTGGCTACAAGAGTCCGAAAACAAGGCAAAAGCTATATAAAAATAACGACCAGTTAAGTTGCTTAGTATTGTCCCTTCTATAAAATACTGTAATAGAACTTAAAGGTGAACCACCCCTTTAAGCAGCCCATATTCTGCATATGCAGATTTGTATTTATTTTTTTTTTAGGTGTGGGGGGAAATATATTCCTGTTCTTTCAATATGTTTTATAATAGGCAGCACTGAGGCACATACCTACTATAAACAAAGTTTTCCTATTCATATCTGATCTAGTTAATTACAATATGCAGTGATGGTTTAGTGTCTGGGTTATTTCATTTCTTCTAAATGAAGAATGAAAATATTAAATTGAAGCTTCTCATTAGGAAAACAATCATTCACCCACATTCCAAGAGGGGTGTTCTACCAGAAACCTCCACACGACTCTGTGGGACCTCAATACTGAAGGGTTGCCTCTTGAGACTTGTAAGTAATGTTCCAGTCCTTCTCAGGATTTCTAAAGCTAATTCCGTTCCCCACAATCCACTTTTGTTTGTTTAATGATCTGTACTGGAACTTGGCATTTTAATCAGTTGGCAGCTGAGTGGAAACAATGTGTTTTGTATATTGCATCAAGAAAAATCCGGAATTCAGCAAATACCTCCCTTTGCTAGTAGTTGCAGGTGACTGGCTAACTGGCAGAAGGCCGTATTCTTCCACCCTTATTCTGTGATTTACTTGGGCCTGTATCTTGTCACGCTCAATACCGACTGTTTACTTGGCTATTCCTGACTTCGCTTATTGGCTTTTCCATGGGGTTTCAATGACAGGTTCTGGGTCATAGATGTAGCCTCCCAGATTGGTCTCTCTGGGCAGAAATACATGGCAGACTTACCTGCGTTTCCGTTGGATCCGACGCTGGACGACAAAACGCCAGCATCAAGTCTGATCAGGAAGGAACTAGAAATAGGAAGTCGGATGGTGTCTCAATGGTGACACGACTGTCTGCAGACGCAGCTTGCAGCATTCAACAGTTGTGCCGTTGCGACACCATACGACTTACTATTACTTATCTTGTTCCTGTCGCATCTGACTTGACGCGGAAAAACAAGGTTAAGGTGGCCATAGACGCACAGATAATATCGTACGAAACGAATTTTCGTACGATATTCGATGCGTGTATGGTGGGAAATGAGCCGACCGACATCGTCAGAAGATTAAGATATCGATCGGCTGGTTGATCGGACTGGACGGAAAATTTTGATCGGATGCCTTTGAAAGCTCCCTGAACATCGGCCACTGTTAGTGCTGAATCGTCAGATACAAGTAGAATTCTATTGTTTCTACCCGTTTATCTGACGATTCAGCTCTACACGTGTGTGTTGAAACGAACGATCTTTCTTGGAAACATCTTTTCCGAGAGATCGTAATTGTTACGTCTATGGCCAGCTTTATAAGTCTGCCGTGTAGTTGCTGCCCTTGTGGCTAATTTTCAGTTGATTCCGATTGGTGACCTCATTTGATACAGAACTTCTTCAGTGGCATAACTACAGAGGAAGAAGACCCTGCAGCTATGGGGGGGGGGGCGGCAGGTGATAATGGGGGCCCTAATTAATAAGCCATTTCAATATATATTGGTAAAACAGAAAACCTGATATTTAGGGCGGCCCTAACATTAATTTGTTGTGGGGCCCAACACTGCCACTGATCTTCTTGTTTGGGACCCCTTTTAAGGCTACTCGTCCCTATGTATGTATAAATATTGGAAAGAAAATATGAAGGAAATTAATTCATAAATGCCTTATCTTTTACTTTTCCCAAGACAGAATGTTCAGAAATAATGACCGATATTTTGTTTGGGAAGTGAACAATCCCTTTAGTGCTTGTAACCACTTTTTCAGTTCACTTGTTTCAAATTGTTTTCCAGAAATAAATCCTCCTTTCACAGCCATTTTTACAGTTTTTCCAAAATTGAAGTCCTTTCTCTGTTGTTTCAGTCTGGCAGTTTAGGGATCCAGGTGCAGATTCTGAACTGTTACTATTTTGCTACATGAAGTCGATACAATTAGTTGGTACATTTCTCAGCAGTATCTGGATTATTAGCAACAATTGTGTCAATTCTAACAGCTGCCTGTAATTAAACTCTGGGATTCAGCTCAGCAGGGTCAAAGTTAACTAGTAGTTAGGGTTAGGGCACACTGGGCGATTTGGGGAGATTGAGTCGCCTGGCGACTAATCGCCTCAACGAACACTTCCCTCAATCTGCGCCTGGCTTAAATGAAAACTCGCCGGCGCTAATCACACATTCTATTTCTGATGTTGCCTGAAGATGCCTTGCAAGGAAACTTCGGGCGACTTTGGAAAACGAATTGCCGTGTGTGATTAGCGCCCGCGATTTTTCATTTAAGCCAGGCATAGAGTGAGGGAAGGCGTTCGGGGAGATTGGTCGCTGCAAAGAAGAGGCGATGGATGTCTTTTTTTCAAACTAACTTACTATGTATATTAACTTAATGTTTCAATTTAAAACCATCAATAGCATCCATCCCCCCAGCTAATTTAGAAAGACCTAAGAAAGTGCAAAATGAAACTTTAAACCTTACTATTACAAAAACAGCCACAAATAGAACATGGCAATTGAAACAAGCCTTTATCTGAACTCTCTGAAAACAACTGAACTGAAAAAGTTTTGGAATGTGAACAGCTCCTTTCTTGTTAGAATGTGAGGCGTAAATCCTTTGCACGAGCCAATCACTTGCTTTACAAATATGTAAATATATTGGCTTAATACAGTGAACCGATGAAGCAGTCACTGCAGTCACTGCAGTCACTCCTCACTCGCTCATTTGCCTTGCATTGTTTATGCAGAATGCAGTTGGGGAATTCTCTCTTTCATCTGTCCTGGGAGAATCGCCTTGTGTTGCCATAGTTGTGTAGAAATACTCTTCTTTTATCATTGTGGAGATTGCCATGCAAGGTTGCTTTCGTTGCAAATAACTGAGATGCTGTTGAGAACCAGAAGTACCAGAAGAGTCACTGCAACAAGACCCCAGTGTCTGCTTTCGTTGCCAACTATTGAATTTTCAGTCCCACTTCCATCTTCCACTTTCCACATGGAAACCATTGCTTTGGTTTTGATCAAAAGGGGCTAAGCGCAGAGACACACGTGAAGATTCGAGGAGCGAAAAAATTGCCTCTTCAGGCGACTAAATTCCACGAAAAGCCTTACCGCTGGCTGGAATCTAAATCGCCCGTGGAATGTCGCTTAGTGCTTCGTTTTCTGCCTCACAGAGTACCTTCCTGCTAGCAATTTAGATTCTAACCTGCGGGAAGGCTTTTTGGGGAGATTACTGTAGCAATCGCTGGGCGACTATATCTCCCTGAAACATGGTGTGTCTCTGCCTTTGCCCCGGATGCTTTCAGAAATTCAAGGAAACAATATCTTTTGCTGTTAATTCATTATCTAGAAACATGTAGCAGAGTTTGGCTTACCAAGAAGAAACATTCAAGGCTACCTTCTGCGATGTTGTTTCAAGTGTCTCAATCAGCAGTGCAGCAGTGCAGCAGTGCAGAAGGGCATGGGAAAACACTGCTTTCATTAGAGGTTTTCATCATCTTTAAATGGGTTGACAGCAGCGATGTTTCAGTGGCTTTCTGTTGACTTGTAAGTACCTGTAAATTGCCTTATAAAAACCTATAAATTGCACCCAAAGATGGTGATGAGTGTAGTGTCATTCAAGGCTTTTCACAGATTGAGCTGTTTGGTTTTTTTTTTTTTTATGAGTGTATAAAAATTAATTTCCCTATAAAAAGCTACAGTTTCCAGGGTGTTTGACTTATGGGGCTTTGGTTTGTGGCTGGCTTTATAAACCACATGCTTGTTAAAATATGTGAGTCTTGTGGCAGCACAGCAGCAGGGCTAGTGAACTGGGTAAAATCAACTTGAGTGCCAGAATGAACCTGATATGGAAGATTAACATGAAATGCAGTGTCCTTCTATCACTGCACAGTACAGGGTCCATCTTGCTTCTGTCACAGAGCCACAAACAACTGTAGCATTCGTTCCTGATGTCCCCGGCATTGCACTGAACTGAAACCATGTTACAGACTTCACATTCCACTCCATGGGCTGTTTATAGTGGAAACCATTGTGTGGCTTCTTGGGTTAATGATGAGCCTCTGCCTTAAATCTTAATCTGTTTGCTGAGCTGTGAAATAATTTTTACACTTGAGAATCTTAAGTTTACATTGACTCTCCCAGCTTCTGTCTTAACGGGCAAGCAGTAATATTTTAGTTTATCCAGCGGGTGGTTCCACTATATGGTTTGGTGGGATGGGGTATAGAAATGCTAGGGAATATTATAGGGATTTACAATGTTGACATATTAATGTCGTAGGACATTAATAAACCGTTTTAATAAAAACTTTAACAGTTTTGAGTGCAGGTTAAAAGCTTATTTCTTTCTTGAAACCTAAATGTGGAAACATAATTTAGCTGCTTTCCTTCAGCCCTCACCTGGGTAGAGAACTTTCATTTCACAAAAATGTAAATTTAATATAAACTTCAACACACTAAGAAATAAGACATTTTTTAAATACAGATGATTAAACATTCTGCATAGTTCCTGAAATCAGACCATTAGATCCAATATATCTTCTATATCATTTCCTAGCAGATGTATTAGAGCTCACTCAAATAACTGATTCCAGTACAAACAAAATAACTGTCTTTTGCACAAATTCTGCATGTAGAGAGACCTGATGTTGGGGGATTTTAATAGTGAGCTCTTATACATCTTCTAGGCAAAAGGAGCCCCCCCCCTATAAGATATATTGGATCTAACTGTCCATAATTATCTGACACCCAACTGCTGCATGAAGACAGAATGAAGAGAAACAGATGCTGAGAGAGATATAGTGAACATAAACTTGATTATTTCAGAAATGGTAGAAAATATTTAATTGTATCTACAAAGTTTTTCAGTATGCCGAAGTTTATATAGAATTGTAATTTTCGTGATAGTTCCCCTTTAATTTCTAAGTGGCTTACTGCAGCTTTGTGCTGCCAATCTAGACTTGTGTGGCTTCCAATTTCAAATTCTTTCTGTGTTTCCCAAGATAGAATTTGTTTAGGTGATTACAAAGCCCTGTGTTTTGTGCCGCCAGTTAGACAAAAAGTGCCATTTCAGATTCCTAAGAAATTACTATCTAAGCAACGCTTTTTATATATAAACCAAATAAAATCTGCCTCTCTCCCCCGCTGCCTCGGCTGGAGTGTTGCTCAGTTCACTAGATATTTCAGGCTTAGTCAGTATTTAAAAAAAAAAAAAAAAAAAAGTCCTATTAAACACCTATTCATCCCCTAGTTATCAAATACATCACCCCCCAACAGCAGAGGAAGTTGATGTTTAGGTCTCATGCAGATCTGGTTTTTGTTTGCATCTGACTGCTACTGGGAACAATCTGAAATTGCATGACTTGTATACAAGAGAAATGTGTGTTATGACTGCTTTGGGAAAAGGGAAAGCACGCCAAGGGGCAGATTTACTATTCGTCGAATCTCAAATTAAAAAAAAATTGAAATTCGTCCATGTGAAGTAAAATCCTTTGAATATCGAATTCAAAGGATTTTACCGCAATTCGATCGATCGAACAGAAAAAATTTGAACGATTAATCGATCAAATTTTTTTTTATTCGATCAAATATAATGGTCCCCAATTCGGCAGCTTGGATCTGGCAAACTAGGTGGTCGAATAGGGGAAGTGCTTTGACCATCAAATATTAGATGGTCGAATTTGCCTAATTTGCATATTCGAAGTTCAAATTTGAATTTTATGCAAATTTGACCGAACTTCGAATTCTTCACATGAATTTTGTAAGTCTGACCCCAAGTGTGAGTAGTAGTTGTAAAATATCTGTACAAGCCAGATACAATTTAAAGGAATAGTTCAGTGTAAAAATGAAAAGTGGATAAATAGGCTTTGCAAAATAAAAAATGTTTCCAATATAGTTAGTCAGGGAAAAATGCAAACTATAAAGGCTGGAGTGACTGGATGTGTAATATAATAGCCAGAATCCAACTTCCTGCTTTTCAGCTCTCTAACTCTGAGTTAGTCAGCGACTTGAAGGGGGGCCACATGGGACATAACTGTTCAGTGAGTTTGCAATTGATCCTCAGCATTCAACTCAGATTCAAAAGCAACAATTATGGTCCATGTGGCCCTCCGTCAAGTCACTAGTCACCAGGGTAACCAGTCGAAGAGAGCTGAAAAGGCAGGAAGTAGTGTTCTGGCTATTATATTAGACATCCAGTCACTCCAGCCTTTATACATTACATTTTTGGCTAACTACATTAAAAACATTTTTAATTTTGCACTGCCTATCTATTTATTTTATACTGAACAATTCCTTTAAGTGCCTAAAGCTGGTCATAGACGTAAAGATCCACTTGTTTAGTGACATCACCAAACCAGCGGATCTTTCCCCTACATGCCACTAAAGGTAGGGCTAAATTAGGGTAATCTGAACATTCAGCCCTATGACGGATTACGACTATAGCAATGGGCTTCCCACAGGTCAGCTGGGTAAAAACAAACCTTCCAGATTGATATGGTGGCCTGATCTTGATCGGGAATACGCTTCTGTAGCTCCCATACACGGGTTCATAAGATGTCAAATTGGTCTTAACGACCAATATCGGCAGCTTTATCTGCCTGTCTGTGGCCAGTTTAAAGGGATATTGTCATGGGAAATTTTTTTTTTTTCTTTTCAAAATGCATCAGTTAATTGTGCTGATCCAGCAGAATTCTGCATTGAAATCCATTTCTCAAAAGAGCAAACAGATTTTTTAATATTTCATTTTGAAATCTGACATGGGGCTAGACATAATGTTAATTTCCCAGCTGCCCCAAGTCATGTGACTTGTGCTCTGATAAACTTCAATCACTCTTTACTGCTGTACTGCAAGTTGGAGTGATATCACCCCCTCCCTTCCCCCCCCCAGCAGCCTAACAACAGAACAATGGGAAGGTAACCAAATAAGAGCTCCCTAACATAAGATAACAGCTGCCTGGTAGATCTAAGAACAACACTCAATAGTAAAAACCCATGTCCCACTGTGTACTATTCAGTTACATTGAGAAGGAAAAACAACAGGCTGCCAGAAAGCAGTTCCCTCCTAAAGTGCTGGCACAAGTCACATGACCAGGGGCAGCTGGGAAATTGACAAAATGGCTAGCCCCATGTCAGATTTCCAAACTGAATATAAAGAAATCTGTTTGTTCTTTTGAGAAATGGATTTCAGTGAAGAAGTCTGCTGGAGCAGCACTATTAACTGATGCATTTAAAAAAAAGAAGAAAAAAAAACGTTTTCCCATGACGGGATCCCTTTAATGTTTACATGATATTCTAGTAGCTTGAGGTATGAAGATCCAAATTAACTAAAAAGAACCATTCTCCAGAAAACCTCATCTCTTAAGCATTCTGGATAAGAAATACCATACCTGTCACGTACAAGTGCCAAATGCACATTTCTGAGTACAGCGCTATTGGGAAATACAGGATGTCTTTTGTTCTGTGCTCCTTCTGTGGTTGAGCTAAAACAAAAAAAAACGCAGGGCTCACCAATATATGCCCCTGCAAGTTAAGTATGTATTTATTGTAGTGGAACTTACACCAGTGATACACTCCTGAAAGAAGGCACCACACACCTTATCAAAGGGGTGCAGATAATCTCATGCAGAATTAAGGTGGCCATACACGGGCCGATAAAAGCTGCCAACAGACCAAGTCGGCAGCTTATTGCCCCGTGTATGGGGCCCTCCAACGGGCTTTACCAATCGATATCTGGCCAAAAGTCGGGCGGATGTTGATCGGGCGGGACTAAAAATCCTGTCGGATCACGGGCGCATCTCTTCGTATTTTGATCCGATCTAGGGCCCAATGATCAGATCACCCCGATATCACCCACCTCAAGGTGGGCATATCAGGAAGTGATCTGCTCGTTTGGCAACATCGCCAAACAAGTGGTTCTCTCCATGTATGGCCACCTTTAGTTACCGAGCTAAAAAATCCCGTCAGATCGCGGCTGCATCTGTTCGTTGACTCGGTCCCGCGATCTGCCCTCCTGTATCTCCTCTATTGTGATCCGATCGTTGGGTCCTATGGCCCACAATCAGATCACCCCGTTATTGCCCACCTCAAGGTGAGCATATCGGGAAGAGAGCCGCTCGTTTGGCAACATCGCCAAACAAACGGCTCTCCTAAAGCTTGCCATAGACGTGAAGACTTTTGAAAGATCCAATGGTTATCGTGAGACCACGATTGTCTCAAAACGATTGTTTAAATGTCCAATGTGTCCATCAACTAAAAAGACCATTTCAGGCGATATTGCAGCAAAACTGAAGGATCGCAGCCTGTTTGCCCTGCAAACATAGGTAGATTGCATGGGGACCGATAAAGATTTTCTAACCTGGCCGATCAATCTTCAGACCAATGTCGGACGAAAAATCGTAAGATGAACGATCGTTTGTATCCCACTAACTGCACGATAATTTGACAGATTGGTCGGACTTCTCTAAGATCAGTCGTTCGGCAGGGAAAGTTTGTTGCGTCTATGGGGAGCTTAACCTTTAGTTACTGAGCAAAACAACTGCAGGCACACTTAATTACAGTAGACTGGGAAATTGTTTAGTAGTGCACAGGAATGGTCTCAAGTGAGCCTCCATCTGTATAATTATCTGCTGCTTTCCTATTAAATTCAATGCAATGCATTTGATTACAAGGTGCACCTGCCTTTATATTATAATCAGGGGGATGTATGTTATTGGCACAAAAAAAAGCTAGATCAGTTGTTTGACAGCAATTCTTTTTCTCTTACTATGCCATTGTTTGTCTCTACATTTTTTATTTAACATATACATTTGTGCAGTCTCAAAACTAGACTGTCTGCTGTACTGAAAGTTGGATTGATATCACTGCCTCCCCCCCCCCCCCCCCGCAGCCTAACAACAGAACAATGGGAAGGTAACCAGATAACGGCTCCCTAACACAAGATAACAGCTGCCTGGTAGATCTATAGATCTAAGAACAACACTCAATAGTAAAATCCAGGTCCCACTGCGTTCCATTAAGTTACATTGAGAAGGAAAAACAGCCTGCCAGAAAGCAGTTCCCTCCTAAAGTGCTGGCACAAGTCACATGACCAGGGGCAGCTGGACAAAATGGCTAGCCCCATGTCAGATTTCAAAACTGAATATTAAAAAATCTGTTTGCTCTTTTAAGAAATGGATTTCAGTGCAGAAGTCTACTGGAGCTGCACTATTAACGGATGTGTTCTGAAAAAAACATGTTTTCCCATGACAGTATCCCTTTAAATAGCCGCCTTGATTTTACAAGTTAGTAATAGGTAATTACAATGTTGCTATTTTTAGAAGCAATGAATGTACTAGGTGATCATTTTTTTTTTGCCAATTCTTTCCTGGTTTGTGTTTCAGGGGTGTAGAGAGAAGGGCAGTTGATGGAAGAAAAAGACGTGAGAAGACAATAAGAATTAAAAGGGATCTCTTCCTAAGAAGGTATTTAGATGACAAATTATTCCCAGTTTTAAGAGGAGAGAGTATGTATGGGTATATTGTTCATCCACGTGTACTGTAGTCACTTAACTTTTGGAGCCTTTTCTAAGCTTGATGTGACAAACTAGTCTTAGAAAATAGCTGTTTCACTTTTGAGCTGTAAAAGGAATTTTTGCATATTTTCAGGACTTGGTAAGTTGCTGTGGACATTTTAGGTAGTCTAAGGGTAAGGCCACACAGGCAATTTTGAGCGACTTTTAAAATCGGGTCGCTGCGTGTGAATAAGTGCAGGCGACTGTGTAGCGGATGCGCACTGCTACCAAGCTATTCGGGGAGATTCGTCGCGTCGATTAGTCGCCAGGCTACAGATCTCCCCGAAATCTCCACGTGTGGCCTTACCCTAACAGAAGGCCACAGCTGATGCTGAGGGTTTTCTTGTCCGTGCAATACATAATGTCACTGCACTACACTGAATGCTGATTCCTTTTAGAGATAGGTAGTTGGATTCCCAAGGCTCAGATAATCTGTCTGCTTACTGCTCTGTTTATCTATGCGCTGGTACTTTAAATATACTTTGCAAGATCCAGACATGGAGGAGCCTTAATTCCCTGTTCAAAAATGTCCTTTTCGTTAAACTAATATTAAAAATGAATATGATCAAAAATTTAATTTTTATATACAGAACTTATTGCTAGTGATGGGCGAATCTATCCCTTTTCAGCGAAATCCGCGAATTGAAAGAAAATTTGCCAAACGAGTCGCGTCACATTTTTCATGCGCGTCACTTTTTTCACATGCGACACCGTGAATTCGCACCTGGAAAATAAATTCGCCCATCACTACTTATTGCACCAGCCTAACATTTCAGCTTGTCAATAGCAGCAATGATCCAGGACTTCAAACTTGTCACAGGGGGTCACCATCTTGGAAAGTGTCTGTGACACTCACATGCTCAGTGGGCTCTGAGCAGCTGTTGAGAAGCTAAGCTTAGGGGTCGTCACTAATTATCCAGCAGCAGAAAATGAGGTTGGTCTGTAATATAAGCTGATGCTACAGGGCTGATTATTAAATTCTGATGCTAATTGCACTGGTTTATGTGCTGCCATGTAGTAATTATCTGTATTGGTTACTTGTATTGTGAAAATGTGCAATTGCAGTTAAAATATAATGGACTGGTAAAACTGGGCTGATGATTTCAGCAACTCAACTATAATATATATAAAGAAGCTGCTGGGTGGCCATGGGGGCAGCCATTCAAAGTTGTAATAGAAGAAAAGGCAGCGGCTACACATCTGATAATAGATGAGTTCTGTTGTATACAATGCAATTCTATACACTTTTGTTCTGTTTTCTACGATTTGTCTTTTGCCAAAAGTGTTTGGTGAACGGCCCCTATAAAGGGATTTTTCACCATGAATTAAGGCAGGCGTCAGTTGTTTTCAAATCTTTCCCCAGAAATAAAGACTTTTTTCAATTACTTTCCATTATTTATTTATCTTTTACTGTTTTTCCAAAATCTAAGTTTAAAGTTGAATGTTGGTGTCTCTGGTGTTTGAGTCTGGCAGCTCAGTAATTCAGGTGCAGACTCTAAACTGATACAATTTTGCAACATTTAATTGATACATTTCACCACAACATCTCTGGAGTATTAGCAACTATTGTATCAATTCTAACAGCTGCCTGTAATGAAACCCAGTGATTCTGCTCAGCAGGGACAAAGATAAGAAATGTATCCATTAAATGTATCCGTTTAGAACAGTTCGGGGGTCGGTGACCCCCCCTCCCAGAGCTGCTTTAGAAGGTGAAAAATTACACTTTACACTTCAATATTAGAAAAACGGTTAAAAAAAGTTGTTCTTTCTGGTGATCTATCTGAAAACAACTAGTTGTTTGAAGGTGAACAACCCCTTTAAGGCATTTGTCCCCCTTTGCACCTCTGCTTCCACGTCTAACATTTATAGAAGGTTACGGGGGGGGGGGGGGGTTTATTTTAAAGATGAAACTGATAAGCAAAAAGTGTTAATTGTGATCTTTTGTAAAAACATAGTCTGGTTGGCAAGCCTTCTGCTTGAACCAGCAGTGCATTCTGGGCTTCAGGGAGTTAACAGCTTGGCAGAGACTAAAGATATTTTCCAGAGCGGCTAGCTGGGTTCGCAGCTGCGGCCATTTTTTTTTAACGCAGTGAAATTTCTAGTGCTGTGGATTACAGTGTGTCGGCTTTAAAGCCCAACTTCCTCTGTTTGCTCTTCAGCATTCCAAAACAGACAACTCTGAAAGCAAACACGTTCCAAGAGTAGAAAAACCTTACGGCAGAGTCATCTACGCAGCTCCTTCGCTGTCGTTTTAACTCTTTCTGTTCATGTAAAGTAGCAGCCAGTTGGCATTGCTCCTTTTTTCTTTTTTTTTCTTTAAACCATCATTAATATTCAGGGCTGCTTCCATTATTAGAAGGGAGGGGCGTATTAGTCCAAATGGAGCCCTCCATCAGGAGGAGCTGGCAAACGGCTTTTGCAGCAGCAGCAGTAAAATGACACCATGCTTCTCCTCCATTTTCTAATGAAATCTGCAGAGTGGGAAAGCAACAGGAGTTGGAAACATCTTTCCTTGGATTCCCCTTGCCGAAGCCATGTTTTATGATCTTTGGTGTCAGGTTTGTGCATACCTGTTCTGTTTTTTTATTTGTGCGCCTGTATTGCTCAACGGGCTGGAGCCAAAGCTGCTTCCGAAACACAAATGCTTTTGACGCAGGTCTTTTTTTTTATTTTATTTATTTATTTACAAAGGAACTGGCAAACAAAATGCCACCGTGAAACCTGACTATTTTACTACTACTACGAGTGCCATCGTACTTGTATGATCTTTCTAAGTGCATCTGTTGTACTGTATAGTATTTTTTTTTTTTGGTGCAGAAACCCAAGCTTGTATTGTGTTTAAAAATTTCTCCTGTTTCGTCTTGCCTGTCAACTAATGGGAAACATTTCAGCAAGACGGCAGTGCTTATACAATGGTAACCCGAATGAACAATAAAGTCATACTTCCAGGAGGCAGGAGGGGGGAAATAGTATGTTACTTTTATTAAATTTTATTAGAGCTTGGATTCTCCTCTCTGCTTTTGCCAATGAATCCAACTTCTAGGTAGAGAAACTGAGCCTCCCAGAGGGGGAATTTAACTCCCCACACTAGCTGGATTCTGCAGCCATGGAAGTAGGAAGGCATAAGTTTGTTGCGTACATTCTTTTTCCAGTGACTTGTCTCGAACTGCAATGGGAGCCGTGTGACTTTACTTGCAACAGTGGCTGTTGCGAGGGAAAAAAAGGAATAAGCTTCTGTCGTAGCTACAATTTGCATGCTTCATTTGTGAAATTGAACTTGTATGCCGTTTCTAATTGCTGCACCTTTCCTTTGCTGGTTGTTTACTTCTTGACAGCGTCAGCATGAAGGTGTGAAATCAGGCAAATGCTGACACATTGTTACAAAGTTTATTAAAATACATAGTTCATTAATAAAGTAATGAAAAGCTTGCACGTATTTACGTGTGCCCTATAGTGAGGTGCAAGAATCTGGATACACCTACTTTATTTAATTGATGCTTGATATCAACCTAGTCTCAAAAACAAATTATTGTGGCAATATTTGCAGTGGCAGCTTTTTTCCCCCTTGCAAGGTGATTGCTGATAACACATCTGTCTTCACTTCATTTTATACACTACCACTGGGTAACATGTTACAAATACAGGGTCATAGGAGGGCAGGATAGTAATAGCTGCAGTGCTGTGATGTTGATACAGAATGGCCCTGTGCCGAGATGTAGATGTAGCTAGGTCAGTGGTTCTCAACCTGGGGGTCGGGACCCCTTTGGGGGTCGAATGACCCTTTCACAGGGGTTCCAGGAGCGGGTTCATCTCTCTCCCCACTAGCCCTGGGGCAAGGTTGTAGCTATCCGGGTGTTGGTGCTGGGAGTTGTAGTTCAGTAACCTGTGTAGGGAAGCCAGTTGCACTACAACTTTCTATATCCTCTTAGTAGGGACTGCCATACAGCTCTCCCTGCCCATTTAAAATTTGTAAAATTAAAATGCTAATTGGGGTGTGGCAAAAATTTTTGCTGCACTATGCACGGAAAACAAACCTTTATGCAGCCACACTGTCTCCTGTACTTTCCTAACAATCCGCTCTGGGCTGGCAACGAAAATATTTTAATATTTTATGGTTGGGGGTCACCACAACATGAGGAACTGTATTAAAGGGTCGCAGCATTAGGAAGGTTGAGAATCACTGAGCTAGGTAGATGTAGCTAGCAGTAGGTAGATACTTGGAATGCCTTCCATACTGGTCCTTGAACCTGTAGTGTGGTCCGATGTCATCGTGCTTAATGTCACTCGGAACAGGAGCAGTAAATAAATGAGTAAACCTAATTAAAAAGTTTCCAGGTCTTGGTAAATGTGTTGGTGAAGTTTTATAATAGTTACATGTTTCTCTTGTGACTTTGCTTTTTTAACTTACACCTGTATCTAAAAAGCGTTCTTTTTATATTTGATATACAGTGCCAGATCAAGTAATAAGCCAGCCTTCATCTATCCACCAGAATATCGGTATTTCCACAACAACCAGCATTTAAACGAATAATGCCAAGCGGCCCTCATCAATCAGTCGGCAGCAGCAGCAACCAGTGCCTCGTTACCCTCCTTGTCAAATCCCACCACGGTTCTGACATCGAGAAAAGAAGCGGCTTGTGAAGTGTGGCGAGCAGATACCTGCCATTGTGGCCAAACTGGGGTTAGCCACTAAAGTATTAAACAGGTCCCAAAGCAACACTGTGGATGACCAGGAGAGACCTGTGACAGAAGAAGTGCAGGGAAGTTGTAAAGAACATCCAGGTAAATGTTTGTGCTTGAGGAGGACATCACAGACGATCTGTATATATTTTTGTAATGTGATAGAGTATGTCATGGTTTTGAATAGGAGGTTCTGCATGGTCCAAGACAAGTGCCTTATTCTGCATGCCTTCTGGGCAGTGGCAAACATTTCCTGCCCCCACGTTTACATTTTCACAGTCTACATTTGGTATAGGGTTACCAGTTCATTTACTAATTCAGGGGCAAATCTTTTGAACGTGTCCCTGAATTTTCATATGATCTGGTCGCCCTATTTCAATTACATTCTGGTATTGGGATCTACTGGCTCATATGACTATTGCCAGGGACTTTATTTCATTTCCTGTCCATAAACAGTGTTGTATTTAAATAAAACTGTAGTTAAAGGGAAACTGTCATGGGAAAACATGTTTTTTTTTTTAAATGCATCAGTTAATAGTGCTGCTCCAATAGACTTCTGCACTGAAATCCATTTTTTTATATTCAGTTTTGAAATCTGACATGGGGCTAGCCATTTTGTCAATTTCCCAGCTGCCCCAGTCATGTGACTTGTGCCAGCACTTCAGGAGGGAACTGCTTTCTTGCAGGCTGATGTTTTTCCTTCTCAATGTAACTGAATGGAACGCAGTGGGACATGGGTTTTACTATTGAGTGCTGTTCTTAGATGTACCAGGCAGCTGTTATCTTATATATATATATACATATACAGACTAATGGCATATTGTATTTAAATGCATACAAAATCCTTTTTATTTTTTGTTTTTCACTGGTCCTATAATACACTTGTCAGATTAATATAACACACACTAAGATGCATTTTCTCTGATTGCATTAGACCAACCTTTCAAGACATTTAAATATATATATTTTTTTTTTTTTAAACATATGTTAGGTTGTCGTACATTTATTTTCAGCCAGTTATATTAATGTTGTTGAAGCCATTTAGCTTTTTAGTACTTGGCCGCAGCAGTGAATAGTAGAAGGTTGTATATATCACACGTAAAGACATTACAGACAAATACTTACAGGTAGAGCAGTGTTCCATGCAACCTTTATAAAGTTCCAAAAAAATTACCTTAAAATTTTATATGTCCCATATAAATGGAACCTTTGCTGTCCTTCTTGGGCATGTGACAAAAGTTCAATTTACATGTGCAGAAAGCTTCTTTTGTCACTTCTCTGCTCAGTTGTATTGCTCCAGAGAAGCATCAAGATCCTTTCTGCATCAGTAAATGAAACTTATGCTCTTCTGTCTGGACTTAGCAGAGGAGTTCCTGTCATGCATATGTGTAAAATATATTCTATTAGCAGTGTAAAAACTGCCTTCAAAGCTAATTCTATGGGCAGCATCTCTATTGGTGATTAGTTCTTCACCTGTATATGAAATCTTGATGCCTTATTTACCTTTATTGAGATGATTTCCAGTGGGGCAGAAAGTTCTCTTGAAGAATATCACCCGAGACCAGAAGCTTGGCAGCATTGAAATGTCATGTACATTGTAAATGATATCCTTTTTAACGGCGAGTTCTGATGTCATTTCTGTCACATGACTCACTGAAACCTGTGTATTATAATAAACTAAGCACCCCCTGTTGCAAAATATGAGGATATTAGAAGTTACCTCTGCCTTCGGCCCTGTTCTTTTGTATGGTCATGAAACCCCTTGGTAACTTATAGTATCCTTATAATTTACAAGAGGGTTTTCTTTTAACTGGAAAATATATCTGACACTATTTTCCTATGTGCACATATTTTCTCTTCCATAAACAACATAACCAGACATGTCATTGTGAACTTCTATGGCTACACAATTGGGTGAATAGGAGCTATCCCATATCTTGCCATAGTTGGCTGTTTTAGATCAGCAAAATAAAGTTCTTTTAAAGAGACATTCTCTTTCAACACATAAAGCCATTTAGTGTCTTTTCATGATCATTAAAGGGGAAAAATTGAATATAAGCATCAGGATACTGAAATAAAACGTTTTCTCCGCTCTCCCTCTCAGCATTGTTTTTTCTTCATTCTCTCTTCATGCAGCAGTTGGGTGTCAGATATTCATTGTCGGTTATATCCAATATATCTTATAGGGGGCTCCTTTCGCCTAAAAGATGTATTAGCGCTTATTCTATTAAAATCACCAGAAATCCCTCTCTCCATGAAGGATTTGTGCAAAAGGCAGCTATTTTGTTAGATACTGGAATCAGTTATTTGTTTGAGCTCCTATACCTCTGCTAGGAAAAGAGCTCCCCCCCCATAAGATATATTGGATCTGTCAATGAATTTCTGACACCCAACTGGGGCATGAAAACAGAATGAAGAGAAAAAGATGCTAAGAGAGGAATAGCAAAGATGATTTATTTTTTAAACAATGCAGAATATTTAATAAATTGTATTTAGAAAGTTTCTTATTTCAGAGGGCCAAGAAGCAGTGTCCTAAATCTAGAGACAGATGGGGCCAAAATCAGGCAGCTTTCAGCCCCAACCTCTAACAGACTCCCCTTCTGTGTTCACATCTAGAAGCCTTGTGTACTCTTCTGCCTGTTGTGTTTGTGCTGAAGCAGACACAAGGATTCTGGACTCACAGTTCATGGCTGAAATTGGTTGCTAATTTCAAACCCTTGTAGATCCGAGTGTGTGTTCATGAAACTATTGGTGTAGTGGGTGTGTGTATATAGCTGGAGTGGGTGTGTATATATAGCTGCAGTAGGAATTTTTTACATTTTCATTTTTTTCCTGCTTCTCTGTAGGCATGCCCCCAATTCGGGATCTGGTCAGCCATTCCCCTAACCAGCTAGGTGAATTTTATTTGTTTACATTTTTTTTTTGGCCTTCTCAGTCTGCACTGCACGTTCTTGTGGGTAAAATGCCTTACCTGGCTTTTCTGCACTGTGTTACTGTACAAGGCTGTGGTACTTCAACACCCATTCTGTTATGCATTGATCTTTCCTCTGTCTGCAGCTGCTGAAATGCATGTCTTTCTAGGCTTTGCATCAGTAAATCCTCTGCTTTATACCTGTATGTTATTTGGTTTGAATTGAAAATGAATGGTATGCAATGACCAAAGTATTTTTATTTATTTTTTTTAATTTTTTTTTTATGGAAGAAATTCAAAGTACAGGAACAACAACTGCTGGTTAATTCCCAGCCTGTGACCTCAAAATGAAAAACACAATCTACATAATATTCACTTTAAAATGTGTAAAATAAGCAGCATTTGTTCCTTATTTCATAATAATATTGTTGTGTAGAGTTTCCTTTCTACCACAGAACTGAAATAAAGATCTACGTTAGTATACCTATTTCAAAGTATGACTATGAAGAGTCTCATTCATCCAGGTCATCGTAATATCCCACACAAGTAACGCAGCAAGTCCAGTTGTTTTGAGTTACTTGTGTTAGATATCTATTTCAAAGTACTTTTGCCAGATGTGTAGAGGGTTATAGTTGCTTAACGGAGACCCCAGGCAAGGGAACCTGTCTGGCCAGGGCTACTTCTGTAGGACCACCACGTTGCAATCTTCTGCTTCGTCGTTCTTCTCTGTGGCCCTGGGAGATTGGTTGAAATGCTGAATTTAGAAGCATAAACGGGCACTTTTCTCTCTTCTGTGTGTTCAATACATGCAGTATGTGCGTGCTTTGCATTACAGCTTCCAAATACTTTTATAGTACAGGTATGGGATCCATTATCCAGAATGCTCCAAATTAAAGAAAGGCCGTCTCCATTGTAACCCAGTATTTCCCTTTTCTCTGTTATAATAAAACAGTAGCCTGTGCTTGATCCCAACTAAGATATAATTAATCCTTATTGGAAGCAAAACCAGCCTATTGGGTTTATTTCAAGTTTACATGATTTTCTAGTAGAGTTAATGTACGAAGATCTAAATTATGGAAAGATTTGTTATCCGGAAACCCCCAGGTCTCAAGCATTCTGGATAACCAATCCCATTCCTGTAGTTGCAGCGAGTATCACTTACTTAGAGGACACCTGTCTGTCCTTGGCAATTTTAGCTTGCCTAACTCCTTAAATGATTATTACTTATTGTAGGATGGGGCGACTGAAAGTACATCTTAAATAAAACTTCTTTTAATCTTAAAGTTGCAGGTTTTTTTTTTAAGTCAATGGATAATTCTTTGACAATTGGAATAGGCTGGTTTGCAAATAATCATATTTTTTTTTTTTTTTAACGAAAGATTATAGAAATCATTTAAAATATTCAGCTGTAAAATAGAAAGGTGCTACAAATACTGACTTACAATTGTTTTGTGCCTAAAGAAATAAAATGTCATTCTAAGCATTCATTCATTAAAGGTAGGGTTCACCTTCAAATTAACTTTTAGTATATTGTAGAAGGACACATTCTAAGAAACTTTTCAATTGGTCTTCATTATTTATTTTTCATAGTTTTTAAATGATTTGCTATTTTCTGTTTCTTTGCAGCTTTCAAATGGGGGTCACTGACACTATCTAAAAAAAACAGTATAGTTGCTGCTACTTTTTATTACTCCTCTTTCTATTCAGTCCCTCTCCTATTGATATTCCAGTCTCTTATTCAAATCAATGCAGGGTTGCTAGGGGAATTTGTACCCTAGAAAACCAAATTGCTGACACTGCAGACTAGAGAGCTGCTGAATAAAAAGCTAAATAACTATAAAACCACAAACAATAAAAAATGAAAATCAGTTGCAAATTGTCTCAGAATTTCACTCTACATTATACTAAAAGTTAACTCAAAGGTGAACAACCCCTTTAAAATGCTGTTTAATGTTTATTAAAGGTGTGAAGATCTAAATTAGGAAAATACCCTTTATCCAGGAAGGCCCTGGTCCCAACCATTCTGGATAAAGGGTCCCATGCCTGTACTAATGAAATATACTGAACAAGGAAAGACTTTAGGCTTTAGAATATTTTGAATTCGGTTGAACCCCCCCTGAATCCTTCCTGAATACCGAACCAAATCCTAATTTGCATATGCAAATTATGGGTGGGAAGGGGAAAACATTTTTTACTTCCTTGTTTTCTGCCAAATAGTCACAGGATTTCCCTCCCTGGCCCTAATTTGCATATGCAAATTAGGATTCAGTTCGGCCAGGCAGAAGGATTAGGCCGAATCTGAATCCTGCTGAAAAATGCCGAATCCTGGATTCGGTGCATCCCTACTTTACGTGATGGTATCCATTTATGTTTTGTTCTGCACTAGCTCTTATTGCTGGGCTTTCCTATTCATTTGTGGAAATGTCCTACAAACACCATGTGCAAACAGAAATCATGGATGTGTAAAGGCAGCGGAGCTCACCCTTGTCCAGTGTAGCGTATCTCCATTGGTCGCAGCTATCGGGGGACCCCCGGTCACTTCCGTCTGGTATGTCTGAGCCAAAGAATTTGAACCCGCTTTTGCCAGCGCTGACCCAACGATCAAAAGGAGTTGCTACTTAATGTTTTAAAGATGCAGCTTTTATTCCAGCACACAGTGCGATACACATGGCAGTGGGTATGTGCAGGAACTTATCGCGTTTCGTGCCCTTACAGCACGTGTTGGGAAAAAAAGCCGCATCTTTAAAACATTACGTAGTGACTCCTTTTGATGGTTGGATCGGCGCCGGCAAAGGCGGGTTCAAATTCTTTTGCTCAAACACCATGTAGATTGAAAGAAATTTAGCATAAATACAAAACACATTGTGACTAGTGCACAGGCCAGAAATTGCCTCTGGCAGAGATTTCCACGTTTATTGAGCCAGACACAACTCTCCTGAGTTAGAATTTTCTTTGGTTGCCTAAAGGTGGCCATATACAGAGAGATTACCAAACCAGCGGATCTCTCCCCGATACTGTGGGCAATATCGGGCTGATCTGATCATGGGCCCTAGGGCCCAACAGTTGGATCATAATGTAAAGAATACAGGTGGTCGGATCTCTGACTTCAACTGGATACCCCCTACTTGATTGACATCTGCCCACACTTCAGCGATATGTTCGGGGGAATCCTGTCGGAGGGCCCCATACATGGGCTGATTAGCTGCCGACTTGATCTGTTAGCAGCTTTATAGGCCACTGTGTGGCAGCCTTAAAGGAACAGTAACACCAAAAAATAGTGTTTTAAAGTAAAGAAAATATCATGTAGTGTTGCCCTGCGCTGTTAAAACAGATCTGTTTGCTTCAGAAACACTACTATAGTTCATATAAACAAGTTGCTAAGTAGCAATGGCAGAAATTGAGAAACAGCTATATGACACAGGATAAGTAATGGATAACAGAATGTTCTACAGAGCTTATCTGCTGTGTAACTTAAGCCTTTTCTCCTTTGAATGGCTGCACCCATGGCTACACAGCAGCTTATTTATATAAACAATAGTAGTGTTTCTGAAGCAAACACATCAGTTGTATCAGTGCAGGGCAACACTGCATTATATTTTTATCACTTTAACAATTAAATTTTTTGCTGTTACTGGTCCTTTAAGACTATTGCCAGACTAGCCTGATTCTTGGCCTCCATTGAATCCAATGGCCTCTACTTCCTCCTATTTCTACACTGAAAGCCACAGCAGATTCCAGTGCAGAAATGCACCAGTATTAAAGGGGTGGTTCACCTTTGAGTTAACTTTTAGTATGGTGTAGAGAGTGATATTCTGAGTCAGTTTGCAGTTGGTTTTCATGTTATTGTTATTTGGCTTTTTATTCAGCAGCTCTCCAGTTTGCTATTTTAGCCATCTTGTTACAAGGGTCCAAATTACCATAGCAACCATGCACTGATTTGAATAAGAAACTGGAATATGAATAGGAGAGCGTCTGAATAGAAAGAGGAGTCATAAAAAGTAGCAGTGACTGTAAGTTTGTAGCCTTACAGAGCATTTGTTTTTTGTAGATGGGGTCAGTGACCCCCGTTTGAAAGCTGGAAAGAGTCAGAAGAGAAAGGCAAATTAAAAAAAGCTATAAAAATTAAATAATGACGACCAATTGAAAAGTTACTTAGAATTGGGCACTTTAAAACTTATTAAAAGTTAACTTAAAGGGGTTGTTCATCTTCCATTTTTCTATTCAGTTGTTTTCAAATCATTCCCCGGAAATAAAGACTTTTTTTTCAATTACTTTCCATTATTTATCTTTTCCAAAATCTAAATTTAAAGTTGAATGTTGGTGTCTGGTGTTTGAGTCTGGCAGCTCAGTAATTCAGGTGCAGACTCTACTGATACAATTTTGCAACATTGAATTGATACATTTCACAACAACATCTCTGGAGTATTAGCAACTATTGTATCAATTCTAACAGCTGCCTGTAATGAAACCCAGGGATTCTGCTCAGCAGGGACAAAGATAACAAATGTATCAGTTTAGAACGGTTGGGGGGGTCGGTGACCCCCCCCCTCCCAGAGCTGCTTTAGAAGGTGAACAATGACACTTTACACTTCAATATTAGAAAAACGGTTACAAATAGAATATAGACCGTAATTGGGGAAAAAATCATTATTTCTGGTGATATATCCGAAAACAACTAGTTGTTTGAAGGTGAACAACCCCTTTAGATTTTTGCCTCACAATCCACTATTTGCACCCAGTAGTACACACTGGAGGGGCAGAAGCCAGTGAACCAGCTGTTTTGAAAGCTGACAATCAGCCCATCTGGCAGTTGTCTTAAAGATTCTTGCTCCACATTACAGGAAGACCGTCTATCCAGAAAATGGCCAGCCTCAGACATTTCAGATAACCAATCCCTGTATTTATTTATTTATTGTCTGAAAGTGTTTGTTCCCCTTGTCACATCTCAAGTTGTATGTTTATTTGTATAGCGCTCCTTGAGGGCAAAGCACTATTATTAGAACTACAATTCACATAAAATAAAATATAATTACAATACAGAGTAAGTGCTCAGCGTCCATTAGACAAAAGGATGAAGGACCCTGCCCCGTCGGGCTTAGTCTAAATGGGAGGGGATAACTTACAGGCACAATTCAATTCATGTTTTTCATTTAGACTGCTGCCAGCACTTTGCCCCTGAGCCCTGCCTAGCGGGTGCTGTTTACAAGAGAAACTTATTTTTACTCCATGATTTCATGCGGTTGGAATTCGTGTTCTGCTAAATCCCATGAATAGCCAGCGGGAGTACATTTAGAAGACCTGTTGCTAGGAGCCCTTGAGGGGTTTTTAAATAAGCCTGCGTGCTTGACGGGTATTAAGGTTGTATTTGTTTGCCTTCTCAGATTTACCGAGCATGTATAGGAAGGAAATGTGGTTTGGAAACAGTACACATCGGCTTGTTTATAAAAACTATTGTAGTACTTATGTTATCTGCTGTGTATCCTGTGCTTGAATGGCTGCTTATCTGTTATCTACCGTGTATCCTGTGCTTGAATGGCTGCCCCCATGGCTACACAGCAGCTTGTTTATATAAACTATAGAAGTACTTATCTGTTATCTACTGTGTATCCTGTGCTTGAATGGCTGCTTATCTGTTATCTACTGTGTATCCTGTGCTTGAATGGCTGCCCCCATGGCTACACAGCAGCTTGTTTATATAAACTATAGAATACTTATCTGTTATCTACTGTGTATCCTGTGCTTGAATGGCTGCCCCCATGGCTACACAGCAGCTTGTTTATATAAACTATAGTAGTACTTATCGCTATAGTAGTAATTATCCGTTATCTACTGTGTATCCTTTGCTTGAATGGCTGCCCCCATGGCTACACAGCAGCTTGTTTATATAAACTATAGTAGTAATTATCCGTTATCTACTGTGTATCCTGTGCTTGAATGACTGCCCTTATGGCTAAACAGCAGCTTGTTTATATAAACTATAGTAGTACTTATCTGTTATCTACTGTGTATCCTGTGCTTGAATGGCTGCCCCCATGGCTACACAGCAGCTTGTTTATATAAACTATAGTAGTACTTATCTGTTATCTACAGTGTATCCTGTGCTTGAATGGCTGCCCCCATGGCCATACAGCAGCTTGTTTATATAAACTATAGTAGAGTTTCTGAAGCAAAACAGCTGGATGATCACAGGGATCAGAAACTGACCCATGCAGATATCCGGACCAATGAAAACAAAGTGCATTTTGAGACCACTGTTTTTTGTCCCCCAGATCAGCGGTTTAAAAAACACCAGGCAGCTTCTCATGCTAGGTTTTCGCAAACAAATATATTTAAAGCCTTTTTACAGAATGAAAAAAAAATGCCTTGCCTCCATATTTGAATCCTATAAATATGTGTTATTATCTTGAATAAACGTTCAGAAACAGTTTACAGCTGTTTAATGTCTTAAGTCCTGGACAGAAGACTGTAGAAGTTTAATGGCTAAGGTAATATGTACAATTATGTACAATTAACTTTTGTCACATGCAGCCTTGGATAAAGTTTACGCTTGATGAAAGCGCTTTTATCTGGTTTTACCGTCCCTTATGTCTGAAGATCATCGCTTGAGGGACAGCCTTTTTAATTCGGAAATGTAAACATAGCCTGCCTAAAACTAATGAAATATATGTTAAATATCAAAGCATTTAGAACTAACATTTTTGTTTTTAACCCTTCTCCCTTAGAGCTCAATCACAGTAGCCTTGGCTCTCGATATGAAAACTCCCACTGGGCACCAGTCTCTTCCAATGGTGATTCTAGCACTACCTGGGAAAAAGTCATTGTAGATGGTACAGAAAAAGAAGTGTGGCCATCGATCACAGGCACTAGCTCAGAGTTGACTTCAGAATGTATGGATATTGACTCTTCCCCAAGCTCTAGGGCAGAGAAGAGCCACCTAGTGCCATTTGGGGATACCACAGAGGAAATGGATACTATGAGAAATGGCATTGGACATAGTTCTCAGACCAAACTTTTGGTTGGCAACAACAGCAATAATGCAGGCAATGGAAGTATTAATGGGCCATGGGCAGTGACCCATGGAACTGTAATAAGCACATGTCAAGATGGCCCCGATGGCAAAACAGATAGTAGGCACAACCGGAATAATGCTTGGGGCACCGTGAATACTTCAGCCAATGGAGTTCTAAATCCAAGCACTTTGAATATGAATGGCAACCATGGTGCCTGGCCCATTTTGGATAGCAATGGACACGCCCTTAAAGGGTCAAATAATTGTGGCACAAATGTTCCAAGCAGTACTTTAGGTCAGGTGTCTAACAATCGGAGTATTAACCCTAAAATGGGCAGCTCGACCCCTGGCTCTTGGGGGAATCTTCAGGAGAATGGAGATTCTGAACTCGGTGGTACACGGAAGGCTTCTTTTAGTGGGCGACCTCAAAACCTTAACACTGAAATGACTGGACCAAATAACACTACTAACTTTATGACCTCTAGTTTACCAAACTCTGCTGGCTTAATGCAGGCAAATGAACTCCCTAATTCTACAGGGCATGGGGCTTGGAGTGTGAGCAATATGAATAATTCTCCACTCCACACCCCTTCAGTTACAAATGGCACTTCCAATCCTCACCTAAGTAATGGTGAGGAAAATAATAGCGGATCATACGGTACTACATGGGGTACCTCCAGCTCTTCTTATTCTGGTGATACGATTTCAGTCCCTAAAGGGCAAGCTAATGGCGACACTGTGAATGCGACTATAATGCAGCCGGGCCTAAATGGACCCAATGGCCCAAGCTATAAAATAAATGGGAATAAAGGAGGAATGTGGGAGTCGGGGACTGTAAACTCCCAAAATATGCATTGGGGAAGTGGAAACACAGGAACTTCTGATGGAAGTCAACGTGGATGGGGAAAAGCAGCACAAAACACTGGCACTAATCTTTCAAATGGCGATTGGAACAAACTGCCTAATAATCAGCATTCCAATGAGAGGGAAAACACAGAAAATGGTAGGAAAACATCAAATACCCGGAAGTCTGCTGAGGAAGAGATTGTAGCACACATTTCAGCAGGATCCAAAGGCACTGAGGCAAATGTATGGGCCAAAAGTACAGGTACGGGGGAAAGTGAAGGTAGTGTAGACAGCACTGGAAGTCAAGGTGAACATGGGACCGGATGCAGGCTTGTGGAAAGCAGGAAAATGGACCAGCAAACATTACTCCAAAGTATTGTAAATAGAGGTGACCTAGATCCACGGGTCTTGTGCAACACTGGCTGGGGACAGACTCCAGTTAAACAGAACACTGCCTGGGAAGCTCAACCAGCTGCTTCTCTGAGCAATAGAAAAACTGAAAATGGAACAGAAGCTTGGGGATGCTCTGTATCAAAGACTTCTAACTCAGGGGGATGGGTGGATAAGCCCAACCCTAAGAGCAATGATACCTCATCAGTATCTGGGTGGGGTGATCCAAAGTCTGCTACAGGGTGGGGTGATGCCAAAGGCGCAGTAAGTCAAGGGGAGTGGGAAGATCAATTTGCTGCTACTAATAGAACGGTCAAGAGCAATCAATCATGGGGAAATGGCAGAGAGGACAAATCCAATTGGAATGATGCACAAAAGGTCAAGCAGGGGTGGGGGTCTCGCAATGGTGACAGCTGGGGAGAGAATTCCAAGAGTAATCACTGGGGAACAACAAAGTCAAGTTCTAGCAGCGACAGTGAGAGATCTGGTTGGGGTGAGCCTAATCGATCCAACTCATGGGGAAGTGGAAATCAAAATAATGCATCAAGTTGGGCTGAACCCTCCAAGTCAAGCGCAACTCAAGGGTGGGGAGAGCCAGCAAAGCCCAACCAGGGAAATGGGGACAATTTCAGATGTGGCCCAAACTACATGGAGAGTGAACATCTGCAAGCAAGCTCTGCAGAATGGAATAAAAAGCAGGAAAGTGGGTCATGGGGGGCACAGACCTCCACCAGTAAGTCTTCTGGCTTGTCTGGTGGATCACTGTCAACTCCAGCAAAGGAAGATGAACCAACTGGCTGGCAAGAGCCATCTCCTGAGTCCGTACGGCGCAAAATTGAAATTGATGATGGAACTGCAGCCTGGGGTGATCCCAACCAATATAAATACAAGAATGTGAACATGTGGGATAAAAATACATCCAATAGCGTGAGTGTTGAGGAACACCCGGGCCAGCCTAATGGACTGCCCACAACTTCAAGTGCTATGCCAAATAAAGAAAGCAACAGCTCTGGTAAGATATATTGTTTTTAATATGCGTCTGTCCCTTTGTATGTTAATACACCATATACAGTATTATAACATTCCGGTCAGAACATTTAAATTTGAGTCCTATGATACTTTGGGCACTAAAAAAACTTGTTTGGCTCCAGTCTCAGGGGAGCCTTAGCTGTTGTTTCTTGATTAATTACAAGTTATATACATATAAAATATGCAGAGTTTAACTTTTAGTATGATTTAGAGAGTGATCTTATGAGACAATTTGCACTTGCTTTTTCATTTTATATTATTTGTGGTTTTTGAGTAATTTAGCTTTCTGTTCAGCAGCTCTCTAGTTCAGCAATCTAGTCACTAGGGTCAAAATTACCCTAGCAACCATGCATTGATTTGAATAAGAGACTGGAATATGATTAGGAGGAGGGTCTAAATAGAAAGATTATCAATAAAAAGTAACCTTACAGCATTTGTTTTTTTTTAGATGGGGTCAGTGGCCACCATTTGAAAGCTGGAAGGTGCAAATAGAAAGAAGGCAAATAGTTCAAAAAGATAAATAATAAAGTAAATTATAAACTTGCTTAGAACTGTCAATTCTATAGCATATTAAAAGTTAACTTCAAGGTGAACCACCCCTTTAATCTTGAGCTTAACCATTTGAGTCACCCTGTATTGGACTTGTAGCTGAACCAGGCAGCAAAGTCTGCTTTTCACTGTGCCCAAAAAGGAGAGATGCTACTTGTTATTCTCCTGTCTCTATAGTTTTTATAGCATAATTCTATGGCTGGTTCAACCTTTTCCCCTATAGTCATTGGGTAGTCTATACAGAGTCATGAGTAAATGATCAGGCACTTTTCCTAAAATTTGAATGTTTTGTTCCTTATTCATCTTTGTTCAATGCACCAGGCTGGGGCGAGACGTGGTCAGAGCCTACAGCTCCTGTTGTGGATAATGGTACTTCAACATGGGGTAAACCTGTGAAATCTGGCAGCGGTTGGGGTGATCACAGTACTGAAGGTGTGACATCAGGTTGGAACCACACTCCCATTGGCCACCAAGCTCCTGGAAAACCTGGTATGTTTCAACAAAATTTGTTACATCAACCTTTTAACCTAAAGTAGGTTTTCCCAGACATGTTCTAAGCTAATTTTGAGGGAATCTTACTGATTCATCTAGTGGAAATATTTAACTTTTCCTCTCCTTAGCTTTTATGAAGAAAATGTGGACAAAGATTTGAAAAATATTTAGAAAAGTTAAAGGGCAAGGAAAGGCAAAGAAATAAAATCCCATTTTTACTTTCTTTAATGAAAAAGAAACCTATCTCCAATATACTTTAATTAAAAAATGTGTACAGTTTTTATAAGAAACCTGACTGTATGCAGTGAAATTCTCCCTTCATTTAGTGCTGTGGATAGGAATTTGCAGACGGTCCCTAACTTCTGGCAGGGAAACAATCATACTTATGAACAGCAGGGGGAGCCCCTGCCTTATTTACCAGCCATGCAGAACTCAAGCAGCTTTGTTTTTTAATCATTTATGACGATCCCTAAAAAGCCCAGACCACACTGAGCATGTGTATGTAGTCTAGTCTTGCGAAGATATATAACAAAGTTACAAGATGACAGCCCCCTGTGGCCAACTTTGAAAGCATAAATCATTTGTTTGATTAGGCTTGTGGTGCAGTAAGTTCATGTTTATGTTTAGTATACAAAATACAGCATTTCTAGCCTTATTCTATGTTAGACTTTCCTTGCCCTTTAAATTCTGGTTGACAATAAGGACTGTATAGTGGTACTTTGGTTTAATTTTAAAACAAAATACAGAAGCATAAAATGCACAAATAGCTGTTTTTTGTTTTGGCATTAAATGCCAACTTAAGCCATTCTCTTTGTATTTTTGATAAGCTTTCTTTTTGTCTTGATTACTATTAAATTTTGTTTCGCAATTCACAATACAGCTGCCCCACCCAGTTTGTTGCTAGATTAACCATAATAGTGCAAGCGTTAAGACTATATTTATTCTGCAGAATTCTTTACAATTTCTAAGAAAACTTCTCTAGAAGCTGTTTATTTAGGATAGCAGCTACCATATTAGCTTGGTGTGACATTGCTTTCTGCCTGAGTCTCTTCCTGCTCACTCATAACTGAGCTCAGATTATAGCAGGGAGGGGAGAGAGGAGCCAACTGAGCATGTCCAAGCCCTAGCCCTGGAGGTTTATGCTGAAAACAGGAAGTGTGATACAGAAGCCCATGTGTACACAATAGAAGGAAAGAAATGCTGTGTTTCTTTTGACAAAGGACTCAGAACAGTACTACTTTGAGGCTTTACTAGTGTAATTATATAGACCTTTCTGATAAAGCTTACTTAATTTTAGCCTTTCCTGCTCCTTCAAAAGTTAAATTCCTGCAAAATTACTGTTGTGCAGTTTTTTGTTTTTTTTTTTTAAATGATGGTTTCCTGTTTCATACAAAGGTCCCAAATCTATGCAAGATAGTCGCTGGTGTGGAGATGATACAACAGGTTCCGGGAGCAGACATGGTAGTTGGGGGGAGGATGAGGAGGATGTCGAAATTGGAATGTGGACCAGCGGTTCATCACAGGAGAACAACCAATCCGTTAACTGGCCGCCTTATATGAAGAAAATGCATACAAAGGTAAGACATTAGTTTGTGAAGATTCTCTTTCATCCAGGTCATGGTATATCTGTAGAAATTAAATCAACTGGACTTTTGCTTTTTATTTTTTTAACGTTTCACCAGTCCTAGCCAGTTGGATGACTGGTGAAGCATCTTCCTGGCAGTGGTTCTTATTGATCTCTTTTTTTAATCCTTCAGGGACCCATAAAGAATGGAAATAAGCAAGAAGATAACTGGATGAATCCATTTGTAAAACAATTCAGCAATCTGGGATTTCCTGTGAGTGTGAAGTGCCAAATATCTGTTTTTACAGAAGAAAAACTCCATATTTTGTATTTGTTTTATTTTTTGATTTTTTTTAAACAGTATCCACTATGGGGGCTCTGAGAACCTGAATCTCAACAGGTGTCTTAAACTGTGAAAACCAATGCATTACAGTGTATTAAAGAAAATGTTCACAGTTAAGACCTGAGCTGTCCGTATACAGTTGTGCTCATAAGTTTACATACCCTAGCAGACTTTGTGTTCTCATTCATATTCTCTGAAAAATGGTTAAGAAATCATAAACACTTTTCTTTCACTCATTTCAGTGGTTGGCTGAAGCCATTTATTGTCAAACAACTGTGTTTACTCTTTTTTTAAATCATAATCACTACACAAACTACCCAAATGACCCTGATCAAAAGTTTACACACCCTGGTGATCTGGCCTGATAACATGCACACAACTTGACACAAAAGGGTTAGAATGGCTATTAAAGGTAACCATCTTCACCTGTGATCTGTTTGCTTGTAATTAGTTAGTGTGTATTAAAGGTCAGTGATTTTCTGGACTACAAACAGACCTTTACATCTTTCATCCAGTGCTGCACTCATGTTTTTTGGATTCTAAGTCATGAAGAATTGTCAAAGATCTGCTGTGGGAAAAGGTAGAGCTACAAAGGCACATGAAATTCGGTCAGAGTTGATGGCAAAATTAATGCAATAAGTTATCAAAAAATACTGGAGGACAATTTGCATCATCAGCCTGCACATGGGACGTACTTGGACATTCCAACATGACGATCCAAAACACAAGGCCAAGTCGACCTGTCATTGGCTACAGAAAAATAAAGTGAAGGTTCTGGAGTGGCCTCTCAGTCTCCTGACCTCAATATCATTGAGCCACTCTGGGGAGACCTCAAACGTGCAGTTCATACAAAACAGACACCCAAGAATTTAACCAGGGAACTAGAGGCTTTTTGCCAGGAAGAATTGGCAGCTTTACCTTTGTCTGAGAAGATAAAGAGCCTCATCTACAACTACCTCAAAAGACTTCAAGCTGTCATTGTTATTATGGGGGCAATACACGGTATTAAGAACTGGGGTATGTAAACTTTTGATCAGGGTCATGTGAGTAGTTTGTGTAGTGATTGATTTAAAAAGAGTAAGCACAGTTGTTTGCTTCAGGCAACCACTAACCATGCTTTAAATGTTTTTGTGTTATTCATTTGCTCTGAAAAATGGTTAAAAAATCATACATTCTGCTAGGCTATGTAAACTTGTGAGCACAACTGTATTCTGCTTTTACGTTCACCAGACAGAGTTCTAGTGAGGTGTCGGGCTTAATTCACATTATAACATAGTTGATCAGACTAGAAAACCATAAAGGCAGGTTATATTTAGAGTACAAGCAAGGTGTGTTTACTAGTTAATTTAAAAAAAGAACACATACATTTGTATGCATAGTTTTTCATTATTAGTGGACTAATTGACCATTTATTTTGCAGAGAGAGTCACCAGAGGACTCCTTTCAGAGCAATAAGATGGAACTGTCTGGAGGTATGTCACTGAAGGCCAGCAATGGCTTTTTAACACAAATTATTCTTCAAAATACAATTAGTGTAATTGTTCTCACTAAAATGTAAGTTATGGGAACAGCAAAACTGCGTTTCTCTCCCCCACCCTAACACGCACTTTTTTATGCTCCATTTTGACCCCTTCTTTTGTCATTGGATGAGTTTTCAGTCCTGTCCTTTTGAATCAATGATTTTGTTATAACTGAGGGTGAAGTGAAGTTGGCTCTTAAAATTTCACATCAGTTTAATGGTACAATATCTACAAAATACCCCACAGTTATAATAGTCTAATCACCGGGGGCGTGGTAGTCATTTGACCTTTCCTTCCCCTTTAAAATGAGACTGTGTATTAAAGTGGACCTGTCACCCAGACACAAAAAGCAGTATAATAAATGTCCTTTTCAATTCTATTTTTTATTAAAGCATTCATAGCTGTTTTAAGCTCATTTAAAAATCTCGGCTGTCAATCAAATATTGTCTGCCACTCCCCTATGCCTTAGGCCAGTGATCCCCAACCAGTAGCTCGCAAGCAACATGTTGCTCTCCAACCCCTTGGATGTTGCTCCCAGTGGCCTCAAAGCAGGTATTTTTGAATTACTGGCTTAGAGGCAAGTTTTGGTTGTATAAAAACCAAGTGTACTGCCAAACATTCTCTCCTGTAGGCTGCCAGTCCATATAGAGGTTACCAAAAAGCCAATTAGAGCTCTTATCTGACATCCCCATGGACTTTTTCATGCTTGTGTTACTCTCCAACTCTTTTTTTTAAATTTAAATGTGGCTCACGAGCAAAAAAGGTTGGGGACCCCTGCCTTAGGCATAGAGGTGGGGCAGGCAATTACTTTCACTTTCCATTCAGCACTTCCTAGATGCCACTGCTCTCTACGTTATGGGGATGAACCTCAGGTCCTCAATCCTGGTGCACAAACAGGATTCTGAGATAATGCAAGGCTTGTCTTAAGTGTCCACAAAATGGCTCCTGCCTGCTTGCTATAATTATGAATTCCCAAACTGAAAAACATCATTCATATAATTTATAAAGTGTAATTAAAGTTTGTTTTGCTTGACTAATGTGCTAAAACAGTATTTTGAATATTTTATTTGGTTGAAGGGTCCCCTTTAAACATACCCTCTTTTAATTTGAAGAACGTTCAGTAAATCATGAGGATAATACTGTATATTTGTTCTGTACAGGGATTTTGCCAGACAAAAGGATGGAAGTGGACAAATCCGGCCATGGCATAGGGGAATACAGTCGTGTGAATGGGAAAGTTTCAGGTCCTCGACACCTTCCTAAAGAGTCTTCCATGGATTTCAATGCTTACTTTGACAAGGCAAGTTAAAAAAAAAAATGAAATACTTTAACAAAAGATCAACAATCATGCAGCGGCTCACTCTTGCCTGATTTCTAATGCTCTAAGGGGAGTGGCACACCAGGAGATTAATCACCAGTAATAAATCTCTTGTAAAATCTTTCCCACTGGCAATCGTGCTTTGCTGGTGTTAATTTGGCCTCCCAAAATCACTTGAAGTTGCCTCAAGAGGAAACTTCAAGCAATTTCAGAATACTGAAGCTGCACATGGGTTTTACAGGTATGGGACCTATTATCCAGAATACTTGGGACCTGGGGTTTGCCGGATAATGGATCTTTTCTGTAATTTGGATCTTCATACCTTAAATATACTAGAAAGTCATGTAAACATTAAATAACCCCAATTGCCTGATTTTGCTTCCAATAAGGATTAATTATATCTTAGTTGGGATCAAAGCTGCTGTTTTATTATTACACTGAAAAAGGAAATTGTTTTTAAAAATTTGGACTATTTCATTATAATGGAGTCCTTGGGAGACTGCCATTTCATAATTCGGAGCTTTCTGGATAACGGGTTTCTGGATAAGGGATCCAATACCTGTACCACCAGAGCTTTACATTATTGCCATGGTAAAGGTTTGGCCTATAATGACCCTTTAATATTAGAGTGAAAAATTGAAGAGTTCTCTCTACAGAAAGGAGGGCAGCTAGTGACCCCAGAGCCTAAAATAAGTGGCACAATAGAAGGCAATGTTTGTTCTATGAGAGGAGAGCTTGGCTTGCTTTTATCTTTTCTGGAGCTTTGCACCCTATGTTTTTGTTTTGAATATACATCATAATTAAACCTACTGGATTTTTTTTTTATCTCTGCTTTGAGTTAGTTGAGTTATAATATTGCTTATAAAAAGCAATTACAGGTATGGGCCCTATTATCCAGAATTCTCAGGACCTGGGTCTTTCTGGATAACGGGTCTTTCCATAATTTGGATTTTCACACCTTAAGACTACTAGAAAATCAATTACACGTTAAATTAACCGAATAAACTGGTTTTTGCTTCCAATAAGGATTAATTATATCTTCATTTGGATCAAGGTACTGTTTTATTATTGCAGAGTAAAAGGAAATACTTTTTTAAAAATTAGATTTGATTATTATGTAGTCTATGGGAGATGGCCTTTCAGTAATTCTGAACTTTACGGATAATGGGTTTCCGGATAAGGGATCCCATACCTGTATAAAAGACTTTTCCTGATGCCGCTCTCCTTAGGAAAGACATGAGAAAACTTTGTTGGGTTTCTGAAGTCTTTCCTAAAGTGAGCAGTCAGAACAGTTCTCTCTTTTTTCATCTGATTTAAAAAAAGAAAAAATGGAACAGGAGCTCCAAAACCTGAAAGAACACAAATCCAGTAGTTGTTTTTTTTCCAATTTAGTACATTTCACATTGATTAGATTGTGCTGATCGGTTTCTTTTTAAATTAACGGTCTCTTTGAAAAATATATATTCATTAATCGTTAATATGTTTGCTGTTGGAGGTATACTAAGGGTTGTTGGAAGTGATTGCAGCAGACATGGTTGTTACTGTTTTGGTGGTGGAATTTCTTTAGCTCTGCTTTGCACATCCTGCTGACTATGTTCTGTTTCTTCCTCTCTTGCAATCCTTCTGAACATCTTTGTGCTTCTACCCTGGGATCCCGCCTTCATCTCTTCATTCACAATTCCTGCTCTACTGTTCTGGGCACTTGTGCTTTATTTATATGACCTTCATCAGGATGGCATTGTAGCAGAAGAGCCACAAAACATGGCCTATATTTCCAATCAGAACTCGAAGCTTCCCACTTTGAATAGTGCACTAGCTACTCAGTCTCTCGGCTCTTTCCCAGGGCTGGGAATGCCAAACGTCAATTCTGTCAGACAGGTAAGTCTGTTAGTGTTTTAGTGATTGGTCAGTCGAAGTCATAGCAGCTGTAGAAGTCAAGAATTTTTGTGTGTTCCATAACTCTATCCAAAATGTACTTAAATAGTAAAAAATTATTTCCACACCATTAATTTCTCATAGTAATATGCTGCATTTACATATATATAAGCCACACAATTTTATGTTCCCTTTTTGACACTTAATAGTATTCAAGCCAAGTAGAGCTTCAGCGTCTGTCTACTTGTCTTGCTCGCTGGCACTTTGGGCCTCTGCGACCACTTTAAGTTCTGCTTGTGCACTCAAAGGTTTCTAATGCCTTGCACATGGTCTGTGCATACTGAAATATGATTGGCTTTTAAAATTATGGTCATGGGAGAAAGCCAGCTGCAGCTTCGGGTATACTCTGCCAAATGTTTTAAGCCCTTGTCGGACTACTGAGGGCTTGAGTGTGCACTATGTCTAAATTGAGGAATATGGTGAGGATAGTATGAATATGAAAATGCTCACTCATCCAGGTCATGGTATAGCTTGTATAAGTAATTCTATAACAAATGCACTTGCTGAGTAATCATTGAAGACGTTTCACTACTCATCTGGGCAGCTTCTTCAGTTCCACTGACTGTTGTGGGAATTCCTCAGCATACTCTTCCACTAGAAGAGTAGTGTCTTCTCAGTACAATTCTCTGTGTGGCTTGTTCTAATTTAAAAAAAAATTTAAAAAAAATCCTTTATTGTGTTTGTATGCTAATTTGTGTCCATCTTCCCTTCCTACAGAATGGCAATTCCAATATATTTGGTGTTGGCAATGCAGCACAAGCCAGGGGCATGCAGCAGCCTCCAGCACAATCTCTTCACTCGTCTCAGCCTAACATTCGTGCGCAAGTGCCTCCTCCCATTATACCCCCTCAGGTTTGTTTTCTAATTTTACCTACACTTGTCTTTTAATGCATGTTAAAAATATACTTGGTAATCACTTACACATAGCGAGCTACTTACTGTGTTGGCAGTGTCTCCTTCTGCATTGTCTGCCATTAATGATGTCAGCACTTAAAATCTCTAATGAAATTGGATATACAACAGTGTATTAAAGGACCAGTAACCTTAAAAAATAGTTTGAAAGTAATAAAAATATAACGCAGTGATGCCCTGCACTAGTAACACTTCTGTTTTTGCTTAGGAAACACTACTATTGTTTATTTTTTCGTTTTGTTTTTTTTTTAAGAACTGCTAGTCGCTAGGCGATGTTCACCTTCAAGGAAATCTAATCAATAATCCTTGAATAAACATGTTAGGCCTCTCTGATGCTTTCTCTAGAAGTATCAATCCCAGAGTATGCCCAACATTGACTTTGTCTCCATCTTCTCTGCTCTGATCTCTTGACAAGGTGTTGCTAACAAAGAAGAAATGCTAGCTTTATGAAGATCGTAAATCAGTGATGTGTGGCTAATCAAGAAAGTTTAACATTGCCTTTAGTGCCTCATTTATTAAAGGCATTGTTTAGTATAAAAACTGGGTAAATAAGCTGTGCAAAATAAAAAATGTTTTCAATATAGTTAGCCAAAAAAATGTAATGTATAAAATCTGGAGTGACTGGATGTGTCGCATAATAGCCAGAACACTACTTCCTGCTTTGTACCTCTCTTGGTTGTCGCTGATTGGTTACCAGGCAGTGACCAATCTGTTATCTGAGGGGGAGGGCACATGGGACATAACTGTTGCTTTAGAATCTGAGCTGAATGTGGAGGATCAATTGCAAACTCACTGAAAGGAAAAGTAAATGTTTTTCTTTTTCTTTCTGTAAATTTGCTCTAAACAGCCCCCCAGATTAATGTACCTTAGTCCCTGCTGCAAGTCTGCTCTGGTTTCTGTGTTATCAGCAGCTTGTTTCCCCTTCTTCCTGGTGCAGAGTGAAGCCCAGCCCCTTAGTTTACTGAGCAGTCCATTTGCTGCTGTTCCACAATAGAGAGGAAGAGGGAGCCAGTGTTTCATTAGTAAGCTAGTTTCCCCAAGCAAAAGGTGCTACACACACTGTTCTCTGCTATGTCATAGTATGCAAATGATCTCCTGGACTAGTCCAAGATATAAGGTCAGCTCAGAAAGCTAAGGGGCTGGGCTTCACTCTGCACCAGGAAGAAGGGGAAACAAGCTGCTGATAACACAGAAACCAGAGCAGACTTGCAGCAGGGACTAAGGTACATTAATCTGGGGGGGTGTTTAGAGCAAATTTAGAGATAGAAAAAAAAAACGTTTACTTGTTCTTTAACAGTTATGTCCCATGTGGCCCCCTTTCAAGTCACCAACTAACTCAGGGTCAGGGCGTAGGGATGGGCGAATTTGACCTGTTTCGCTTTGCCAAAAATTTACTGGCAGCAAATTGTTTATGGGTGTCAAAAATTTTTGCCATGCGGCAAATTTTTTTTCTTGACACTCGAAAATGCCGCTCCTGGTAACTAAGAGACGAATTTCCAGTTTTCAGTTGTGCGCTCTGTACTAGCGCCGTGGACCTATCCCCGTCCGGCACTGAAAATGTGAGCGCCGTGGGGAAGGATCTTTAAGGCTGTACAAGTACACCCAAAGCATGCATTTCATTCTGCTTTTCTAGCAATTAGCATTTGTTCCTAAGGACTATGCCCTACCTAGCATATTAATGCAGCATTCACTCTTGTATCGTTTGGCAAAGTTAATGAGGATCTCTGCTTGAATTACATAATCTATCTGCGGAGAACCTACACTGCATTGCAGTTTACTCAGATTTCAAAATGAATTCTAAAAAAATCTATTTGCTCTTTTGAGAAATGGATTTCAGTGGAACATTCTGCTGGAGCAGCACTATTAACTGATGTGTTTTGAAAAAAAACAAATTCCCATGGTGGTATGCTTTTAAAATCTTAACCTCTAAACCAGTGGCTCATGAGCAACATGTTGCCTTGGGTGTTACTCCCTGTGGCCTTAAAGCAGGTGCTTATTTTTGAATTTAAGGTTTGGAGGCAAGTTTTGGTTGTATAAAAAACAGACATACTGCAGAAATTAGCCTCTGATAGGCTGCCTGTCCACATAAGGGCTGCCCGATGGTCAATCACAGCCCTTATTTGACACCCCCATGAACTTTTTTAATGCTTGTGTTTCTCCCCAACTCTCTTTACAATTGAATGTGGCTCACGAGTGTAGAAGGTTGGGGACCCCCTGCTCTTAACAGATATATATATATAAAAGCTGGTTGCTATAGCTCATTTCCACTTTGACATGAGTGTTTTTTGTTTTGTTTTTTGCCTTTCTTTCACAGGTTCCTCCTTCTTTACTGAAGTATCCCTCAGCCAATGGTGGTCTGAACCCCCTTTTCGGCCCCCAGCATGTAGCCATGTTGAACCAGCTTTCCCAATTGAACCAGCTTTCCCAGCTGCAAGTAAGTTGGACTAATAAAATCCCCCATCCTCTTGTACAAAGATATTTTCAGCAATGCTATGGTTTACATTATTTACCACTTTTCCCCTCCCGCAGAGGTTATTGAATCAGCAGCAGAAGATTCAGAACCAGAGGGGGGTGCCTTCAGGAGGTCGCCAGCAACATGAGCAGGTATTCGAATGCAAGACCACACATATAGTGTTGTGTTTGTAATGCAATGCTACTTTAGGGAGTACTTTTTCCATAGTTATGTCTTTCTAAATATTATGTCTTGCTTTTTCAAGGCCCGGTCTCTTGGTACGCAGCAGCAAGCACGTCAACTTGATCCCAACCTGCTGATGAAGCAAAGCATTCCTCAATCACAGCAGCAAATGCTTCACCAGCCTCCCATGAAATCTTTTCTGGAGAATGTGCTGCCCCACTCTGCCCCAGAGTTACCAAAAGTACCTTCACCAATCAGTGCTTTTGGTGGCTTCCCTTCGGGTAAGTTTCTTTTTTTTTTTTTGTTTTGTTTTGTTTTGTTAGTTTGTGCAGGCCTTTTTTTTTTTTTTAAAGCAAGGGAGGATTTAATCGAGAACCTGTCACTTTTTTCAGGCTTGAACTCTAACTCGAATGTAAATATGGATCTCGGGGTTGCAAAGGAGCCACAGTCACGTCTGAGGAAGTGGACAACAGTTGACAGCATGTCTTCTAATACTTCTCTGGATCAAAATTCCAGTAAACATGGTAATTCTTTATTGTGTTTACCCTAAAGAGAAATATACTTGGAACGGGTGTTAACATTTTCACCTTATTATTTCTATATCTATTAGCAATTAAAACCATTTTCTATGGTTCCGACACAGAGTAGCAGAATTTAGTTCTCCATCGCTGTTAATCAGTCAACCTCTTTCTCTAATTATGCAAACTACATAGTTTTCATCTAGATATTTGCAGAATGTGATTAGATGTGAGTAAAGCAGAAATTTGTCTGCATTGTCTTTGCAGTAATACCCTTGTGTATTTGCTGTTTTTTGCTCTAGGTGCTATTTCAAGTGGTTTCAGGCTTGATGATTCTCCTTTTGGTTCTTATGACTTCATGAACAGAAGTAACTCTCCACCCAGCCCTCCAGGATCTATTGGGGACGGCTGGCCTAGTGCCAAATCGCCAAATGGCTCCAGCAGTGTCAACTGGCCCCCTGGTAAATAGTAATTGACTTTTAAAATTTTCTTTTTTCTTTACACAAAGACTTGAGGCAGCCCCAAACTCTGCATTTGTCTATATTCTAAGCCAGTGTTGCAATAAAGACATATGCAGGGGTTTTATTAGAAAGGGGTTGAGTTCTCCTTTAAAGAATAAGGAAAGCTACCAAAGCAGTTTATTACCAATAAATTAGCCATAATAGTGCAAGCTAAAACACTATATTTATTCTGTAGAATGATTTACCATACCTGAGGTATTTGATACTAAACTCTACAGTTAGTATAGCTATGGGCATATATGGTTTGTGTGAAAGAGTGGAGAGGTGTTTGTGTGTGGATGCTGGGTTTTAATTTGGAGGGGTTGAACTTGATGGACTTTGTCTTTTTTCAACCCAATTTAACTATGTAAACAGCTCTAGAGGCTCTCCTGTTTTTTTATGATACAACTGACATATTAGCTGTGATATAACTTCCTGCCTCTCCCTGCTTTCGTACGATATTCGGTGCGTGTATGGTGGGAAATGAGCCGACGATATCGTCAGAAGATTAAGATATCGGTCGGCTGGTTGATCGGGCTGGACGGAAAATTTTGATTGGATGCCTTTTGAAAGCTCCCTGAACATCGGCCATTGTTAGTGCTGAATGGTCAGATACAAGTAGAATTCTATTGTTTCTACCTGTATATTTGACGATTCAGCTCTACACATGTGTGTTGAAACGAATGATCTTTCTTGGAAACATCTTTTCCGAGAAAGATCGTAATTGTTAAGTCTATGGCCAGCTTTACTCATAGCTCTGGGCTCAGATTACAGTTGGGAAGAAAGGGGGAGAGGCATATAGGTTTAAAGGAGAAGGAAACCCTTTCAGCGCAACCCCACCCCCACCCCCATTAGTAAAGTATGGGCACTCCTGATATAACAAATTCTTACAGTAGGCCTGTTTCTACCATTTGATCTTTTCAGAATTCCGCCCGGGTGAGCCATGGAAAGGATATCCAAACATTGACCCAGAAACTGACCCTTATGTCACTCCTGGCAGTGTCATCAATAATTTGTCAATTAATACTGTGCGGGGTGTTGACCACCTCAGGGACAGAAACAATGGTAAGTATATCCTAATCCTGCAAATGTTTATTGGTGTTTTTTTTTTTTGTCCAAAGACTTTTTCTGTGTCGGGGTTAGTCGCTTTATTGAATACACAAAAAAAAATTTTTTTTAGGGTCATCCTCCTCTTTGAACACCACGCTGCCTTCAACTAGTGCCTGGTCCTCCATTCGTGCCTCCAACTACAGTGTCTCCCACAGCAGTACAGCACAAAGCACTTCAGGTAAGTCACCTTCGTTTTTCTGCTGCTTGAAATCTTTGGCAGGATTTGCTACCTGTGAGCATAAAACCATTTCAGAAACACCTGCTGCTAGAGGTTGGAACTGCAATCCCATAATTACTTTGAATACCTGATGCTAAAGATCTCACCAGCTAGTACCAGTTCACTGGTGCTTTTTACCAACAGCAGATTATCCTCTTCTAACAATCCGTGTCCTGTAAAAATTATGTAGCAGCAGCAAGATTGTGTGCAAGTTCACACTGAAAATTCAGTGTCATGTGATTTTGCATCTATATTAGACCAGTGTCATACTGTGTGCACATAATGTTTGTTCCTGGTCTTCCTTTAGAATCTGCTTGTGGTCTTTTTTTTTATTTAGGAAATGTTACTGGACTAACAGTTTTGGAAAAAGCAGTGGTATATTGCTTACAACATACTGTTTACAACAACATATATTAAAGGGGTGGTTCACCGTTAACTTTTAATAACTTACAGAATGGCCAGTCATAAGCAACTTTTCAATTGGTCTTCATTAGTTGTATTTTATAGGTTTTTAATTATTTGCCTTCTTCCAGCTTTCAAAACGGGTTCACTGACCCCCATCTAAAAACAAGTGCTCTGTAAGGAAACACGTTCCTAGTTATTGCTACTTTTTTTTCTTTCTATTTAGGCCTCTCCTATTCATATTCTATTCTCTTATTCAAATCATTGCTAGGGTAATTTGGACCCTACCAACAAGATTGCTGAAGCTGCAAACTGGAGAGCTGCTGAATAAAAAGCTAAATGTAACTCAAAAGCCATAAAAATCGAAATTGCAAATTGTCTCAGTATCACTCTACTTCATACTAAAAGTTCATTTGAAGATGAACAGCCCCTTTAACACCATATATAATGTGCTTATTTATCTTCACAGTAAGAAACAGTGACTCTAAACCTACTTGGTCTCCTGGTTCCATCGATAACACTTCTTTGGCTCATGAACTGTGGAAAGTCCCTTTGTCATCTAAAAACATCAGTGCTCCGTCCAGGCCTCCCCCAGGGCTGACTGGTCAGAAGCCTCCTTTATCCACCTGGGATACCAACTCCATGCGTCTTGGTGGGTGGGGCAGTTCTGACTCAAGATACACACCAGGTAAGTGCCCCTTGCTTCTGTTTCTATACAGCCATCAGGGCTTATACTTCAAGGAAACTAGGTTTCTCTGTAAAGTTTTAGAAAACAATTGGTTCTGGCCTCTCTACTGTAGAACTGTGCAAAATACGGGCATGGGATCTGGAAACTTGTTATCCAGAATGCTACAAATTATGGAAAGGATGTCTCCCATAGACTCCATTATATCAAAATAATCTGATTTTTTAAAAATGATTTCCTTTTTCTCAGTAATAATTAAACAGTAGCTTGTACTTGATCCAAACTAAGATATAAGTAATCCTTATTGGAAGCAAAACCAGCCTGTTGGGTCCCTCGTATAGAGCATAGTAAACAGGGAAATAATGTTCTATTTAGCTCTTAATTCCATGCCCTATATAAAGGGAAATTTAAGAAAACTGTATAGTAAGGATTTAATCCCCAGTCCCCAATCCTTAGTAGACTTAAAGAGCACCAATCATTACTGAAATCATTTACTAAGTAAATACACTGTGAAAGTTGAAGAAATCCGATTTTTAAAACAGCGAGAATTGTTTGTATAATGTAAATGATCAGCTCACTATACCTTCTGCAAAATCTCCCCTATCTCCACTGCAGTTCTAGCTGAGGCAGCCATCTTGGATTTCACAGACTCCTCCTACCTATATCTTCACAGCCAACTGCAGCTCTGAAATCTCGCACATGCTCAGTTGAAATTCCTTGCTTGTCTAATAAACCTTCTAATCTAAGATATTTTGAAATCTGCCAAACTTCTGTGTTAGTGCTGCCACCTTGTGGAAGTTGCTGTGTGCACTTCTCTTGATATTTCTTCAGTTTACTAAAGCTATTAGAATGGGTAGAATACTCAGGGCAGTGCTACAATCTGAGCATGCTCGTAAACTCATTTGAATTTTGTAGTCACAGTCACTCCCTCAGTGAGAGAACCCATTTGACAAAGTATGGGATTTTTTTTAAACTGCTGTTTTTTTTTTCTTTTTAAACTGTATTTGTTTGTTTAAACATGTTTAGGTTGTACTGGTCATGATGTTAATATGTGTTTGATTTTGGCTGTGGTCTGTGCCCTTTAAGCTATGAAGAGCCAAGTTTCAGAAAGATCCGTTATCCGGAAAAACCCCGATCCTGAGCATTTTTGATAACAAGTCCCATACTTGTACATGGGAATAATCTGAATTAACGCCTTCTTCCTGTAGTGCATGAATTTTCCTATGAGGAAAGGCCTTCTTTCCCACTTGCTTTGGTTTTGCTTTTATAATTCCATCTTGAACTTTCCTGACTGGCTAGTCCTCTTGTGACAAATGGTAACCCTTGCTACCTTCTTGTAAGAAACTAGACCACTTGATGACCATGGCCAAATGACCAGTGAGAGTAACTTCAAGTAGTCTGTAACCCTTGTATAGAGCCTAGTAAACAGGGGAATAATGTTATATTTAGCTCTTATGTACTGTTTCCATTGCAGTTTTACATATGGTATAAGGAATACATCCGTGTACACGCTCTCAGTGTCGGAAGCTTTCCTATTGCTGCCAGTTGGATGTAACGCTCTACTTTTATTCTTGCTAGGTTCTGCCTGGAGTGAAAGCAGCTCAGGGAGAATAACAAATTGGCTAGTTCTGAAAAACCTAACGCCTCAGGTGAGTGGCACTCTGTACTGTGCAGGTTTGATGTTCTCCTGGCATGTAGTGTTCTAACACGAGTTTTCTTGCAGATTGATGGCTCTACTCTGCGTACTCTGTGCATGCAGCATGGGCCTTTGATAACATTCCACCTGAACCTGCCCCATGGTACTGCTCTTGTCCGTTACAGTTCAAAGGAAGAGGTAGTGAAGGCACAAAAGTCTCTGCACATGTAAGTTTTTTTTTTTTTTTTTTTATGATCTCCTAGTACTGTGATTAGTTCACTAGCAATTGTTTATGGCCTAAAGTACAATTGAAGGGATACGGTCATGGGGAAAAATGCATCAGTTATTAGAGCTGCTCCAGCAGAATTCTACAAATCAGTTTTAGAAGAGCAAACATTATTTTTATACTTAATTTTGAAATTCGGACATGGGGCTAGACATTGTCCGTTTCCAGCTGCCTCTGGTCATGTGACTTGTTCTCTGATAAACTTCAGTCACTGCTACACTGCAAGTTGGACAGATATCACCCCTCTCCCCAAACAGCCTAAGGTAACCAGATAGCAGCTCCCTTACACAAGATAACAGCTGCCTGGTAGATCTCAACATTCTGCCAGAAAGCAGTTCCTTCCTAAAGTGCTGGCTCTTTATGAAATCACATGACCAGGCAAAATGACCTGAGATGCACCTACACACCAATATTACAACTAAAAAAAATCCACTTGCTGGTTCATGAATTAAATTTTATATTGTAGAGTGAATTGTTTGATTCACTTTAAAGCGATGTCTCACAAGGGTAATGTTATTGCTGGCCATGTTACTGGATTAGAATAGGCCAGTGATCCCCAACTAGTAGCTCACAAGCAACATGTTGCTCTCCAACCCCTTGGATGTTGCTCCCAGTGGCCTCAAAGCAGGTGCTTATTTTTGAATTACTGGCTTAGAGGCAAGTTTTGGTTGTATAAAAAACAGATGTCCTGCCAAACATTCTCTCCTGTAGGCTGCCAGTCCATATAGGGGCTACCAAAAAGCCAATCAGATCTCTTATTTGACATCCACATGGACTTTTTCATGCTTGTGTTGCTCTCCAACTCTTTTTTAAATTTAAATGTGGCTCACGAGCAAAAAAGGTTGGGGACCCCTGGAATAGGCGCTAGATACACCTGTCGTGTGACGTTTTCAGAATGGCAGACTGAGGAAGTGGGCCGTTGCTACTGCATTGCTGCTGATGTTAAAAGTTGTACATTCGAGACATACGGACACCTGAAATTAAACTTTTTTTTTTTACATCTATTATAATATTGGCTTTGAAAGCTACTTGTAACTTTGCCATAAAGTATTTGCATGATGCTTTTACATTACCTGTCTGGTCCCCCATGTTCCTGTATGAGGGGGCTGCCATATTTGTGCAGCAGGAGACCGTTCGCATTTAACAGGCTGAGATGGGACATTCCGGTTGCAAAGTCAGAGAGTCAGGCTTAGGAACCTCAACTAACAATTATATACAAAAACAAACCTCTCGGCAAAAAATCAACATGACCTATAGGTAACATTTAAAGAACAAGTAAACCTTTTTTTTTCTATCTGTAAATTTGCTCTAAACAGCCCCCCCGATTAATGTACCTTAGTCCCTGCTGCAAGTCTGCTCTGGTTTCTGTGTTATCAGCAGCTTGTTTCCCCTTCTTCCTGGTGCAGAGTGAAGCCCCACCCCTTAGTTTACTGAGCTGACCTTATCTCTTGGACTAGTCCTGGAGATCATTTGCATACTATGACATAGCAGAGACCAGTGTGTGTAGCAGCTTTTGCTTGGGGAAACTAGCTTACTAATGAAACACTGGCTCCCTCTTCCTCTCTATTGTGGAACAGCAGCAAAATGCACTGCTCAGTAAGCTATGGGGCGGGGCTTCACTCTGCACCAGGAAGAAGGGGAAACAAGCTGCTGATAACACAGAAACCAGAGCAGACTTGCAGCAGGGACTAGGGTACATTAATCTGGGGGGCTGTTTAGAGCAAATTTACAGAAAGAAAAAGAAAAACATTTACTTTTCCTTTAATGTAAATTTATATGTTTAAATTCATTTTTTAGTTTCAGTATCACTTTAACTGGCTGCAGCAGGCAGTATAAAGTTAAAGGGGTTGTTCACCTTTGAGTAAAATTTTAGTATAATGTAGAGAGTGATATTCTGAGACAATTTGCAATTAGTTTTCATTTTTTATTGTTTGCGGGTTTTATAGTTATTTAGCTTTTTATTCAGCAGCTCTCTAGTTTGCAGTGTCAGCAATTTGGTTTCTAGGGAACAAATTACCCTAGCAACCCTGCATTGATTTGAATAAGAGACTGGAATATGAATAGGAGAGGGACTGAATGGAATAAGTAATAAAAAGTAGCAATAACAATACATTTGTAGCCTTACAGAGCATTTGTTTTCAGATGGTGTCAGTAACCCCCATTTGAAAGCTTCAAAGAAACGCAAGAAAATTGCAAATCATTAAACTATGAAAAATAAATAATGAAGACCAATTGAAAAGTTTCTTAAAATTTGCCCTTCTACAATATACTAAAAGTTAACTTGAAGGTGAACCACCTCTTTAATTCCATTTTGTTCTGCCCTGCATTGCTGTTAAGGGCAAATTTAACAATTAGAACCAAACACACTTAAAAGAGAAGGAAAGGCTAAAACTAATTTTTATCGGAAAGATCTATATAAATAAACCAGAAAACCCTCAAAGTAATGCTGCTCTGAGTCCTCTGTCAAAAGAAACACAGCATTAATTTCCTTCTATTGTGTCACATGGGCTTCTGTATCAGACTTCCTGTTTTCAGCTTAAAACTCCAGGGATAGGGCTTGAGCATGCTCAGTTTTCTCCTCTCCCTCTCCCAGAGCTATGAGTGAGTAGGGAAAGACTTGGGCAGGAAGTGATGTACAGCACGTTAATTTGGCTGCTGCTATCCTAAACAGAGTGTTTCTAGATCAGTGATCCCCAACCAGTAGCTCGTGAGCAACATGTTGCTCTCCAACCCCTTGGATGTTGCTCCCAGTGGCCTCAAAGCAGGTTCTGATTTCTGGATTCCAGTCTGGGAAACACGGTTTAGTTGCATAAAAACTAAATATAGTACCAAGCAGAGCCTCCTGTCAGCTGCCAGACCACATAGGGGCTACCAAATAGCCAATCACAGCCCTTATTTGGCACCCCAAGAGAATTTTTCATGCTTGTGTTGCTCCCCAACTCTTTTTACATTTGAATGTGGCTCACGGGTAAAAAAAAAAGGTTGGGGATCCCTGGTCTAGAGCCTTTTACTCCAATATATAGTAAAGCATTCGGCAGAATATTTATTGTGTTATAGCTTGCACTATTGTGGTTATTGGCAATAAACTGCTTTGCTAGCTTTCCTTCTCCTTTTAGGACGTGCTTCTGTCTGTATATCATTCCAATTTTAATTCGGTCAAATCTATAAATGTTGGTTTTTTTTTGCCCAACAGGTGTGTTTTAGGGAACACTACTATACTTGCCGAGTTTGCCAGTGAAGAGGAGATAAGTCGTTTCTTTGCACAAGGCCAGACTCCTTCCCCTGGCTGGCAGTCCCTTGGCTCTGGGCACGGCCGACTGGGATCCCACGACAGTCCTCACAACATCTCCACCCGCGGAGACATCAATCACTGGAACAGTCCGGGAGCTTCTGGCTCTAGCTCTGGAGACCTTCATGGCACTTCTCTCTGGGGCACCTCAAATTATTCAACAAGCTTATGGGGTAACCCAAGCAATGAGGGCAGGGGCTTGAGCAGTCCATCGCCTGTCCGCGCTTTCCTTTCTGTTGATCAGTTAAACGGAGAGCCCATGTAGCCTTTCTTCTCTGACCTCAACTGATCATTTGCTAAAGAAGCCAGTCGGCTGGACTGTTCCCCCTTCTCAAATCTGCAGGCTTTGCAGACGGCTCTTCTGCACACTTCCCACTTTTCTTTCAGCCCAAAACATATCAGTTTGAAATACTTGAATCATGCAGGCCAATATTATAATGTGAAAAAGAAGAAAAATTCTATATATATATATATTTACACTTCCAAATTAGCGCTATTCATATGATAAATGCGTACAGTGAGCTGTGTGTATCCACTTGTAGGTTTTTTTTTTTTTCAATTCCATTCCCCCTCTTTATATTTTCCTGATCGATCGAGCTACATTTCTTATTATTTTTTTATTTTTTTGCACTGGACGGTGCTCCGTACGTTTTTTTTTTATTTGAGATGATTAGACGCAACAGCTCAAGTGTAAACTGTTTACTCTTAACGCGTGTACTTAAAAAGCAGAAGCAAGATCACATATAATGCTCATTATTTCTAAGATGCCTTGATGTACCTACCTTATTGTGGTATTACAAAGTTCTAGCTGCT
>CM044448.1:100817822-100831612 GCA_024363595.1 Xenopus borealis | reverse complement strand
GGTATTATACATGGAATTGGCACTGTATTTATCCTGCTATGTGTTCTGGGGTATTATACAAGGAACTGGCACTGTATTTATCCTGCCATGTGTACTGGGGTATTATACATGGAACTGGCACTGTATTCATCCTGCTATGTGTTCTGGGGTATTATACATGGAACTGGCACTGTATTCATCCTGCCATGTGTACTGGGGTATTATACATGGTACTAGCACTGTATTTATCCTGTTTGTAGGATTGGGTTGGTTCATATATGTGGAACTGGCACTGTATTTATCCTGCCATATGTACTGGGGTATTATACATGGAATTGGCACTGTATTTATCCTGCCATGTGTACTGGGGTATTATACATGGTACTAGCTTTGTATTTATCCTGTTTGTAGGATTGGGTTGGTTCATATATGTGGAACTGGTACTGTATTTACCATGTCATAGTTTTTTGGGGTATTATACATGGAGTTGGCACTGTATTTATCCTGCTATGTGTTCTGGGGTATTATATATGAAACTGACCCTGTTTTTATCCTGCTTTGTGAGTATTGGGTTCATATATGTTGAACTGGCATTGTATTTATCTGCCATGTGTTCTGGGTGTATTTATCCTTCCATGTGTTCTTGGGGCATTATACAGGTGTCCCACTCACTGGCACTCCGGCTCTTGCTCCATTCGGTGGACACAAATGCCTCGGTTGTGGCAGAAGCCATTGTGGCAGGGAGAATGGCAGCGAGCGGCAAGGGAACGGGCAGACAAGCACTGGAAGCCCAGTGGGCAGGAGAGCCAGTCCTTGCAGGGGTCGGCATGATCCTCTGAGGGGGAAACACAATGTGTTAGGAAGGTCACTGCTTGTACATATGGTGAGTAAAGATTAATCTCTATTAATGTGAGATTTCTCCTGTCTGATGCATGTTATAAACAGAACCGTCCTAGGCCCCCATTACTTATAATTCATCCTGTAGAACTTCTGCTGCTACTGAACTACATATCTGCTTATCAGTGGGTGCTGAGAGTTGTAGTTCAATAGCTGGAGTCTGTATACAGGGCAGCCCAAATATGAAGTGCTACTGGCACCATCTTGCATTTTGATACACACGTTCCACTTACAGACCCCCCTTGTATTGTTACACACACTGTTGCACCATTACAGCCCCTTCCCTGTTTGGGTTTCTGTGCAGCACAACTGGCTCCAGAATGACAGAACATCAGTTCATTTGCTCTACACAGGCTTTGGTTTCCCACAGAAGGACAATCATTAGCAGACAGGAATCTACAGAGGGAATCCAGAGAGAGTAGCAGCCAGGAGGCAGGTCAGTAGGTTAACTACCAGCTGAGATATTACCATATTAATTATAGGAAAAGACAGAGGAGCCTGGGCTCCATCCCCATCAGTCAATAAAACAAGCTGGAAACATAGCAAAAAGGTAGCAGGGATGATAAACAGTTGGGTAACTAGGAGATATGGTGGAGCAAAATCATTATAGGGTCCTCCCCTAAACATTGGAATAAGACATTATTTTAAAACATTTAATGGGATGGCTTCTCAGTCTACTCACCAGCCATGGAGACACTCCGGACTCTGGAGGTAAGACTGTCCTCTGACCTGCGTGATGCCCCAAACAGCCAGGAAGGGTCACTAAGAGCGAGCTCCAGTGTGTCGGACATTACACTGCCGGTTTCCACTCTCAGCTGCACTCGATACTCCAGTGTCCTGTCCGACCTACATGAACAAGAGTAACGTCTCTGCTGTTCCTCAATATATTTTAAAAGGGAGCCACAATCAACTGGAAAAACAGTCGGGGAGCAATGCAAACCTGGGGTGCCAAATAAGGGATGCAATTGGCTATTTGGTAGCCCCTGTATGAACTGGCAGCCTACAGGATGGTCTGTGCACCTGGTTCTTATACAACCAAAACCTGGAGTTCAAAAATAAGCTCCTGCTTTGAGGCCACTGGGAGCAACATACAAGGGGTCGGTGAGCAACATGTTCCTAACTAGCAACTGGTTTAGGATCACTGTACTAAAGTCTTGTCATTAACTGGGCTTGGTCTGTGTAGATGTAAGCAGGAGCATAAATTACCATCCCCGGGTACCACCTAGTCTGGTCCCTAACACCTCTGGCCTGCAATCCCCATGTGAGTGCCAAGTAGGCAAGACAGCAAGAATCGCAGGGCATTACCAGGCCACCATCACACATCATTATACCCCCATACTACTAAGTCAGAAGGGCTCTAACCTCAGGGGACCCCAATTATTAACACCCTGGGCTTTCCACAAGGGAGGAATGTACATGCTTCAAACCCTGAACATACGTGATATTTTGTATTTCAATCCAGTCAAATCCAGGCACTGCTTTATATACAGAGGTTACCTGCAAGAGAAAGGGAAGAAGACGGGCATAAAATCTGCTTTTGGTGCGTTTCTCCATGTAATGTTACTATGGCCCATTTTCTCCCGTGCCCATAAGCAAATTGGTCTCATAGTATAGTTGGAGGGTGATGCAAATCACATTTAAATATAGTCTAACGGAGCCAGAAAAATTCCAAAAGCCCTGATAACACTGCTATAGACAGCAAACAATACAGCAGCCCTATGAAAGCAGACAGGGTTTTATAAGGTTTCAGCAGCCCTTTAATAAAAGAACATCACTGCTGCTCTGAAATGTTGGGCAAGCTTGGGTTTTCTCCCCTTTCAGACTCCGTACCAACCTCTTGAAGCAGAAGCGCCTGGCAAATGTCCGACTGATCGCACAAAGCAGAGAGCGCCATGTTCATCTGCATTCTGTAGGTGACATTAATTGCTTCCACTGAAAGACAAGAGCATTGTGTTCTCAGCATACGGCCCAAATTGTGTCACTTCCTCCACTCATTGCTTCCAAATGGGTGAGAAGAATGAAACTCCCTCTAATGGCTGCAGTGTTAAAGGGCAAGGAAAGTGTAAAATAGAATAAGGCTAGAAATGCTGTATTTTGTATACTAAACATAAACATGAACTTACTGCACCACAAGCCTAATCAAACAAATGATTTATGCTTTCAAAGTTGGCCACAGGGGGCTGTCATCTTGTAACTTTGTTATACATCTTTGCAAGACTAGACTACATACACATGCTCAGTGTGGTCTGGGCTTCTTAGGGATCGTCATAAATGATAAAAAACAAAGCTGCTGGAGTTCTGCATGGCTGGTATATAAGGCAGGGGCTCCCCCTGCTGTTCATAAGTATGATTGTTTCCCTGCCAGAAGTTAGGGACCGTCTGACAATTCCTATCCACAGCACTAAATGAAGGGAGAATTTCACTGCATACAGTCAGGTCTCTTATAAAAACCGTACACATTTTTTAATTAAAGTATATTGGAGATAGATATCTTTTTCATTAAAGAAAGTAAAAATGGGATTTTATTTCTTTGCCTTTCCTTGCCCTTTAATGTCACTATCAATCTCCCTGCTTGTTCCGCTCAGGCTTGAAGCCCAGAGCTTTGATGTGGTTGCAGCAAGATTTAAAGGCTGCATAAAACTATGGATCAAGGACTCCATACTTTTAAAGGTAGGTCATCACAATCTCCATTAAATACTATAGAAATGACCCCCTGAAATAACTGTACATTAGGTGTATTGACACAGTTATTGCAGGAAATATATGAAATATATCTTGTTTAGTCCTAGGTCTCGTCTGAAAAAAACGTTTGGGTTCTATTGTAGAAAGCAACAGTTAGGGGATTGATATGTCGCCTAACCAGTAGAGATCAAGATATTCAACAGTGGAAGGAACCTCTTCACTTTGAAGGTAACAACAGGACTCATTAATCATTTGATGGGGTAAGAACTACAATATATTTCATTTTCAGTCAACCTTTAGCAGCAATTGAATTAGTCTACATCTGCCTATTCTGCTAAGCCTAACCCTAAGCTCTTAACTAGGGATGGGCGAATTTAAATTAATAATTAAATTAGCGAAACGCCGGCAAAAATTCGTCTGGCAAAAATTTGCCTAACAAAAAAAAAAAACCGACACGCCGCGCGCCAAAAATGATTTCTTTGCCAATTCGAAAATTTCGCTAGAAATTCGCTAATTTTTCGGCAAAGCAAATCTGCATAGATTCGCCCATCACTACTCTTAACCTAAACTTAGCTCTTAACCTATCCTAAGCAGGTGAGGTATATAAACAGACGTTTCACTTCTGTGTAGGAACTTGTGTTTTATTCTGGATCAGTAGTTTTCAAGCTTTTTGTTTTGGTTCAAGTCCCACTTGGAGCTTCAACCTTTAGATAACACCCCAATAGGCAAATATAAGAAAACACTGGTGTATCAGTTATTCAACTTTAGTTCCCGGAATATCTAGGGCCAGGGTGTCCAACCTGCGGCCCAGGATGGATATGAATGCGGCCCAGCTTGAAACCCTTGGTTCCGAGGAAGGATTTAGGAGTAGAAAGGAGGGGGGACTCTGGCCATTGCCCAGTTAGTAGTAATAATAATAATAATAATAATAAAATAAGTCTATTTAATATCCATGTGTCCCATATTCTAGTGCAGGGGTCCCCAACCTTTTTTGCTCGTGAGCCACATTTAAATGTAAAAAAGAGTTGGAGAGCAACACAAGCATGAAAAAGTCCATGTGGATGTCAAATAAGAGCTCTGATTGGCTTTTTGGTAGCCCCTATATGGACTGGCAGCCTACAGGAGAGAATGTTTGGCAGGACTTCTGTTTTTTATGCAACCAAAACTTGCCTCTAAGCCAGTAATTAAAAAATAATCACCTGCTTTGAGGCCACTGGGAGCAACATCCAAGGGGTTGGAGAGCAACATGTTACTCGCAAGCTACTGGTTGGGGATCACTGCTCTAGTGTATAGCTCCATTTGGTTATCCAATTGGTATTGTAGTTCTTTTCTGTGCATTTTCTTTACTTTTACAAATCAAAGGTTTTTGTGTATTTCATGTGTGGCCCCAGACAATTTTTCAATGTGGCCTAGGGAAGCCAAAAGCTTGGACACCACCCCTGATCTAGGTAATCACATAAATGTCACCAAATCTCACTATTATTTCCCATTAAGATGGTTATGTGTATATATGACAACAAAAGATATTCTGCTCAAATCTCACACTGGCTGAGTAACCCTTTGCCACTGGCAGTAACATAACTAAGCAGCATTGGGCTGAATGCAGGCCATGCACCCACCCCCTGCGGAAGCACTCTTCTTACCCCCAGCAGGCCCAAAAGGGGGGGGCAGGTCCTGGTGCAGTATCACCCCCTGCTCCCCCAGTACTTCCGCCACTGCTCCAAGCCCACCAGGAGTGGCAATCCTACAGTTTGGGAACCACCATTCTAGAAATTTTGAGATATATACATTATATCACATGGAAATTATGAAAAGAAAGAATGCAGAGAAGAAATGGCGGACACACAAAAATATACCTGGATAGGTAATAAGTGACAAATGACAAGACTGAGAAAGGGTAGTATCTTTGAGAGTGGTGCTTTTGTGACACAGACATCTTGGTGTGGCTTTAATTCCATGACAGACCTTTAAAGACTGGCAGCTGCTCATCGACAATGATTATCCGGTCCATTCCAGGCCTCCTATCACTGAGTGAGTGAGGAGTTAGCGTGGTGGTCTTCATCTGCAGCGATGTATTCAACTTAACTGTGTGTGAAACCTCTGTGATCTGTCCTTGTCCTGATCTTGCCACTATAGTTACGTTATCTTCTGTAGTAGTAATTCCATGAAACCCATTGGCAGTGGCAGGAAGCACGTTGGAGGTTGATTTGGAAGTGTCCTCATGAGTCCATGTAAAAGAAGTTGAGTGACTAGCGTTCCTTCCATTCCAGGTTGTTTCAGAAACATTAGCATGTGAATCTTTCACTGTCACTGATGTGGCAGTTGACACATATTGTGTTTCCCTTGCTTTAGAGTTTGTAGTTCTTGGTTCTAATATCAGCTCTGTCTGCCATTTTGGTCCATGCTGAGTTGAGGTTATTTGGATCTTGGAAGTTGGTGCACTCTTCAGTTCACTGGTATTTGTTTGTTCAACTGAAACTGAGGAGTCTTCTTGGGTACGGGTAGCTATTCCTGGTTGTGTTTCTGTAAATAGCTGTTGTGTTGTTATGTGGGTTTGGCCCAATGATGCTGTTTGTGTGACTATTTCTGGTTGGCTTCCAGAGTTTGTGAGTGTAGATAAATGAGAGTAATTCTCTGTGAATGAATATGGCTCTGTCCCATGGCTTGGCGTAGTCTCTATATTTGGTTCTGTCCTCCAAGATGACAGTGATCTTGGTCCAATTTCTGTGGTTAAGTCTTCTTCTGGGGCTGTTTTTAGAGCAATAGTTGTTAATATATTATTCTTTGTGGAGGATTTAGTCTGGTTATATGTGTATAGTGTTGGAAGACTTTGTGTTGAGAGCTCAGGTCGATCATGAATGCTTGTCAAGTCTTGATTGCTTTGTGTGGATCTATCTGTTTGGTTGATAGTTGAGAATTCTGTGTGGCTGATTTCAGATTCCACTGTTTGGCTTGCAGTTATATCTGTATTGCTCTTTGTAGATGTTTCAAGCTCCTTGTGTGTGGATAATGCTGGTTGGTTGTTGGTGGACACCTCTGTCTGAGTCATTGTTGATAACTCAGGCTGCGTCTCTGTGGATGACATAAAGTGGTTGTACATGGAAAGTTCTTGCTGATTCTGTGTGGTTATCTCCAACCCACTTACTGTGGATAGCTCTGGCTGGTTCTTATTGGATAGTCTTGGCTGGCTTTCTTTGGACTGTCTGTTAGTTGATAGCTCTTGTTGGCTCAATTTGGAAAGCTCAGGCTGCCCTTTTGTGTTTAGTTCAGTTGGGCTATATGTGGATAGCTCAGACTGCCTATTGGTGGATAGCTCAGGCCACCTATTTGAGGATGGATCAAGATTACTTTTTGTGGTTCGCCTAATTGTGGAGAGCTCTAACTCACTATTTGATGATAAGGTAGGCGTAAACCATTCAGACCTGTTGTGTGAAACTAGCTCAGGAAGCTCAGTTGCATGACCTGCAATGCTATATTGGCCCGGCTCAGGTAAGGTCTGATTGGAGAACAGTGGAAGTGTCTCTGTGACTACAGGATGGCTCCCTATGATTTGCGCATCCAAATCGGTTGTTGTCAAGTGTTTCTGTATAGAAGAGGTGCCCTGTGTATGTGATGTTGTATTGGAGTCTGTGAGCCCAATTCCTGACTGTGTTGCGTGTACTTTTTGGATTGGTGTGCCAAACCAGTGTGTACCTAATAATGCTGCAGTAGTTAACACTGGTGAAGTTTTTGTGGTTGTTTCATGCAATGGTATTGGAAACATAGAGCTTAACATTATATCAGTTTTTGTGGTTGGGCTATACTGGTGCACTCCTTTGGATGTGACTGATTGGCCTTGTGTGTCTGTCCTTATATTACCCTCTGTTTGGGCCTTTGAACCTTGACCTAAGTGCAATTGTTTGTTTGCATCATATTGATGTGTTGCTGGTTGGACGAATGCTAATATTGGTTGTGCCAACTTGTAAATCTCTGATTCTTTATGTGGCCTTTGTTTGGGCTTCCCGTGGTTGGTGACAAATCGATGAGCTTGGCTGTGATTATGTCTTTTTGTTGGGTTTACTGTTGTAGATTCGGACTCTGCTTTGGTTTGGGTTTCTGTTTGGACTGATGTGTTTCCTGGTCTCCTCAAATTAATGGTAGATCCAAGACTAGGTTGTGTATTAGACTGGACCTCCTCAAGTGCTTGATTACTTGAGCCTTTTTCTAGCTGAAGGACTTGTGTTAAAGTGTCAATATCTATCTCCGGCCTGGCTGAAGTCAATTTATTGGGTAACTTTTTTGTGGTAAAGTCAGGATGGATTGGTATTGCTGTTGAACTGAAATTGCTTCTCCTGCTTTGGTTCGGAGGATTATTTAACAAATCGATATCATGCTTCTTTAAAATCACTTTGGAATCACCCTCTGCATGAGCTGGTCTAGTTTCACCTGTCACATGGACATCTAGCACTTTGAAATGTAGAGGCCTTGACATTTCATTGTTCCTGTCCCCTTGAGAAGTCAAAGTCATCTTCTCTGTGCTATTTATAATCCCTTGTTCCGCTAAGACAGCTTTCGTGGCCTCTGCAGCATCTGTTGTAGAAATTCTAAGACGTTCCGAGGCAATATGAGAATTCAGCCCTGTTTCTTTTTCCAGTAATATAGCTGGAAAGGTGACATTGGAAGGGACATGGGCGATATTAGGGATTTCAATGTGGAACAAGCTTGCGTTACCATTTGCTAAAGTGCGTATGGACAAATCAGAAGGAAGCTCAATTATAGATTTATTTTTTGGTAGCCTACTGTGCTGAAGTATCAGAGAACCCATAGATATAGTCTTTCTGTCCTCATTTGGAGACTCACTAAATCCATGTTTTAATGGTCTCTTCATAGATGTCCTCCCAGGAGTGACCTGCTGGTTCTTGGCGGTGGTGGAAAGCTCTGGAGAACTGGTGGTAACTGAGTGTATTAAGCCCACACCCTGCACTGTCACATTCATTCCATCTAACAATACCCGCCCAAGACCATATGTTGTCCCAGCCAGATCTTTCTCTGCAGTCATCTTTAGATCCCTGACCTGAGGGATAGGTGCTTTTTTGCTTTTCAACTTCTTTAGAGCTAATTCCACTGCATTTCCATTTCTAAGCATCGCAGGCCTCTTTGATGAATGTGTATGCCCTGTGAGTTGTGCATCCATGGAAGGCAGGGTCTGTGATGCAGGCTCTTTGCTACTATGTTGATGGAATGTTGGAGGAGGACTCTGGATCATGGGCTGCGTAGTCACAGGGACACTATTCTTGACCATTGGAGAAGACTCTTTTGAAGATTCCAGGTCATCTGCCTTATTGGCTATAGGCTCTGCAAGGACAAACAGAAAGAAGAAATTAGACAAATATATGTTTATAAAGACAGCTTGCCTTGCCACAAAATTGTTTATTTCTGAATATATAAAAACCTCAACCAATTCTACATCTGGGGTCCTCAACCTTGAAATGTAAACAGAGTTGGGGAACAACGCAAGTATGAGAGAAGTTCCAGGTGGTGCAAATAAGACCTGTTATTGGCTATTTAGTAGCCCCTATGTGAACTGGCAGGATCTGTTTGACAGTACACCAAAATTTACGCCCAAGCCTGGAATTAAAAAATAAATCACCTGCTTTTAGGCCACTGGGAGCACTATTCAAAGGCTTGGTGAGCAACATGTTGTTCCTAAGCCACTAGTTGGGGACCAATGATCTACCTACTGTACATAATTCTTCTCCATCACTACGCCCTGAAGGAGATTCCTGAAGGACACAACATATAACCTAGAATTGCAAAATAAAAAAGCTTATGAAACAGTATAAATATTCATATTTCTGTTGCCAGTATCACTCTGAAAGGTAACCAGAGCATGCTTCTGTGGGCACTATCTTATATGGACAGGGAAAAAGTACACGGCAGAATAATGCCCTAAGTTGACTTAAAATAACCTGCACCTTTACAGCTGGGTCTATTTAAGGTTCTTTTGTTTTGAACTTAGAATTTTAAAAACTAGTGATATGTGCATCCATATGGCAAAGTTATCATGATGAACATGAATTATGGTTCTGTTCTGGCCTTGCGCTCTTGATCTTTCAGGCTCCCATTTCAACAACTGCCTGTTGTTGAATCCTAAAAAACCATGTGACAGTTAGGCCAACTGTGGGTATATTTCCTGTAATCGTGAAACAAAAAGTCATTAGTTCCTCTATGTTTTAGCAGGAATGCCGGCTATGTAATGAATGCTATGTCACATCCCCGCAGTGATGACATGAGACGCTGCTAGCTGAGATGTTTTTTCAGCACAAGGATAATTGAATTAAAACATGAATAATTTGTCTAGCAGCTAGACAACGGCTGCACCAGCTTCCACTGAAGCAGAGACCAAAGCTGAAAGTGAAATGCATGGAAAAGCCTCAACTGAGCACTATCCATCCTGCTGGTGTGTGACATTCCATAACCTACCTCCTGCAGCATGTCTTTTACCTTTATATGGTGCCTATCCGAAAAATCTGAATTCTTTAAAGGGATAATGTTTCTTTATCTTCTGTACAGTTTGCCCAGACGATGCCCCACACGTTTCTGGGCAATCTTCATGTTGCACAGTAAGTATGCCACTGAGGCTGATGGGGGGAATTGTTTTCTCTTTCAAAAACATATTCTGCCCCCCCAAAAGCTGCCTCCCTAGTGCATATATATATATATCCATATTTATAAATAAACCCATGGGTAAATACAGGCCTCTGTTGCAGCCTGCACTCACCAGGACTAGATTAGACCATTCTGCATCAGAATTAATAAATAATCAGCCCCATGGCAACAGTTTTTATGACAGAGGTAACCTCATTTTCTGCTTATGTTTTATGCTGACCCCTAGGTTTGGCTTTATTAGCCCAGAGCCCACTGAGCATGTGCAGTGCCAATGACACACAAAAGATAGTCTAACAGGATCCAAGATGGGGAGCTGCTTGGCACAACATTGAAGGCCTGGTGCTTTACTGTTATAGGGCTGCTGAACCTCTGGGCTGGTACAGTAAGTTTAGTTTTATAAAATACGTTCTTTTTATTAATAATAATAATATTTAAATATTTAGTTCTCCTTAAATAAGATGTTACATCCCATGTAGTCTATGCATATTCCATCTGTGCCCCTTTTGCAGGGAGCAGGCTGAATGTGGCAGCAGTGTTGTTATTACCCCATAGTGTCAAAGCCGAGCGCAATCCCTTTTCCATGGGGTTCTCCGCTCTGGGGTCTCCCCAGTGAATCATAGTTCTGCTCCATGGGACGGCAGCCAAGACAGCTCCATTGTTTGCAAACACCCCCGCCAACATGAGCTCTTCCCCGTATGATTATCAACAGTCTCTGGCTTCAGTGCACAGACCATATACAGGGAAATATTACTATCAGGGCTCAACTGTTTGTCCAGATCCCTAGGACTCCGCCTCAGAATAGCAATTAATAAAGGGCCAATAAAAGGGGAAGCAGACAATTTGCCATTGTCCTTAGTCAGCTTGAAAGTGAGAGTTATTGAATAGGAGGGGACCTGAATAGAAAAAATAATAAGATAATTTTAAAAAATGAAGCCTCGGTCAGAATAAGTCAGCTTTACTTTTGTTGTCGGGTCAGTTATCTTATCAACCAAACGGCATTTTTAAGCAGAACAACTGAAAGGTTGCTTTAAACTGGATCAGCTATAATATACTAAAAGCTCATTTGAAGGTAAACCTCCCCTTAAACGATAAGTAAACCTTTAAAATAAGTTAATGTAAGATTGATAAGAGAGATATTCTAAGCACTTTTATCATTTATACTCATTATTACTTTGTTTTTATTCCAAGATTCTGAGACAATTTGCAATTGGTTTTCATTTTTTATTGTTTGTGGTTTTATAGTTATTTAGCTTTTTATTCAGCAGCTCTCCGGTTTGCAGTGTCAGCAATCTGGTTGCTAGGGTACACATTACCCTAGCAACCCTGCATTGATTTGAATAAGAGACTGGAATATGAATAGGAGAGGGACTGAATAGAATGATAAGTAATAAAAAGTGGCAATAACAATACATTTGTAGCCTTACAGAGCATTTGTTTTTAGATGGTGTCAGTGACCCCCATTTGAAAGCTGCAAAGAAACAGAAGAAAATTGCAAATCATTAAAAAACTATGAAAAATAAATAATGAAGACCAGTTAAAAAGTTTTTTAGACTTGGCCCTTCTACAATATATTAAAAGTTAACTTGAAGGTGAACCACCCCTTTAATTACACATTTACATTGAAATGAATTGTAAATGGTGGAGGTTTGGGTGAAGTCAAGCTGTTACATGATCACAATGATGCTTTCTGCTCCATTTAATTCCACCTACGATTATTGCGAAGGATTACACTGGCGAGGTCGAACTGACTTACTACCCGGGTAACAAAGCTGGAGGGCTGCAACTCTAGAGGGCCCCAACCAACAACAAGGTATGCGAACTGTTATCCAGATTTTCCGGATAATGGATCCTTACGTAATTTTGATCTCCATACCTTAAGTCTACTAGAAAATCATATACACATTAAATAAACCCAGTTGGGATCAAGTACAAGTTATTGTTTTATTATTACAGAGATAAAGGAAAACATTTTTTGAATTTGCATCTTTTCATTATAATGGAGTTTATAAGAGAAGGCCATTCTACAATTCGGAGCTTTTTGGATAACTAGTTTCCAGATAATGGATCCCATACCTGTAACTGTATACCTATACGTACAGTATTATCGTTTATAGAATAGCAGATCTAGTTGTTGTTTTCCCTACACTTACCACTAGGTGTCCCTTTCTCTCACACACCATGAACTGCATAGAGACTAGTGATGTGCGGGTCGGGAAAAATCTGACTCGCACCTAACCCGCCCTCCCTCAACCCACGCCCGACTTCCGGGTTCCTTTTATAGACCTGCCCCTGTCCCGCCCCACCGATCACGTAAAAAAGGGGCGGGGTGAGCAGTTGCGCATCTATAGAAATGTAAGTCAGAAGCCAGCAGTGCAAGGTGGCGGGCGGGGAGAGCAGGAAAAAGAGATCAACCTGGACCCGCCTGCCACCCGCAAATTGGGTCGCAAGGTTGGCCCAAATCCATCAGACCTGCGGGTCCAGCAGATATCGGGCCGGCCCACACATTACTAATAGAAACACCTACCAATAGGTATGGAAAAACAAATACTTACCCATGCCATCACCCCAACTTCATTCTTTAAAGACACAGACCATGAAATGCACAGGTTTGAGATCCAAAGAGAAAATACATTAGAACCCATTAAGATAGAGGTGCCCACTAGTGATGTGCAGGTCAGGGAAAAACTCAATACCCAACTCACAAAACCTAAACCCACACCAAAACCCAGAAAATGTTGAAGGACCCGCACTCAACCAGTGCCCACCTCATCTTGCCCTGTAAACTACTACAGAGAATCTTCAGGGGCAGAGGAGGACTATACGTCCCCAATCCGACCTACCAACCATAACCTGTAATGGTCGTCCAAAGTTCTACTCAAACATGGCCAACAGGTGGTCAACCCATGGGCCACTGTGGGTTTCAGATCAACCTGCACATCACTAGCGCCCACCATCAGTCTTTTCAGCTGCAATGGCCTTTATTATTTCCTTAGTTGCCCTCTGACATTCTGTTGTTAGTCCTTATTAAGTCTACATTGGTTCTAGAAACCCATAGCAACCAATATGCAAATGACATTTGCTGGTTCCCTGTTTCAAGTTAACATCTGAGTGGTTGCTAAGGGTAGCTAGACCCAGTAGTACTTTTCATTACACGGCTTTCTTGGATTTTTTTTCTCTTGCTTTATAATGATAGCAAAGTGGGGAAAGTAATGGTTGGAGTGAAGGTCATCCCCAACACTGCACCCAAAGGAATACTGCCCTACATGTAATAGCACCTCTAGAGTATTTGGGGGTTTACATCCCCTTTTAAATGGCCTTACTCAGTCATGTAGATGAAGATAAAGATGTTCCCCAGATTTAAATGAAGTACAAATAAATCAAGGGAGCCAAATCCCAGAGGAATAAAAGAAATTATTCAAGAAGTTGGAATGAAGCGCACACACGGCTATGGGATTATGGGACTATGGTAGGGTGGGCATTTATCATTTACACTGTGGGTAACACAACTGCACAGATACACAAGGCTGTGAGTGTGACAACCCCATGCTTGGCTAGAGCCCAAACACCTGGTGTGTATATATATA
>CM044448.1:100777419-100788658 GCA_024363595.1 Xenopus borealis | reverse complement strand
GATTAATTATATCTTAGTTTGGATCAAGTACAAGCTACTGTTTTATTATTACAGAGGAAATGATTTTTAAAAATTTGGATTATTTGGATAAAATGGGAGTCTATGGGAGACTGGCATTCCATAATTCAGAGCTTTCTGTATAACGGGTTTGAGGAGAATGGACCCCATACCTGTGTAACAAAACATGGTCCCATATTTGGGAATGTACCAAAATAACCATCACATAGGATCGGGCATTATTTCAGATAAGTAATAAATCAGTAACTGGAAAGGCATCTCCATTACTCACACTGAACAAATAGACGAACATTTGTACTTCACTCATAGACATCTTTTTTGTCTGCAATGTAATCTACAATCTCCTGCGGTGTCATCAGCTTCTCTCCGTCTGCGTCTGGAATTTCAAAGCCTGTGGAGAAAGAGGAAAGAGCTTCACCTACTAGAACAGGAATGGTCATGGAAACAGGGTTGTGCACAACATAATGCAATTAAACAGCACTGACACATACATCCTTTTACAGCTCTCTCAATTTCTCTGAACGTATAGAACTGTTGCAGGCAGAATGAATACTGAAGTACATTTAAAGGGGAAGGAAGCCCCCAGGTGCAAACTCAAACCCCCCCCCCCTCCCCCCAACCTACCTCTCCCCCCGGGTTATTGCCCCTAAGTCCCTACTTACCCATTCAAGCAGGTCCCCTTCAGCAATGTTCACAGGGGCCATCTTGTCTTCCAACGGATTCTTCCTGGATCTGACGGCGATGGATTCACATGTGCAGTAGGATGCTGGTACTACTGTGCATGCGCCGAAAGTTCACAGAGTTCGCGATTGAACTTCGTGAACTTTGGGCCCATGCGCAGTAGTACCAGCATCCTACTGCACATGTGCCGCCAACGGAGCAGGATCCAGGAAAAAGAGAAGGCGGCCCCATGAAGAAGCCGTTAGAAGAGAAGATGGCCCCTGTGAACATCGCTGGAGGGGACCTACTTGAAGGGGTAAGTAGGGACCTAGGGTGAATAGCCCAGGGGGAGAGGTAGGCTGGGGGGAGGAGGGAGGGCGGCTTGAGTTAGCACCGGGGGGGTTCATTCCCCTTTAAGGTGTGCCTCCCCATTAACCCGGTCTGGACTGCACCAAGTGTAGGGTGGAGCAAGTCAGTATAAAAACACATGGACAAATATAGGCAGCAGGGCATCCCTAGAGATCTTCCTAACAACTGCCCTTCCCACTCATGTCCTGTTCCAACCCTATTAATTTCCATAACAATGCACTGTTCTCTTGCACATGCTCCCTACTCCTCCAATTAACACCTGACCCTGGCTTAGTACCCAAACTCCATGCTCCTGCAGAGGAAACCTTATACATGTGCCAACTCCCTCAAGCTTTGCGTCACCATGTGCATCTTCACTTGCCCACGAGATCGACTCACTCCTCTATAATGGCATGATGATCTAGTTGCAACCAAGACTGACAGTCAGAACTCACCAAACTCATCTTCCATGGCCATGATTATCTCTACTTGGTCCAAACTATCCAAACCAAGGTCTTTCATGAAATGAGAGCCGACAGAGAGCTTTGAGAGACAGAGAAAGACACAACTAATGTCACCGTGATAATGCAGAGAAAGAATTACACAATCTATAATAGGGTTTATAAATGACAAGTAAAATACATCCTGTGTTTGACATGGTCACATGATAGGGGGTGCATTGTTCCCATATTCCACAGAAAACACATCCAGACAAATGAAACAGTTTATTGGCCTTCTCAACATATCTGGCTGGTTAGAAAATGTTACTAGGTAAGGACCATATAGGTGTGTTGAAGAGGTCCACTTCCACAAGGTTTATTGGTGATCAGCCCAATCTGGCCCTGTATGTCTGCCCAAATCAGGCATAGTTTGCAAATTTAGTGACTGTGCCCAAAAAGGGGACCTTGCCTCGCCCAATTTATAGATTATTTCCCCTGATTTTAATCCCTTACACTTCAGGCCACAAAATGAAAATGTGTGGACTGGTCCTGCTCTCAGCCCCTGCTGTAAAATTAACGAGTTTGTCTCCTTCTAGTGGACTGTATAACAACTGCTCTGTGCACTGTAATTTATGCAGGAAAACAACATTTTCACAATTAGGAAGTAGCAACCACTGCTACAAAAGTCTTAAAGGGATCCTGTCATGGGAATACATGTTTTTTTTTTGAATGCATCAGTTAATAGTGCTGCTCCAGTAGACTTCTGCACTGAAATCCATTTCTCAAAAGAGCAAACAGATTTTTTTATATTTCATTTTTTAAATCTGACATGGGGCTAGCCATTTTGTCAATTTCCCAGCAGCCCCATGCCATGTGACTTGTGCCAGCACTTTAGGAGGGAACTGCTTTCTGGCAGGCGGTTGTTTTTCCTTCTCAATGTAACTGAATCGAACACAGTGAGACATGGTTTTTACTTTTGAGTGTTGTTCTTAGATCTACCAGGCAGCTATTATCTTGTGTTAGGGAGCTGTTATCTGGTTACCTTCCCATTGTTCTGTTGTTAGGCTGCTGGGTGGGGGAAAGGGAGGGGGTGATATCACTCCAACTTGCAGTACAGCAGTAAAGTGTGATTGAAGTTTATCAGAGCACAAGTCACATGACCAGGGGCAACTGGGAAATTGACAATATGTCTAGCTACATGTCAGATTTCAAAATGAAATATAAAAAAAAAAACTGTTTGCTCTTTTGAGAAATGGATTTCAGTGTAGAATTCTGCTGGAGCAGCACTATTAACTGATGTGTTTTGAAAAACAATTTTTTCCCATGACCGGATCCCTTTCATTTTCAGATCATTATCATTATGTGCTTAGGAAAAGATACATTGGAAATATATATAAATCACTATACAATATTCTTTAAAGGTATTCTGTCATTATATTTATGGTGTAGTTTTTATTTCTAAATTACTCTGTTTACACTGCAAATATTTCACTTGACCATGTAAAATGTCATTCCGGAATCAGCAAGTGTATTTATTTTAGTGTAGGTGCATCGCAGGTCATTTTGCCGGGTCATGTGCTTTCAGAAAGAGCCAGCACTTTAGGAGGGAACTGCTTTCTGGCAGGCTGTTTCTCCTACTCAATGTAACTGAATGTGTCTCAGTGGGACCTGGATTTTACTATTGAGTGTTGTTCTTAGATCTACCAGGGAGCTGTTATCTTGTGTTAGGGAGCTGTTATCTGGTTACCTTCCCATTGTTCTGTTGTTGGGCTACTGGGTGGGAGGAAGTGAGGGGGTGATATCAGTCCAACTTGCCATAAAGAGTGACTGCAGTTTATCGGAGCACAAGTCACAACTTGGGGCAGCTGGGAAACTGACAATATGTCTAGCCCCATGTCAGATTAATAATTATAAAAAAAAAATCTGTTTGCTCTTTTGAGAAATGGATTTCAGTGCAGAATTCTGCTGGAGTAGCACTATTAACTGATGCGTTTTGGAAATAAAAAAAGACAGTATCTGCAACTCCCAGTATCCTGCAGCAGTTAAATAATAATAATAGGAGATCACCACAGGGGCAAGCAAGGTCCCCCATGTGCACTTGGGTCATTCGGTTAGAATCTCTCTAGCAGGAGGGCAGCGCTATTACCTTTTCAGGGTCGATCTTGTCGTACAATTTCAAAACATATAAAACCCTTTCAGCGATGTTCTCCAGTGTGAGGGGAGGGAGGTCTCCATACTGGCGGCATAACTGAAACAAGGAGGTGGAAACCTGCACAGAAAACAAAAAAAAAGGACAAATATGTCATTGAGTTTGGAGGATAGAGGATGATCAGGCGCTTGCCTTGTGCAATACAATTATACTGGACAGACTTTCCCATATAAATCACTAGAGCAAGGAATCATTAGCTTGCCAGGGGCAGTGTCTTTTTATAGGAGGATTGAGAAGTCCCTTGTATGTTATTATTATCAGGCAAATAACCTTCACGGCTTAGGAAATATCTGCATCTTCCTCATAAATGCATTTGATTAATATCTGCTCCCAGTTCCATGTGTTTCAGCTTTAATCAGCTCAGGAAAGATGATGTATTATCATATATATATATATATATATATATTCCCATGAAACAACGATATGCAGTCTATCCCTTCACTTACTAAACTGTACTCCTGTTAAATGCCAATACAGGTTTTGGACCTGTATCCAGAATGCTCGGGACCTGGAGTTTTCCTGAGAATGGATCTTTCTGTAATTTGGATCTCCACACCTTAAGTCTACTAGAAAATCATGTAAACATTAAATAAACCAAATAAGCTGGTTTTATTATATTTTATATATATCTTAGTTGGGATCAAGTACAAGCTACTGTTTTATTATTACAGAGAAAAAGAAAATCATTTTTAAACATGGAATTTATGGGAGACCGCTGTTCTGTAATTTGGAGCTTTCTGGATAACAGATCCCATACCTGTACAACGCCATTGGCTTTTTTTTTTTTTTGCACTTTGCACCCTGTCCAACTGGAGCAGCACTTTGAGTTCAAGGACCTGCCCTAGGTTGATGAATACAGAGCTGAATGGAGCAGCAATGTATTCATGAGTGGTAGGGAGGAAAGTATGCAGTGCTCTGGCATTCACTGCTCTTTTATACAATGACTCCCCTGTTTGCCACATATTTATTTCTTCATTCACCTTATATCTGAATTCCATAAAGGCTACAATTTGGTAAACAATTGAAACACAATGTGATAGAGAGCTCCTCTCTCAGCCATGAGGGATCTATGACGGCGCTAAATCTCAATAAGAGTTCTTATTGGTCGTGAGGGACAGCAGCCGTGTGTGACAACATATATAGCGACTACTAGATACCCAATGGAACTAGGGAAAGTGTACACAACAGTAGTGTCTTCCTATTGGTTTACTTCTGTTGTGCAGGTATGAGACCTGTTATCCAGAATGCTCAGAACCAGAAAGTCATTCAACTTTGTATCCAGCAGCTCTGCAGTTTGCAGTGTCGGCAGCCTGGTGGCTAGGGTTTAAGTTACCCTACCAACTATGCAGGGATGGTAGATTGGAATATGAATAGGAATGTTCTGAATAGAAAGAGGAGTAATAAAAAGTAGCAGTAACAATACATTTGTAACTCTGGAAAGAATCAGAAGAAAAAAGCAAATGATTATAAAACTGTACAAAATAAATAATGAAAGCCCATTGAAAAGTTGCTTAGAACTGGCCATTCTATAACATTTACCTTAAAGGAGAATTCAACCTGTTAAAAAAAGAACCCGTAGCCCCAGCCTAATTTGCCCCCCCCTCGGGAAATGCCACAAACTTTTTACTTTCCCTCTGCGCATATTCTGTCCTCGGGGTTAATGGACGCCATCTGCTTTCTCCATCAATCTTCGTAAGCAGAGTGGAGATTCAGTGCATGCGCAGTTGGAGTAATTTTTTGGTCCCCGAACAACAACTGCGTATGTGCCAAAAGTCACTAAAATGTCCAAAAATTTTCGTGACTTTCGGTGGATCTGCAGTTGTTCGGGACTGAAAATTTTTTCCAACTGCACACGCGCCGAAAACGCCAGTCTCCTTCCGAAGATTGACGAATTAAGAAGATGTTGTCCGTGAACCTCAAGGACAGAAGATGCGCCAAGGGTAAGTAAAAAGTTTGGGTCATTTCCGGGGGTGGGGGGCAATTTGGCTAGGGGGAGGAGGGTCTACATGGGGTGGGGGGTACGGGTTTTTTTCCTAACAGGTTGAATACTCCTTTAAAGGTGAACCAACCCTTTAAGACAAAACAGACATTGAATAACCTTCATTTAACCTGCTGCCATGTGACTAGTACAGAATCCCATACAGAACACTGCTCCAAAGCCGACAGCCCTGTTCACTGGTAGCCATTTAAACGGACCAATCACATAATTCCTATAACCACAAGGTTATTTTCAGTTTACCATCCCCCCATAAGCATTCAACAAACTGCTCATAGAATGAAAACACTAATGCTCCCACTTCAGTAGGGCAACATCATCTCAGGGAGGCACAGTCACAATAGTCATTTTCAATGGATTTAACTTTGGTGGCTAAAGACTACGGGATGGTTTACACTCAACACAGAAACCTTCTCTCCTTTTGGGTGAAATCAATCTAAAAATCCCCCCAAAAAATAACGACTTTTTCCAATTACTTTCTATTTTGTACGAGTCACCGTTTTTCAAACATTGAAGTGTAAAGTGTAATTTTTCCCCTTCTAAAGCAGCTCTGGGGGGGTCGCCGACCCTGCAAACTATTCTAAACCGATTCATTTAGTTGATCAGTGTGTTTGTCCCTGCTGAGCAGAATCTCTGGGTTTCATTACAGGCAGCTGTTAGAATTGATACAATAGTGGCTAATACTCCAGAGATGCTGCTGAGAAACTAAATGTTGCAAAATTATAACAGTTCAGAGTCTGCACCTGAAATACTGAGCTGCCAGATTCAAACACCAGAGACACCAACATTCAACTTTAAACTTAGATTTTGGAAAAAAAAAAAACTAAAAAATAAATAATGTTAAGTAATTAAGTCTTTATTTCTTATGAACAATATGAAAAAAATGGAAAAGTGGCCTGCAGTTTTCTGCTGATAGGAGGATAAGTAAATACAATCACCTGGGGGGTGCCTAACTTTTGTCACTCCCCAAGTATAACATGCCTTTTCTTCTGCTTTAATCAACTGAATGGTTGCTAGGGTAATGTGGACCCTAGCAATCAGATTGCCAACACTGCAAACTGGAGAGCTGCCTAGTAAAAACCTAAACACAAAAATAAAAAGGCAGTTGTGAATTGTCTCAGAATGTCTAAAAGTTAATTTAAAAGTGAACAACCCATTAAAAGACAAGGAAAGTGTAAAATAGAATAAGGGTAGAAATGCTGTATTTTGTATACTAAACATAAACATGAACTTACTGCACCACAAGCCTAATCAAACAAATGATTTATGCTTTCAAAGTTGGCCACAGGGGGCTGTCATCTTGTAACTTTGTTATACATCTTTGCAAGACTAGACTACATACACATGCTCAGTGTGATCTGGGCTAAGCTTAGGGGTCGCCATAAATAATCAAAACAGCACAAGTCAAATAATATCTGCCAGAAGCCAATACAGCAAGACTGATTAATAATCAGAATATACAGACTGCACTGGGTCCTGTGTTGTCATGTAATCTAATGTGGATTTTATAGTTTTTGTATTGTTTAATACAAACTTTCTCCAACTCTGCAGAACCAGTGGCTGCAGCAAAATAATCCTCCAAATAGAATCCCAGTTTGTCTGTTAAATCTGGCTCCATGATCTTTGTCCCTGCAGCTGGAGTTGGAAACAGTAAAGGGGATGTAAAGGCAAAAATAAAATCCAATAAAAATCTCTACACAGTCACTGACTGCACTACAGGGAAACAAACAAAGCTGCTGGAGTTCTGCATGGCTGGTAAGTAAGACGGGGGCTCCCCCTGCTGTTCATAAGTATGATTGTTTCCCTGCCAGAAGTTAGGGACCATCTGACAATTCCTATCCACAGCAGTAAATGAAGGGAAAATTTCACTGCATACAGTCAGGTTTCTTATAAAATCTGAACACATTTTTTAATTAAAGTATATTGGAGAAAGGTTCCCATTTCATTAAAGAAAGTAAAAATGGGGTTTTATTTTTTTGCCTTTCCTTGTCCTTTAAAACAGCAGGCGAAATGGAGTGTAAAGGCAGCACTGTGATTAGCTGTCGCAGATGAGCGAAGGTCAGTTAAGACGCCTGTCTGTACAAGTGCTAGGGTCAAGATCTAATAACTTAAGGACAATTTTCTAGCAACAGCTGAAAGAGCGTCCCCTTCAGCCTATGGCAATTGCATCTCACAAGTTAAACGTGGTTGAGAGCCTACAAAGGGCAACTGAGTGTAAGTTTCTCCTAACAACACAAGCACCCACTCCCTACCCCATTTATTTGCCCTTATTAACTAGTGCTGCACATATGCAAGTACAGGCAAGTCAATGTCAGAGATCATGCTGCTCAGTTGCACGTGGGTGAGTTATAGAACTGAAACTCAACTGGGGCTATACAGTCTAACTCATCGCCCAGCATTCCTCCCAATCCTGCAGGCAAAGGACACTGGGAATAGTAGTTCTGCACACATCTAGGATTTCTGCCTATGGCTGCACCGTATTAATAAAAATCCACTGACAGATGTGGTGCGCTGACTGTATAGGATTGTCTCCCTACTGACACAGGTACCGGTCTCCCCATTGACCCCTGTCTGGCCTGTCCTGGCTCCCCCTTACCTGGGGCACGAGTATAGGAGCAGTGGTGGAAGGACGTGCCAAGGTTGAGCGTGACCGGCATGCCGCGAGGCTCAGTGCAGGCAAAGAACGTCGTGGGAGAGTGCGGAGAGCAGCGCGGACACACACACAGAGGGCACGGGAAGCCATGGCGGACAGCTGCTACCCAAGCTGCACCGCGGCGCACACGAAACCAGTCAGACTTCCGGCGGCGCTGACTAGATTAACCCGTACCATAGAGAATAATGGATAGATTGTCCCTAACAGGCGTCAATTGCTCTCAGGTGATAGAGATGAGTAGTGAATAGAAAGTCTCTGTGCCAGGCAAATATATTGAAATGATAATCTGCGCCTAGAAACTTTTTTTGGTGTTCCCTCAGTTTGTCAACATAGCAACAGCTCAGTATAGTATAGTGCGTGGTTGCACCCAAATTGCAACCACGCGAGGGAAAAAGTTTAGGGTTGTCCACTTGCTGAAAATGATCTTTGAGTATGATTTAGGATAAGGGAATGAGATTCTGAGACAATTTGCAAATAGGTTTAATTTTTTTTTTATTATGTGAGGGTTTTGAGTTATTCTTGAGTTATTTTTATTCAGCAGCTCTCCAGGTTGCCGTTTCAGCTGTCTGGTTGCTAGGGTCCAAATTACCCTAGCAACCATGCAGTGTTAGATTGGGACTCCAGGGGTCCACCCAAAAACCTTAGACCAGGGGCCCACCATAAAACCTTAGACCAGGGGCCCACTCTCTGTACTAATATTCTTCATCTCCTCAATCCAGTGTCCTGGAGCACCGAAAAATACCCGAAGTCACGAAAAAAGCTGAGATTGAAGTCCTGAAGCGGTGAAAAGACTGAAAGTCATGAAATAAGAAGTTGGAGTCCTGAAGCCATGAGTTCAATTCTACTGAACACCAATGTGTGTTTTTTTTAACTTGTAAGGGGGGCCCTGGCACCAATGCTTGTGTAAAAAAAAATTTTTATGGGGGGCCCTGACACCAATGTTTTTTTTTTAACTTATAAGGGGGTCCTAACCATCAATAGCTTTGCTAGCTAGTGCTGATGTCTGTGTGGTCTTTTAAGAGTGATGTGGAATGGGCGGGATCAGGGGTGGTGCTTGGGCAGGGCGCAGGGGGCCCCAAAACTTTTGTTGTACGGGCCCTGTGATTTCTAATGGTGACCCTGCCTTTTCTATGTGGGAAAAGTACTGGGTGGAGGTACTGTTGAGTCCCTAATAAGGATTGGTATTATACTAAAACATGTAGAGCAGGTAGATCGGGATCTACCAGTAGACCTTTAGCTGGACCTTTAGCCTTCATGACACAGTCCTGTCCTGGTTCTCTTCTTACCTCACCAATCGTTCCTTCAGTGTCTCCTACAACAGAGTAACATCTTCTCCCCTACCTCTTTCTGTTGGGGTTCCTCAAGGCTCTGTCCTGGGACCCTTATTATTTTCTTATTTTACATATATACTTCCTTCCTCGACAAATTAATCAGCTCATATGGTTTCCACTACCACCTCTACGCTAAACATACTCAGATCTATCTCTCCTCTCCTGATCTCAACCCAGAACTAACTTGTGTCTCCTCCTGCCTGTCCGCTATCTCTACTTGGATGTCACAACGACCTTAAATTAAACCTCTCCAAAACGTAAACGGTTCTCTTTCCTCCAACTGACACCAGTAACATCCCGGAAGTATCCATCACAGTTAACAATTCCTTCAATATTCCATTCTGCAACAACTGCGCATGCGCCGAAAGCCATGGAAATTGCCAAAGCACTGGAAGAAAACCCGAAGATTTCCAAAGTGCTGGAAGATGGTGCTGTGCCTTGAATCTGCAGCTAGGGGTAACTAAAGAGTTAGGGGCATTTACCATGGTAGAAGCTAGGCTGGGGGGGGGGGGAGAAGGGAGAGCGGTCTATGTGGGGTAGGGTTTTTTCTTAGTTAAGTGTTTAATTCTCCTTTAAGGGTAGGGGCAGACGGGCATATTTGGGGAGATTTCGTTGCCTGGGTGACAATCTCCCCGAACTGCCTTTCCCCTGCCTTCCGTTTGCCTGTGCTAATGCAATGGCTTTAATTTCCGAAGTCGCCCGAAGTTTCTTTGTGAAACCCCTACCCTAAAGGGATTGTGTTGTGGTTTTTATGGTTTTGTTTTTATTACTTAATTACACTGTGTGTAGGCACCATCTCAGGTCAATGTGTCAGGCAGGGCTGGGACAAGGGGTAGGCAGAGTAGGCACGTGCCTAGGGCGAAAAGATGGGGGGGCGTGTACCTGCTCTGTAGCCTACCTCATGTCTGGTCCACTCACTCCCCGTCCTCTCCTGGCGCCTATGCACATGCTCGACAGCTTCAGCTCGCACAAAGTGACGCCGGTGTGCATGCACGAGGTGACGCTAGCGTACAGTCCCTATTAAGTCCTCAAGGCCAAATTGTATCCAGTCTGTATGTATCCACCACATTTCTAATGCTGTCATTGCTGTCAAGAACCACAAGATGTCACCACTGCACAGACCATCATGTGTTCATTATTTCATATGTTGAATTATAGAAGAAAACTAAATGTGTAAAAATGTAACATGAAGAATCTGACGTATGTATGAATGTCAGATGGAGTTAGAAGGTGCCCATGTGTTGTGTAGCACTGAACAACTGGGAAACATTTACACCCAGTGATACAGATGGAAGAAGTTCCTATTCTATGTTATAGCCACATAGAATACCATGTGGCTAGTGAGAGAGTAAGGAGGAGGGCCAGTCCATATACACAGAAGAAGCTCCGGTGGGACAGTGTAAGATCTGCAATATCTGTACTACTTCTTACAGGTAAAACCTAATGAGTTAATTACTAAAATGAGCTACAGAATAAACGTCAAGGTAAACAAACTCTATAATATATACAGTGGTGTGAAAAACAATTTGCCCCCTTCCTGATTTCTTATTCTTTTGCTTGTTTGTCACACAAAATGTTTCTGAT
>CM044448.1:100748062-100764208 GCA_024363595.1 Xenopus borealis | reverse complement strand
CTGTTTAGAGCAAATTTACAGAAAGAAAAAGAAAAACATTTACTTTTCCTTTAAGGTCTTTTATGTAGGGTTCAAGTCCAGCTGGTGGTTGCCTCATGGCTTTGTGCCGTGACTACCGGATAATGGCAGACAATCCAAAATATGGTATTGGTCTGAACGAGACCCATTTGGGAATAGTCGCTCCATTCTGGTAATGCTGACCATTTTTTTCAAAAATGCTTTCTCCATTTATGTACATTTTATTTTTTGCTAGGCAAAGTTAATTTGATGTTATGTTATAGATTTATGATTAAGGGGGTTTTCTCCCGAAACGAGTCAGGTGTTATGGATCCTTCCTACTTGGAATAAAAATCCCTATTCTTTTATCCGGAGTGCCGCTGGTCTGTATTTTCTTTTCCGATTGTGGTTCAGCAGAGGCGCTGTTGGCTGAGCACCCGGCCCTAGAGTGGATATTACAAGCACAGTATACAATGATGGGTGAGTCTGGAGCGGGTCCCCCTCTTTTCTGACATGTTATAGATTTAGCTGTATATATGTTCAATTGCTGAAGGCCAGTGGCATATAAGGTGTTTTGACCCCCAGGGTGTTCTTGGAGAATCTGTGCAATCACAATGCCTTTTCCTTCCAGCAGTTTATTGCAAAAGGCTCTGTCTATGGGAGATGCTGTCACTGATATAGGTAAAAAGTAGAGTTGGTATATCTCAGTTCTCTTTAATAGTACATCACTGATCAAAATACCTCTTATATCATAGACCTTTTAGTCTGGCTGTAAATTCATCCACAATAAGACATGAATCTATTTTCATATGGTGTTTTCCTTGATTGACTCTAAGAGGCACATTTATCAAGGGTTGAATTCATGTGAGTTTTTTTCAGTTTTTTTTAAACTCCCATGAACTTGAAATTCGACCAACCGTTTTGACCATAATACACCTTGAGACTTTGAATTTAGAATTTTCATTTCGACCCGTGATAAATCTGCCCTCTAGGCACAACAGGCTGAAGGGCTCTGCTGCTATCAGCCAGGCCCGGACTGGCAATCTGTGGGTTAGGGCAAATGCCAGATGGGCTGCTATAAGGTCCCATAGAAAGTCAGTATTTAGTGGGCTGGTGGGGACTGTTTGGGCCTCTATGTGGGCTGATTGGGCCTCTGTGTACCTGAAATGCCAGGGCCTATTTTGATTCTCAGTCCAGTCCTGCATCAGCCTGCAGATTTTTGCAGGCTGAGAGAAACGGATCCGCTCCATGTCCCTACTCGACTAAAATCTGATCCACCTGCGTACACACACACACGGACAGAACAGTGGTTAGCCCAAATCTGCAAAAGGAAGCATCTCTGGGCTGATCTCTGCTGTGACTGTGCACACACAGGCTAATCAGATTCAAATCAATTGAGGAGGGACACTGAGCAAATCCACTTCTCTCAGCCTTGAAAATACAGACTGAGAGCAGCATAGCTCTTCAACCCGTGTGCCCACAGCCTTACCCTTCTTGGCCCCATATTGAGATCTTACTCAAAGGATACTCCCCACTGATAATAAGCTAATGTGGAATACAGTCTGATGGTGATGATGATGATGTAGTACCACTACATGTGATACAGTATTATTTCTCTGTTAGGTTCAAGGACACAATGTCAAACGTAGTTGGAAATCTTGTGACTGAGCAGGCCCTCCAGCTGGGCCAGATGTTTCCAGCTCCTGAAGCACTCAAGTTTGGGCTTGTGGATCTGTTAGTGCCAGAGGAGAAAGTACACAGCACCGTAGCCTCAGTGATGGCCCAATGGCTCACCATCCCAGGTAGATGCCTGTGGAGACACTGCAGCACTATGGAATCCTTTCTTTAAGAAATGTGTTTCTGGGGGGCACCATGGGTGTTTGCAAGTGATTGACTATTTTAAATTCATTTGTGCACTGGTTAAGCTGTCTACACACAGACTGACTGCTTGGGCAATCTATTAGTTCTGTGGGTGAAAAACTGGATATTGCACATGTAGCCTAATTCTGCCGGGAAGATTGCTATAATCAAAGGAAAAAGGAAAAGTAACACCAAAACGTTAAAGTCTTTTAAAGTAATTAAAATATAATGTACTGTTGCATTGCACTGGTACAACTGGTGTGATGCTTCAAAAAATCTACTATAGTTTATATACACAAGCTGCTGTGTAGCCATGGGGGGCAGCCATTCAAAACTGAAAAAGGAGAAAAGGCACAGGATACACAGTAGAGAACCGATTAGCTCTGTAGTATGCAATAGGATTTTTCAGACCTTATCTGTTATTTACTGTGTATCCTGTGCTTGAATGGCTGCCCTCATGGCTACACAGCAGCTTGTTTATATAAACTATAGTAGTATTTATCTGTTATTTACTGTGTATCCTGTGCTTGAATGGCTGCCCCCATGGCTACACAGCAGCTTGTTTATATAAACTATAGTAGTACTTATCTGTTATCTACTGTGTATCCTGTGCTTGAATGGCTGCCCCCATGGCTACCCCTTGCAGTTTATTGTGAGCGCACGTTCGCTCACAATAAACTGCAAGGGGTAACCCTGCATTGAATTTGAGTGCCAGTATCTTTGAATGTCTTCAAGCTTCTGAGGTCTGCCGTATCCTCCATACTGAGCACCGGGCCATTCCATGAATGTCTGGTTAGGTGAGTGCAGAGCAATATCTTCTTTACCCATGGCCCCCATGGCTACACAGCAGCTTGTTTATATAAACTGTAGTAGTGTTTTTGAAGCAAAAACACCAATTTTACCAGTGCAGAGCAACAGTACATTATATTGTCATTCCTTTTAACAGGGTCAGACTGGGGGGCCCAGGACTGATGTTGCAGGGCTCCCTGCCGGGTTCCCCTACTGAGCCACCCCGCCGCACATGCTCATGCAAACTCCTTGTATTTCTCATGACCAAGACCAATGCAGCAAGAAGATTAGTGCAGGGAACAGGACTGGGAGGCAGGGCCCACTAGAGCTGGGGGCCCACCGGGTTTTTTTTCCATTTGTTGCTGGGGCGACTAATCTCCCCGAATCTGCCCATGTGCCCTGACCCTAACACTGATCTATTCAAAAAAGGAAATGTAGGGCAATATCTGATCCAATATATACTCTTGCTGTTTAGAAATATAGTTCTTCTGGTATGTATTTGAGAAGGCTTAAACTGACCAACTGGAAATTTCCAGGCATATAAGCTTAACAATAATTAAGTAATTAAATCTTATCTCATTATCTCTTCCTCTTTTGTTTGAACAAAAGTCACTCATTCAGTTAACGTGTGGCTAATCTAGGTGCAGAATAATGATTCTTAATCCCGTATCCTTTCCTTTTCTCTTTTTGTTCAACAGACCATGCCAGGCAGATCACCAAGTCCATAATGTGCAAGCCGAAAACAGACAAACTAGTGAATAATCGAGAAGCAGATATCAAGAATTTTGTCACTTCAGAATTCCATTCAGAATTCCCTGCAGGTGTACATGGAAAGACTGAGGCAAAGGAAACAGTAGTATTAAAGGGAAACATGGGAAAACATGTTTTTTTTTTTTTTAAATGCATCAGTTGGTAGTGCTGCTCCAGTAGACTTCTGCACTGAAATCCATTTCTCAAAAGAGCAAACAGATTTTTTAATATTCAGTTTTGAAATCTGACATGGGGCTAGCCATTTTGTCAGTTTTCCAGCTGCCCCTGGTCATGTGACTTGTGCCAGCACTTCAGGAGGGAACTGCTTTCTGGCAGGCTGTTGTTTTTTCTTCTCAATGTAACTGAATAGTACTCAGTGGGACATGGGTTTTTACTATTGAGTGCTGTTCTTAGATCTACCAGGCAGCTGTTATCTTGTGTTAGGGAGCTGTTATCTGGTTACCTTCCCATTGTTCTTTTGTTAGGCTACTGGGTGGGGGAAAGGGAGGGGGTGATATCACTCCAACTTGCAGTACAGCAGTAAAGAGTGATTGAAGTTTATCAGAGCACAAGTCACATGACTTGGGGCAGCTGGGAAATTGACAATATGTCTAGCCCAATGTCAGATTTCAAAATGAAATATTAAAAAATCTGTTTGCTCTTTTGAGAAATGGATTTCAGTGCAGAATTCTTCTGGAACAGCGCTATTAACTGTTGCATTTAAAAAAAAAATTCCCATGACAGGATCCCTTTAAGGAGATGACTGTGTTTAGGAGACTCCATAACAGATGACAAACTGAACATGCTGAGCAAGTGGAAAAGATCTTTTACAATGTGAAGGTTGCTTGTTCATGTTTGTGACCATGGTTAGTTTGGTTACTTTGTTTCTATATGTTTTACTTTGAGGTACACCTCAAACCTCCACATGCCCTACATATGATATTAAAATTATACTTGTAATCTCAAGATTTGTAAGAAACCGTTTTGTTCCCATGTTTATTTGACAATTTATATGTATATTGATATAACTCCCTTTGACATGTGATTGGTTGATTTGCAGGGAGAAAAGTCCAATCATTGTGGTGGCTGAAATTACAGAGGAAGCAGGATGAAATTTAGTGTCACCAGTCAGTGATTTCTCACAAGCTCTAATAGAAAGTATCAGCTAACAAGATTTTGTATAGGGAGAAAACAACATTGAACTGATTCAGTTGCACATTACTTGCTTCAAATTGTAGGATGATTGCAGTTTATCTGAATATATTTTGTTTATTCTTGCGGGTGGAAGCTGCCATACCAAAATTGGCAGAAAATGCAGCTGCATAGAATGATAATAAATATTGCTGCAATTTGGAAGGAACTACCAGTGGTGTTTGTAACTGAGCCTCCTGCAGTGGGAAAAGAGAGAACGAATGATCAGCACCACACCACAGAGGGTAACTGATTTTTAATAAGAATGAGCTTGTGAGTGGCAAGAAGCAAGAGTGCCTGGGGGAGACGTAAGGTTGTGAGTGGTGAATGGGTAGTATCGCCTCAAGCACAAGTATTGGCCCAAATCTGTGCAATATAGTGTTCATCATCGAAGCATGGAATTAGCTTGGATTTCCCATACATTCTAAAATGATCTGTAAATATCCTTTGAAACAAAGACGTGCTTAAAACTGCAAAGGAGCTGTACAAAAAAGCTGTTAAGTGCTAAGATTCTACCAAACCCTCAAACCCTGCATTTGGCAAATCCCTTAGTACTTGTGTTTCCATGTGACGCCACACATAAAGGTTTTTTATTTTCCTTTATGATAGTTCATCACACCAGAATAATTTGGAGAGAAAATTCAAAATAAAATTCACTGCCCACCCCAAGCAGCACAGCCAGGTTTATCCACTCTATGGTTTATGTCAGTGATCCCCAATCAGTAGCTTGTGAGTAACATGTTGCTCTCCAACCCCTTGGATGTTGCTCCCAGTGGCCTCAAAGCAGGAGCTTATTTTTGAATTCCAGGTTTGCAGGCAAGTTTTGGTTGCATAAAACCAGGTGTACTGCCAAACAGAGCCTAAATGTAGGTTGACAATTCTTATAGGGGCTACCAAATGGCCAACCACAGCACTTATTTGGCACGCCAAGAACATTTTTCCTGCTAGTGTTGCTCCCCAAATCCTTTTACTTCTGAATGTTGCTCACAGGTTCAAAAGGTTGGGGATCCCTGGTTTATGTAGTCGTTTCCAAGTACCCAACCCATGGGGACCAATAATCAAATAACAACCATAATATATTTATTTCACAGAATTCTAGGCTCTCTCTACCTGGGAGAGTGGCTTTTGTATCGGTTTACTGTGAGAATTATCCCGATGACCATACACATGGCCATACCATGCCATTTCCCTCAAATACTTTGATTTCATTTCTAATATGAAGGCCCGTGAAATCACTTAAACCTTACGAAGACAGATCTCAGTCATGTTCCAGTATTTTACGATTAACTGGCATGACAACTGTGTGTGCAAGAATTAATTCATTTTTTGTCACAAGGAAAATGTTTATTTCACATAGAAGATATGATTTGAAAAAATAAGATTTAGTATTATACTTGTGCTTGTAATGTTGTCAGACTTGGATATAATACAGTTAATCTGCTGCTTGAGCATGATCCACGGGTATGCATGGAACACCAACAGCTAGAACAGTGATATTCAGTCAGAGGCCCCTGTATTTTTAAACTCCAGAATCCCTTTTGGGGGTCTACGTTGGATTAAAGGCCACTAGTTGAATTAAAGCAGTTGTATGGCATCTTATAAGGATCACACATATCATTACATCTGAGTAAAACATAATCACTAAACACAACCCAAAACTGCACAGGCCTCTATATCAGCCCTGTCTCAATCTCAAATTTAGAGTAATATATTGATGGGATCCATTATCCGGAAACCCATAATCCAGAAAACTCCAAATTACAGAAAGGCTGTCTCCCATAATCAAATAATCCAATTTGTTTTAAACGATTTCATTTTTCTCTGTAGATATGAAACAGTACCTTGTACTTGATCCAAGTATACAATGAATCCTTAATGGAAGCTGAACCAGCCTATTGGTTTTATTTAACATGTTCAGGTAGGTATAAGGTATGAAGATCCAAATTATGGAAAGATCGATTCGCTGGAAAAACCCCAGGTCCTGAGCATTCTGGATTACAGGTCCCATACCTTTATATCCTTCTATAATTCATGAGTTGTGCTATAAAAATTAATGTATAAAGGCAAAAATCTGATGTGCCCACAGGACATATCATATATTGTTCTTGCATTTATTTGAGTTTGATCTCATGTATGGCAATTACTTTCTCCATAGACCTTGATAGGACTCTGCACCATGAAGTGCTCTTAAGTGAATTAGATTGTTCTGTTGATGGCTGGAAAATGAAGATGCAATCATTTAACCTAACATGACCCTGGACGGCAAAAAGAGTGCTTGGAAGTAATTAAATATCTGGCTGACCCTATCTGATACACATCAACAATAACAGGTGATGTCTCCTTTCCATTGAATTCTTAGTGAGGTCAATTCATATCAACTGCAAATAGTGGGACTTTTTGGTAAATAGTGAAAGTGCATGTATAGTCTTTTCCTTGGAGCTTTAGTTACAGGAAGGCACAGTAGCGTAATTCTCCTTGTAAAAACAGAATTCCAGCGTCTGACATACAGTGGTGTTCTTTAAGCCAACATCAGCTCCAGTTCTACTGGGAAGTGGTCACTTACAGCGAGAGCCTGCAGAAACAACAAATAATGACATTTAGAGGCCTACTTATCAAAGGTCGAATTTCGAATCTGTGTGAATGTTTTTGGATTTCTGGGAGGACATTTAAGAAAAAATTGTGAATGGCGTAATGTTCGATTGAATGTTTCCAACTCGAAAATTCGATATTCGATTCGTACAAATCGAATTTTTCTCCCGAAAAGCTCTTAAGCTCTTTTAAAAAAATAATAAATTGTTTGTCACTAGTGAAAAAAAAAAAAAACAAATACACATTTAAGTTTAAATTCACAAACTCTTTATTTAGAAATAACTTACCGATACTCTGCTTCCGCTCCTCTTCAGAGAAGGTGATTCGGCGACAATCCATCATCAACGCTCGATTTCTCCTGCCTTCTATAGGAGATAGGCAGGGAGGAGAAATCGAGCACCGCACAATGGATCGTTGCTGGATCGCCTTTCTGAAGAGGAGTGGAAGCAGAGTATCGGCAAGTTATTTCTAGATAAATACTTTGGGAATTGGTGTTTTTTTTTTCTGTTAGTGACAAATTAATTTTTTTTAAATTGTGTTGCTGGGTCCTTTCACATATACAAATGGCTCAGCGGACCATTGATTTGTTCATTCTAATTTACATTCAAATAAAGGGATTAAAATTTGAATGTCTCATTCTGTAGGTGTTTACAGCACACTGCTTGAATAAATCTTTTTTCCAGTAGTGCCATCCAACTTTCTAGTTGATTGCATTCATAAAGTGGGGACACTGGGGACTGAGCACCTGGACTAAAGCGCTATGGGAGATTGAGCGGTCTACCAGTTTCTGAATTTCACTAAGTCTGAATTTTTAATTCAAATTCAAATTGAAGGGATACTGTCATGGGAAAACATGTTTTTTTGTCAAAACGCATTAGTTAATAGTGCTGCTGCAGCAGACTTCTGCACTGAAATTTTTCAAAAGAATTGTGAAATCTGACATGCTGCTGGACATATTGTCAGTTTCCCAGCTGCCCCCAGTCATGTGCTCTGATACGCTTCAGTCACGCTTTACTGCTGTACTGCAAGTTGAAGTTTCCCCTCCAGCAGCCTAACAAAAGAACAATAGGAAGATAACCAGATAACAGCTCCCTAACACAAGATAACAGTTCCCTGGTAGACTTAAAGCTGGCCATAGACGCAAAGATCCGATCATATGAATCGAGGATTCATATGATTTTCTGACCTGTGTCCATCTCCCAACCTGCCACTTACCTTCAGATCAAATAAAATATTAAAAAGCACAGATCAGACAACATTATGCCTTTACAGGGATCGTACGAAAGTTGTGTCCAACAAAACCTAGTGACAGTCTCCCACTGAAAATTGTATGATCGGCAATACACGCAGAGATATTATCGGCACTGGATGAAAAATGTTGGGACTCTCCACACACGGCCTGAAAATCGTACGAATCCTCGATTCGTACGATCGGATCTTTGCGTCAGTGGCCAGCGTAAGAACAACACTCAATAGTAAAAGTGAAGTCCCACTGAGATTGATTCGGTTACATTAAATAGGAGAAATAACAGCCTGTCAGAAAGTATTTCCACCTGTAAGCTGGTCATAGATACAAAGATCAGATCGTACGAAACCTCGATTTTTTTTGGATCGTGTGTCCATCTTCCGACCTGTCACCTTTCGATCAAATAAAGTAGTAAAAGCACGGATCAGCCGATGTTCTGCCCCTACCGGCATTGTACGAAAGTTGTTTCCGACAAAACCTACTGACAGTCTCCCACTGAAAATTGTACGATCGGCAATACACGCAGAAATATTAACCTGTCCGATCGACCAAACAACCGGTCTCCACTGGACGAAAGATTTAGGGACTCTCCGAAAATCATACGAATCCTCGATTCATACGACTGGATCTTTGCGTCTATGGCCAGCTTAAAGTGCAGACACATGACTGGGGCAGCTTGGAAACTGACAATATGTTAAGCCCCACGTCAGATTTCAAAACTGAATATAAAAAAATCTGTTTCCTCTTTTGAGAATTGGATTTCGGTGCAGAATTCTATTGGAGCAGCACTATTAACTGATGTGTTTTGCAAAACATGTTTTCCCCTGATAGTTCGAGCTTTGATAAATCTTAAATTGTTATAAAAGTATCTATTTTTAGGGATGGCGCGAACTGTTCGCCGGCGAACTAGTTCGCGCGAACATCCGCCGTTCGCGCTCGCCAAAAGTTCGCGAACGTCACGCGACGTTCGCATTTTGGGTTCGCGTCAATTTGGCGTAATTTTTTTTGGCGCATTTTTTTGCCCTCTCACCCCAGACCAGCAGATACATGGCAGCCAATAAGGAAGCTCTCCCTCCTGGACCACCCCCACACCCCCTGGACCACTGACTCCCCCTCCAATGGAAGCTCCCTTGGTGCTCGCTCCTCCATTGATCAGATTGGCCAGCCCAGCACTGATACTGCCCTACAGTTCCCTGATTTCAGCACAGGGAAAAAGAAAAAGGAAGGAGCTGCTATACAAACACTGCAGCCTGCAGTCTGCTCACCACAATCCCACCAACATGGTCAGTGGCTCTGCTTTTCTATTTTAGTTGTGCCTGGATGATGTGCTGGCTACTGGTCCACTTTCCAGTTCTAGGGGTATTTATACCTGAACTGGCCACTTTGCCATCTTTGTGTGAACTCTGGGGGCATTTATACCTGAACTGCCCACTTTGCCATCTTTGTGTGAACTCTGGGGGCATTTATACATGAACTGCCCACTTTGCCATCTTTGTGTGAACTCTGGGGTATTTATACATGAACTGGCCAAGTAGTAGTGTTATTTCTGCCCTTTACAGCACAAAACGCAGCGCTGTGTTAACAATGGATTTTTCAGATACATTTTTGCCCTTGATCCCCCTCTGGCATGCCACTGTCCAGGTCGTTGCACCCTTTAAACAACTTTAAAATCATTTTTCTGGCCAGAAATGTGTTTTTTAGATGTTGAAGTTCGCCTCCCCATTGAAGTCTATGGGGTTCGCGAACTGTTCGCGAACCGTTCGCAATTTTAGCGAAGTTCGCGAACCTGTTCGCGAACTTTATTTCCGCGGTTCGCGCCATCCCTATCTATTTTGGGCTCTCTGCCAAAAGCAAATTAAGTTAGAAACTTTGTATCTTTTACTGGCTGTTCAGTGCAGGAGATCAAAGAGAAAGTCGGGATATTTCAGTAACAAACCAGGGAATGGGGGTTGAGCTGTCAAAACGGGACTGTCCCTCGTAAAATGGGACAGTTGGGAGATATGCATTTGTATATTATATGAGTGGATTCTGCAATGCAATGTTCTCCACGGCAGTTGAATCCTTCTCCCTTTACATTGGTAACACCATGAAGGAATGTTATTCCACTGAGAAAAAAATATTGCAACTTACATAATTCAGAAATTTTTATATATACAGAATAACATCCATTTTATGTTCTTTTTCTCTTAAAGGACCAGTAACATCAAAAACAGTTTTAAAAAATTTGTTAGTATAATACAAAAAAAAAGACGAACACATATTAAACTTTAAAATCACAAGTATTTACTAAGAAATAACTTTCTGAAAGTCCGCTTGCACTCCTCTTCAGAAAACGTGACGATCTATCGTGCGGTGCTCGATTTCTCCTCCTATACAGAAGGAAGGCAGGAGAAATCGAGCTCCGAACGATGGATCACCGATAGCCTTTTCTGAAGAGGCGCAAAAACTGAGTTTTAGTAAGTTATTTTTTAATAAAGACTTTAAAGTTTAATGTGTTTGGTGTTTTTTTTGTAGGATATACTAACAAATTGATTTAAAAATGTTTTTGATGTTACTGGTCCTTTAGGAAAATACAGATGCATTAATAAAGGTAATACATGTCACATGGTTTAATCAGAAATTAAATGAGAGAACTGAAACCAGATTAATGTGCTATGCTGACAGTTGTGCTTACCTCCTCCTGTGTCAGTTTATATTTTTTCTGAAAGTCAAACACTTTGGCTGAGTCTTGAACGATTGCCTCCTGCAAGTCTGCCCCGCTGACCACAATCCTGGAACAATAATATGACACACTGCATAAATCCCTGCCTACACAATTAACATTAAAGGGGAACTATGAGCTTTATCACACTGAAATAAGAAACTTTCTAAATATAATAAGATAAAAATTCCCAACAGTTTCTAATATATTCAAGTTACACTTCACTGTCCCCCTCTCAGCATCTGTCTCTTTTTACACTGGAGTTAGATTTTGTTTGACCTAATCAAAAGGATAGGCTGTACTTGATCCAAGAGGCACAGGCAGTGAGAGGCATGTAGACGCCCCTTAACTTGCATGTTATACAGATGCATAATTTAGGGAGTGTCATTGGGGCCCTTGCCTTTAACTTGCCCAATACGGCAGTTTACCCATGTCGCAAATGAGGAGCAGGGCTGGCCAAGCTTACTGGGCACCCTAGGCAACACAACAGAAGACCATAGCATAAATGGAGACAGAGGGGAGAGAGAGCGCAGAGGGCAGGGTAGAAGGAGAGATAAAGGGGAGGAGAAAGTGGCAGAGGAGGAGTAGCCGAGTAGCAGAAAGGTGCAAACACAGAATAGGAGTAGGTAGAAGACCATTTAAAAGGTGCCCCCCATCATTGCGCCCTAGGCAGGTGCCTCTTTTGCCTACCCCTAGCAATGCAATTCTATCCCTTAGCATTCTAGCACTTGCACCCTGGGTAAGCAAATTACCTCTACAAAACATGGGGCCCTATACTAAACCAAATTCAAACCCTAATTTTCATATATTAACATTAGAAAATGCTTCAATTGTGAACAAAATGTTTGTCTTCAGTAGGGCTGAACACTTTGGATCTGGCCAACTCCTAAACCAAACTCTGATTTGATACATCTCTATGCAAAATACCCAAAAAATCATAAGTATGGAAGAAACCCATCTTTGTGTGGTCACAATTCCTCCAATGAATATATGTGACATTACTGCAGATGTTAGTTATATTGTACTTGTTTACCTACATTTTTTTTAAAGGTTACACATTTACCTATCATAAGCACAACAGGTAGTTCCCACAGTGGTGTCAGTAGAGTCAGGGATTAGCCAGGCAAATTCCTCATTGGTACGGAGACGGATGTTGTCCCAGTCAGAGTCAGTAACATAGCTGCAGCCAGCATTAAAATCCCCCAAGAAAATCATGCTCTGTAATGGGAAAACCATTTGTAACTAATATGCTTATTTTATACTCATTTATATATAACCAATAATAGTTTGCAGCAGATTTCCCATCAGGACTAGAAGCCAGGTTTTAATAGCAGCTTTGTTCTCAGAAAGCCATGGTTCCATTACAGATTACTAAACCTGCAGGCATATAGAGATGGGGGATGGTATGAGAACCCCAAACATTTGGTAAATGGAGTCCTCAGCTCACTATGTTGACAGGAGGCTACATGTTGCCAGCAATGATTTATTTTGCAATCAGAACTATAAATCTACCAAGCCCATGTATACTTTATGTAACATATTTGTACCCCAGTTTCCACTGAAAGCCATACCACCTACATCAGTTTGCCACTTGTTCCATACATCTTCATAGACATCATATAGAGCATCTATCTCCCGAACAGCATCCTTTGGTGCAGAGTGCAATGGGATCAGTACAAAGTCTTCAATAACTGAAAGACAGAGATATGGAATCACCTAATGACAAGAAGGAAGAGGAACAAGACAATAACAGAGGGACATTTTGATTACCAAGGGTCCTCTCAAGGAAAACATGGCCTCCAACAGTCTTGGGGCCTCAGGTAACTAATTAGGGCACAGGAAAATGCCAATATGACACAAGTTCTATGAGCATTAACATGACCTGCATCCTCCTATCAGTGCTTGCATAGGGCACATATTAGTCTGAAATTGCAAAATAGCATATATTCAGGCTAAAATTAACCTCTTGTGAGCACTGAAAGGCAGATGCAGCTCCTGTAGAACTTGGGGAGACAGAGGCAAATTTGCATTTTTTTTTACATGTGACAGCCCGAAATGCGCAACAGATTTTACCTTATCTTACCTGCATGGGAGTGTGGCCCATATTCTAATGGACTCCCCAGCTATGACTACTGTCCCTGTTGTTATAACCCACTCCTTCTTGTGATCTGCCAGTAGTCAATAGAGACAGTTGCTTTCTCTGATTTTCTCTTTGTCTCCACTCTCTCTCTCATTAAGGCCAGGTGTCTACAATCTGGTCATTTTGGGCCTATATAAGCAAGTCCTTTTCTGCCTCCATTTGCTGGATCATTTACCATTTGCCTCCCCCCCCATACTTGGTTTTGTTCCTGCTCCAGCCTAGGTTTCCTCTCTACACAAAACCTTGTACTTTCCTGATTCTGACTTCTGCCTGCTCCATGGACTTACTCTTGATTGCTGCCTGTCTCACCCACTGCCTGCTTCACAAATCCACTCTTATTTTCCCTTTTAGTTGATCCTCTCCTACTGAAAGACTTTTTGTTACTTTGCCTTTTGTTTTTTAATCACTGGTCAGTATTGACTTGGCTTTTACTTTCATCTTCTGCTATTGCATTAAATCTGATTTGCACGCTATCAGAATATCAGAAGGCCTTTGCTTTTTCATCAAGCCAACTATACACATCCCCTTGATTACACAGTACTTGGACTCTAATCTGCCAACCTCACACCAGAGGTGGTTCCTGAAGGATGCCAAACAGTTGACATGGGAAGGGTGAGCAGAGAGAAAGAGACAGTCTAATGTTGACCCACTTGGATTGTATATTGTTGCCTATACCTCAATAAACATTTTATGAGTTGGTTGTAACCTAGGTACCTCTGCTGCCCAACCATAGTTTGGACCTTGATTACCATTTCCAAACCCTGTTATTCTCATTCAATTTCATAGACTCTCACCTGCGCCTGGAACGTTAAACTTGACCACAAAAGGTTCCCGACTGAAAGTGTCTTCTCCAGTGTACATGTTGTGGTCATGGTAGTGGTAAGAATCTTGCACAGACACTTTGTCATTCCTGGGATGCAGGGTTTATAACAAAATAGTAATGAGCTATTTCTTCTGAGTCCAAATTCCAAACCTACCAGCACACCCTGGCCTCTCAACTCCAAAGTTTGTCCGGTGCTCAGTTAAAAGGGATCAGCAACCCTTAATAACACTATTAGCAAAGAAAAGACCGGCACTCAGGATTCCATGAAAGCGGACCAAGCCCACGTTTTTAATGACAACCGATAGACGAAGGGGTACGCCCCTGAAATGTTACGTTGCATTAAACATGCACGACTTGGCCCACTTTCATGGAATCCTGAGTGCCGGTCTTTTCTTTGCTAACAGCTTCTTCTGAGCCCAGCTCACAAGCACATATATAAACTTACTTTATTAACAATTTCACACGCCATGTGTGTTTGGAATTTATCAATATTCGTGAATTGCATTAACTTGCTGGCTCATGTAAAACAGTAGGCCTCCCATGTCTAATACATTGATATATAGACAGTTAGACTGACACACAGAAAGATACAAAAACAAAAAACAACAGTTCTGTGTACCGGTTAATCTATATAAATGTATTGCTGATCAGGTAAAAAAATAAAACAGAACAGAAGAAAAAGAAAACAAATAGAGAACTAAGGCCCTTCCCTCCCCATCTCAAACACCTGTAATTTCATTGGCTGTAGCAGAAAATGATGCTGGTTAGCTAGAGGAACAAGAATTTATATTGGTTCCATTTGACTATAAATTAAATGTCAGCACTGTGTTGTACTTATGGGGCCCCTTTGTAAGAACCTTCAATATCCTAAACCATATGCAAAACTCACCTGTATACAAAGAGGTACTGTTCCTTATATGCATCCCGCCCTAAAGTGTCACTGATCACATGGGAATATATAGGTCCGGTCTTCAAGCTGTAGACACACAAGTCAAGAAATGCAAAGGTTTCAGGCAGGGTTTGATTTTGCAGGTATATGAACAATCTTTGTACAACTTATGGCTATGCTGTCCCCACACACACACACTGTTTCTGTACTGTAACTCCCAGCATTCCTTAGCTGGGACCTGAAGTTCAACTCAGGTCAGACATTTCAAAACATTTCTTTAGCATGAATTAAGTTACCCTCATAGTTAACCGCCTAAATATACAATTCATGAATTCATTTGGAAATGTTTTATTTCTCCTTTAAATGGTTATATAAGATTAGTAGATGTTGGCTATATAATTACTTCTCATTTGCATACTTTTCAGAAGGATCAGGCTGAACCAACCTGTTTAGTTTCTGCATGAGTAACTGCACCGCACTGTGATCAGCATCTCTGACTTCCTGAATAACCACAATATCATAGCGAGGCAATATCTGCAAGCAAACACACAGGAGGTATGAAATAGGGATGCACCAAATCCAATGAATCCCGAAACCTTTGTAAAAGATTCGCAGAACGGAATACGAATCCTAATTTGCATATGTACATTAGTGTCTGGGGGAAAAAATGGGTTTTACTTCCTTGTTTTGTCACGAAAAGTCATGTTGTTTCCCACCCAGCCCCTAATTTGGTTCGGCCAGGCACAAGGATTTGGCTGAAACTGAATTCTGCTGAAAAAGGCCGAATCCTGGCCAAATCCCTAGTATGAATTGGCTATCGTGAAGAACCAGTAAAATTTAGGTCATGGGGGTTGAATGAAACCAAAAGCTACATTTACAATAAGGCTGAGGTTTTTGGTTCAAGCCTCTGTTTGGGGTCCAAGATTCGGTCAGGACCCCTCTGTCCATAACAAGGTTACAGACATTTGAGAAAACGACTATATCGGGTTCCAGAAAAATATAGTAGAGCAAATAATACTTCACCCCACTTCACACCCTAGCTGACCCCTAATCTGGAATTATAGATCTAACTAGAAAAGTAAGTAAGAATTTTACACAAATCTTACTTTAATTTGGTTTCAGCCCCCCAACTGCTACTAGGGTTAGGCCAGACGGGAAGATTTGGGGAGAT
>CM044448.1:100726925-100739612 GCA_024363595.1 Xenopus borealis | reverse complement strand
GGGTTGGTTGGTCTAACCAGGGTAGGGTTTTTTTCTAGAATGGGTTGAATTCTCCTTTAAAGTCACGTGACCTAAAGTTAGGCTTAAGGGGATCCATTTCTTGTTTTCTTCCCCCCCTTCTTTCTTTTCCCTAGGTTGTGTAAATCGGAATTTGTAAGGATTGGCCAAAAAAGATGCATCCAGAAAATATGGATCCAGTGCACCCCAAGCAAATAGTAGCCCACACTGATGCCACCCAAAGCCGATAACATACAGGATATATTTGCCACAGGTTTTCAGCCATAGAATGCCAGTAGTGGATTTTGCATGAATGGAAGGCCCCTTGCACCATAACCCTAAATAAAAAATATGTAACACAAGAATGCGGTATTTGTAACTAAATGAAGTTTTATTAGAAAAGATGTTATTTTACACAAATATACAGCTTTAACAGGAGAGTGTTTCTGGCTAATTATAAACAACCCTATGCCCTGATCCTCATCTTAAAAAAAATTAGTGATGCACCAAATCCTCTATTTTGGATTTGGCCGAACCCCCGAATCCTTCCCGAAAGATTCAGCCGAATACCGAACCGCACCCTAATTTGCATATGCAAATTATGGGTGGGAAGGGGAAAACATTTTTTACTTCCTTGTTTTGTGCCAAAAAGCAACGTGATTTCCCTCCATGACTCTAATTTGCATATGCAAATTAGGATTCGGATTCGGACAAATCCTGCTGAAAAAGGCTGAATCCCGAACTGGATCCTGGATTTGGTGCATCCCTAAAAAAAATGAAAAGGCTCCATATGTTTGTATTACATAAATTATGCAGCATTTATCCACAGCATATCTCTGGTCCTTTCCATGAATAGGTATTAGGGTATTGGTACAGCAGGTGCTGTGTGTGCCATGTTTTTAATCAGAAGGAAATATAGCACCTAGATGCCCATACAGTGTATTTACTGTGTTTCCAGGCTAACATTACATTAGTCTATGAGGGAGTGATTCCAAATGTGTTGGCGCCACTTTCAGTGTAATTATAACACAATGCACATTATCCTAATACTGATGGCACACGTAGCATTTGCTCTGAATGCGGAAATGCTTTTAACCCTTTATGCCATTAAAATGAACAACATCCACTTGTCTCCAATACAGTGCTTGTGGCGATGTATTTATTAAAACAGAACAATACCTTACAAACCGCAAAATAATCTTTAAAGGAGAAGTAACACCAAAAAAAAAAAAATGTAAGTGTTCAAAAGGAATGCCAATATAATGTAATGTTGCCCAGCACTGGTACAACTGGTGTGTTTGCTTCAGAAACTCAGTAGATAACAGATGAGTACTACTATAGTTTATATAAACAAGCTGCTGTGTAGCCATGGGGGCAGCCATTCAAGCACAGGATACACAGTAGATAACAGATAAGTACTACTATAGTTTATAGCTGCTGTGTAGCCATGGGAGCAGCCATTCAAAGCTGAAAAAGAAGAAAAGGCACAGGATACACAGCAGATAATGGATAAGCTCTGTAGTATACAATAGGATTCTACAAAATGTATCTGTTATCTACTGTGTATCCTGTGTTTGAATGGCTGCCCCCATGGCTACACAGCAGCTTGTTTATATAAAACTATAGTAGTACTTATCTGTTATCTACTGTGTATCCTGTGCTTGAATGGCTGCCCCCATGGCTACACAGCAGCTTATTTATATAAACTATAGTAGTACTTATCTGTTATCTACTGTGTATCCTGTGCTTGAATGGCTGCCTCCATGGCTACACAGCAGCTTGTTAATATAAACTATAGTAGTACTTATCTGTTATCTACTGCGTATCCGGTGCTTGAATGGCTGCCCCCATGGCTACACAGCAGCTTGTTTATATAAACTATATTAGTACTTATCTGTTATCTACTGTGTATCCCGTGCTTGAATGGCTGCCCCCATGGCTACACAGAAGCTTGTTTATATAAACTATAGTAGTACTTATCTGTTATCTACTGAGTATCCTGTGCTTGAATGGCTGCCCCCATGGCTACACAGCAGCTTGTTTATATAAACTATAGTAGTACTTATCTGTTATCTACTGTGTATCCTGTGCTTCAATGGCTGCCCCCATGGCTACACAGCAGCTTGTTTATATAAACTATAGTAGTACTTATCTGTAGCAAACACACCAGTTGTACCAGTTCAGGGCAACATTACATTATAGTCATTCCTTTTCAAACACTTTAATTTGTTGATGTTACTGTTCCGTTAAAGGGTCAGTATACACCCACACTTTTACTATCCCTATGGCTTTGTGTAACAAATAATAAAAGCTCAAAGTATATTTATTCTTTTGCTTTATTCCCCCCAACTCCAATAAAAAGTGTTTTTAGCTGAGCTTGTAGTTTTGGTCTCGTCTCAGCTGCCATTGAGATAATCTGGCCACAAGCTTCCTTAGCACCTCCTATTGTGTTATAATCCCAAGCAGAAAGAAAGAGGTCACCTAGTAGTTTAGGGGCTTGACATTATTTTACGGAGCCACGTCCAATCAATTGCATCAATAAAAAGCACCCTCCGTAGCAGACTCCAGGCAACACCTTGAGGCAGATTTAGGTTGAAATTTTAATTAATGTGAGTTTTTTTTTTTTTTTTAATTCTCAGGAAAAAACTCGAACGTCAAGAAGGTTACATGAATTCGACAGGTTTTAGGTGGCAAATAGTCAAATTTGAATTCTTAAAGGGCCAGAGTTTGATATTAAATCCCAAAAGTCGAATTCAGTTTGGAAATTTCGTTAGTTGAATTTGAACCTTAAAAAAAAAATTAAAATAATAATTTTCAAATCAACTCTTAATAATTCTGTCCCCTTATGTTGAACTATTGGACAACTGAGGGGCTGCAGGTAACGTAACCCTGTATTAGACACATTGGGAAAGGAATAGGTGATGCTAACTCTTTTTGTACTAACCACAGCTATCTATACAACCATAGATTTTCCTGACTTTGGTCTTCCACTCTCTTTTGCAGTTGAAAGTGGATCCTGTAAGCACCAAATGAAGGTCAGATGTTTCACAGGCACTAAAGTTGTCCATTGAAGTAGCTGGATGGCTTTCTGCATGGCGCCTTTCTTAGTACTGCAAAGGTAAAAGTCTCATTCTGACCCAGTTCTGGTAACTCAGCGCATAGGCCTGAATGGAAAAGCCATCCCCGGAATGAAAGTCTGCACAGGGTGCCCAGGAATGGCTGGGATAGCGGGCACCACGGGATGTGTAGGAATTGGTGAATGAGCGGGCAGAGCTGGATGAGCAGGCAGAGAGGGATAGCCCAGGGGTGGAGTATGAATGTGAGGGTAATAGCCTGGGGTTAGAGATGGGTGAGCAGGCTGAGGCTGAACAGGACCAGAGATCACCAACTGCATAAGGCTGGAAGCAAAAAATAACAGAATCACATTAAATTCATCAATGCAATTCCAATAGATAAGACACACAAAGGCGAATGCTAAATATCTATATATATATATATATATTACAGTCAGAGATACTCCCTCTAACCCTCTAAATCAGTGATCCCCAACCAGTAGCTCGTGAGCAACATGTTGCTCTCCAGCCCCTTGGATGTTGCTCCCAGTGGCCTCAAAGCAGGTGCTTATTTTTTAATTCCACTCTTGGAGGCAAGTTTTGGTTGGATAAAAACCAGGTGCACTGCCAAACAGAGCCTCAGTGTAGTTTGACAGTCCTACAAGAAGCTATCAACTGGCCAATCACAGCATTTTGGCACCCAAGAACATTTTTCATGTTAGTGTTGCTCCCCAAGTCCTTTTACTTCTGAATGTTGCTCATGGGTTCAAAAGGTTGAGGATCCCTGCTCTAAAACATGTTTAATGTGATAACACTTCCATTCATCCCTATGGTATATTCAGAAGCGTATTTAGCAATGAGTAAAAGTTACAGATTACCATTTGACAAATACACTTCTAAACTTGCCATAGAATGAATAGAAAGTGGGTTGAAAATAGTTGTTCTGTGTTAAATACTCTGTTCCGTTTCTGTCTTCATGCAGCAGTTGGGTGTCAGATATTCATCGACAGTTAGATCCAATATATCTTATAGGGGGGCTTCCTTTCCTAGCAGATGTATTAGAGCTCACTCAAATAACTCATTCCAGTACAAACAAAATAACTGCCTTTTGCACAAATTCTGCATGTAGAGAGACATGATGGTGATTTTAGCTAATAATACATTTTCATTTTTGCAATAGTTCCCCTTTAAATTAATAAAGTGAATTTAGATTATCTCCATTATTCTTCCGGAATGCGGCTGCTTTACAATATCCCACAGCCAGAAACCCTATCCCACATAAGATTACAGCCCTGCCCACGTATCTCAACTCGCTTCCACATGTGGCCCTCATCCAGTCATTTCAGTGGCAAAGCACTACCCAGGGGTGCAAAGCACTGGCTTCATTTGCACCAAGAAACCTTCTGTTCAAGACAATGCACCAAACGTTCATCACTTTCGGTGAAGCGGAAAGGCTTCCCCAACTGCACACGCACAGATACGGTGCTTACTTTCAAGATTATAAAAGTGCTGAAGATGGCGCCTGTGACCTCCGCTGACTGCAACAAGGGGTAATTACAGGCTTTGGGACATCTACAGGTGTAACACCTGTGTGGGGGGAAGCAGGGAGGTGGGACTATGGAGGGTAGGGATTTTTATTAGTTGGGGGGGGGGGGGGTTGAATTCTCCTTTAAGGCTACTCCCAGATTCTTCAAATGCCGCTGCTGTTTTGTGATTAGCTTCAGCCATTTTTTGGCAACAGGATTCCCCAAAACACCTTCTACTGGGGATATAGGGTGAAATTCACAAAAACTGTGTTTATTTATAGGAGTGCACCTGCCCCGTTTATTTATAGGAGAGCGCCTGCTCTTTCCCCTTTCACGAGCGGGTTGGCCCAAGCCTATGAATAGAAGTGCAGGACAATTTAGGGTCAGGTGCAGATCAGGAGCAGGCGGGTTAAGGTTGGGTTGAATTGTTTTCAACCCGCACTTCACTACCAGGTTAGTATGAGTGACCTTTCAGGTCTCTTTTTGTGTTCTTGACTGGAGTGTACCAAAAGCCGGCAAATACAGCCTCATTCTATGTGAAGGCTCTGCTTCAATGAAATACAGCGGCAATACATTCTGTCAAGTTATAGCAGTTACAAGATTACCCAGGGGCTAATAATTGACGCATCCCGCTGAAATTAATGAATTCTCCCTAATTCTGATCATGTATCTTTAATACTATTATAATATAGAATAACAAGATTACTTTATTTACTCATTTACTCACTTGTTATGAGGGAGTCTAGCACACAATGTTCGCAGGTCATCTAGCGCAGAAAAAAATTTGATAAAAATTAATTTTAGAAAATTGTCAGAAAATAAATCAGTGTAATTGTAACTTTTTTTCAGGCCACTCACCTCGGGCACAAAGTAAAGCTCCTGTTGCCATGGAAACCTGCAGAGCCTGAGCAAGCCTATCTAGTGCTAACTCCATCTCCTGCTCTACATTTAATGGGTTAAGCTCATCACACAACTGTCCCAATTCCTCCACCAGAGGCACAAGCTGGTCGAAATGAAAGAGTCCCAGCCTTCCATAAAGGCTTTTTTCTGTCAGGTGAGTCTGAAGGACCATTAGACCTTGTAACACACTCAGATGCAGCTTGGAGTAAAGGCCTTGGTTATCCACAGGCAGTTGCCCCCCTGCTGCCTTCTGTTTGCGTCTATATGCCAGGGGGGCTATAACACACCACCGTACCAGGCCCATGAGCGGAGAAAAGTCTAAGAAGCCAAGAGGCAGATTGGCAGTAATGGGAGTATTGAGGAAAGTGATCAGTATAAGCCTAGGGTCATCAAAGATCCATGAAACGATCATCTCTAGAAGATTATGAGGGGGTAGAAGATCCTCTGTGGGAAGAGTGTGAGAAATACAATTGCATGTTAATCTATATATTTAGGCAACAGCTCAAACCAGATTAGATTCTACAGAGACAGGACTCACCACTGGACATATCATAGAGAGTAACCACTGCAGTGATGAACTGGCAACAGAAACGAGGACTGACAGTTATGATGTGTTTGAGCGTCTGGACTGAGCCAGGTACTAGGCTGCAGTAATCATCCACCAGGGCCTTAGCCAATCGCACACAATATACAGCAGGGGTGCGCTGCACAAGTCAAAGGAAAGGTGGATTTAAACAACAATATGAAAGATTTTACCAAAACAAGCTTTATGTGATACTATCCCTGCCCCCCAAAAAATGTATCTATGTTTGGCTCATACCTGCAACCAAGATGCAGCACACTCCAGTACAGGCACCCTGCACACTGCCACAGACATCGACGTCAGCTTCCCCAGCAGCGCCATACGCTGATCATCCGCCTTGTTGCCTTGTGGGCTAAAGAGTGAGGAGAAGATGACTTGACGCACAGCCTCCTTGTTCTGTTCTTGGAAGTAGTTGCAGAGGACCTCCAGTAGCTGAAGCTCTTGCATGGCACTGAATCGCTAAAATCAACAGCAGGTGGAAGTTTAGTAACAGGTTTTCCAGCATTTCCCCCACTGGCCCATCTATGCATTACAACAAATTAAAGGAAAACTATACCCCGAAAATGAATTTTTGAGCAACAGATAGTTTATATAAAATCAACTGACATATTAAAGAATCTTACCTACCTGGTATATATATTTAAGTAAATATTGCCCTTTTACATCTCTTGCCTTGAACCACTATTTCGTGATGGTCTGTGTGCTGCCTCAGAGATCACCTGACCAGAAATATTTCTACTCTAACTGTAACAGGAAGAAGTGTTAAAGCAAAACACAGAACTCTGTCTGTTAATTGGCTGGTGTGACCTAACTTTATAGTTTGTTTGGTATGTTTGTGTGCACCGTTGGATCCTAGGATCCCAGGAGGCTGTCCTTATTTTTTAAAATGGCTATTTTCTATTTAGGATGAGCCAATGGCACATGCTAATAAAAAAGTATATTATTATGAAAATGGTTTATTTACATGAAGCAGGGTTTTACATATGAGTTGTTTTATGCAATATCTGTTTATAGAGACCTACATTGTTTGGGGGGTATATTTTTCCTTTAATTGAAGGTGGTGAGGTTATATAAAGAATTCTGCAGAACTCTTGGGTAGTCTGAAATCAGTGTACAACACTGGTTGGATATCTTTCTTGCAACTGAAAATACAAGGTGATTCATATTGATTTACTGTGTTGTTGATCCAAGGATTGGTCCTAATTGAAATTAGGAATAAATGTCATACTATTCTGTCAGATACCATATATGCCAGTTCCTGACGCTGTGCCTCCCACAATGCAATTAGTTATACACCAAGATACAAGTGAATATATCACAGCAGCTTGTTCTATTCACCTTAGGGTGAGAGCCCCGATCTTTTGGAACCTGAAAGATGAATTCCTCAAGCAGCTCTATAGGACCCTTCTCTACCAGAGGCACGGGGGCATTCTGAAGCTGACTGCTGAAGTAGATATCCAGGTGGTAGAGCACCTCCTTGGCAGCACTGAGCACGTCCCGGCGCAGAAGAGAATGCCGTATATCATTCATGGTGTCCCTGGCAAATCAAACAGTAACGTGGCATGTTCATTATTTCTGTACAATTATGGGCTTATGCCAATGTATTTTTACAGTTCAGTGTAAAAATAAAAACTGGGTAAATAGATTGTATGTGCAAAATGAAAATTGTTTCTAATATAGTTAGTTAGCCAAAAATGTGATGTATAAAGGCTGGAGTGAGTGGATGTGCAACATAATAGCCACAACACTAGTTGCTTTTCAGCTCTCTAACTCTGAGTCAGTCAGTGACTTGAAGGGGGGCCACATGGCACATAACTGTTCAGTGAGTTTGCAATTGATCCTCAGCATTCAGCTCAGATTCAAAAGCTACTGTATGACCCATGTGGCCTCCCCAAGTCAATGATTGGCTACTGCCTGGAAACCAATCAGTGGAAACCAAGAGAGCTGAAAAGCAGGCAATAGTGTTCTGGCTATTATGTTAGACATCCAGTCACTCCAGCCTTTATAAATTACATTTTTGCCTAACTAACTATATTAGAAACAGTTTTTATTTTGCACAGTCTATCTATTTACATTGTTTTTATTTTTATACTGAATTATTCTTTCAACCTAAATTAAAGAAAGGAGACCCACTCCTGATGACTGCACCTAAAATAATGGATCTGCACACTATTTGTTTGGGCCCGGCTACCACTCCTCTTGTGGCGCTTATAAAGTATGTGCGGCCTTGCATCAATAATTCAACCTCTATAATAAAACATTACCTTTTATGGTGTCATGTTAAACATGATCAGCAATACACAGTGCCAGGGGCGTAACTACAGAGGAAGCAGACCATGTGGCTGCAGGGGGAGCCAGGTGTTATAGGGGCCCTAAATAATGAGTAATTTCAACATATATTGGTAAAAAAAGGGCAATCCCTGGTTATGTTGGGGGCCCTAGAATGAATCTGCTGTGGAGCCCAGTAACATCTAGTCTGCCACTGCTATAATACACAGGAGGGGTTGAAAGCAGAGTCATGATGAGCCAAATGATGGACAGATGGGAAGGGCTGGACTACCAATCTGTGGATTCCGGCAAATGGCTATGTGCTAAAATGCCGTAGAAAGTCAATATATAGTGGACTGGGTTGTTTAGGCCTCTGTGTACCATATATGCCAAGTCCTATTATGAATGCCATTGCAGTCCTGCAGGTAGGGTTGCCACCTACCTGGTATTTTACCAGCCTAGCCGGCAAGTTGATCTCAATTTTATTAATAGGAAAAAAGATAAATATATATGTATATCCAAAAAGGATGGCAACCCTACTTGCAGGTGGGAGGTGGGGGGCAACAGTACTTCTTCTGCAGAGGTCTTGAATTTGATTACAGCCAGTACACAATCTACCCAGAATTGTTTCATTTGTGCAGGTTTCCCCCAACTTGTATTTGTACGAGATGTCAAGCATGCTGCGAGATCTGCTAATAATCCAGCTGTCTCCTGCTGCAGCTTTACGAGTCAGAACAAACAGCAGCAGAGAGAATAGAATTGCATATTTTTATTACAGGGGTCGGTGTATGTATCTCGCAGTGAACTACATAGTGACCTGGCTCAGTGAAAGCCTCATGCCGGCACTAAGGATGACTGAACAGCACTGACAGCCGGGCTAGTACCGTACAGTGTAGGGAAGGAGACTGAAACGCGGCACAGCTCAAGTCATTGATGAGGGAACCGATACCTACACGCTTTGTTCCTGCGCAGGACCCCTAACAGCTCAGCTTCCGATCCAATCCGCCGCTCGCTTTCTATCCGGAGCTCATTTGTGCAGCAACGTGCAGGAACCGGAACTGGCTTGTCCCTTGACATCACTTCCTGTTGCTGTCAGTGTTGAGTGGAGCGCATAGAGGAAAGCGTTTTGGTGTCAGTTTGACTGCACCTGTGTTGTGTGTTATATCACTAAAGCTGTTCTGTGATGCATCATGAAAGGAAATGTCATTCTAAGCATTTTCCTAACATACATTTATTACACCTGGGTTTACATTAGAATTACACTAACGTTCATAATGCTAAATTGAGTTTTCGGGTAGACTTCCCGATGTAAACTGTAAAAAATGGAAATCCAGAACTAGGCAGTCACAACATTCTGAAAATAGGAAGAGGGACAGCATTTTAAAACCACGCCCTGATTTATGGCCACACCCCCTAGTTACCATGTCCATTTTACAAAATTTGGCAGGTCATGAAAGTTTGAGCACATTTCTGGGAATGTTGTATGTTATCAGTGGTGACTATATATTCTTGGGGAGAATTGATCCAACAAATTGCTGCTACAAAATCATAACGACACAGAGAACTGAGTTCTGGCTGTTACTAAAATACTCATATGCAATTGGTCAGTTTTAAAATGGCCATTTCTTCTTTCTCTGGACAAGTATCAACACCAATGACAGAAAATTACGGAGTGAGAATCTATTAACTGTACTACAGCTGCCTTCACACAGGGTGGGGCTTAACAGAGGAAGCAGACCCTGGGGGGGGGTGTAAGGGGACCAGAAAGACCCTAATTAAAGATCAAGTTTTTGGGGACCCTTAATTGAATATGCCGTGGGGCCCAGTAACATCTAGTTAGGACATACCTCCCAACATTTGGAAATGAAAAGAGGGACAAAAAGATTTGCTGCATGGAGAGCAAATCTTCAAAATCGGAGACTTGGGAGGTATGGTAACTACAGATTAAAGTTGGCACCTTTTCAGAAAAAAACACCAGCCTTCCTATATATTTATGGTTTTTCCCAATTAATAACATTGGGATCAACCATCATTTTTACCAGCCAGGCCGGTAAAATACCACCCAGGTGGTAACCCTTCCTGTGGAACAGTCCCAGATTGTTACTGAAATGTCCCAACGTTCTCTTTGATCTCCTTCTCTGAACAGCCAGAAAAAAAAAAGTTTCTAAAACTGTGATTTGCAGTTTAAAGGTAAACTAAACCCCTAGGTGCAAAAATCCCTCCCCTGGGCAGGCCCCCCCTCGGCCAAATGCCCCTAACTTGTTACTTACCCCTCCTTCAAGTTTCTCCATGGCAGCCATCTTCTCCCGAGTGCTCTTACTCTTCTTCCTGGATTCATCGGCGCTGTAAGTCAAGAAGTTTCCAAAAAAGAAATCAAAAAGTTTGTGATTTGTGGGTGCATGCACAGTTGGAGGCATTTGCTAGCACGGAGCTAATGCACATGAGCCCGAAAGTCACAAAATTCTGATTTCTTTTTCCCTGAATGTCGCGACTTTCGGCGCATGCTCAGTAGATCCAAACCAGTAAATGCCTACTACTGAGCATGCACCACCAAACGCCAATGCATCCAGGAAGAAGAGCAGTCCGGAGAAGATGGCTGCCGTGAACTCCGGAGAGAGGACCTAGAAGGTGGGGTAAGTAACAAATTTGGGGCAGTTGCCCGGCCGGGGAGGAGGAGGCTTAAGCAGGGGAGGGGGTGAGGGATTTTTGCACCTAGGGGTTTAGTTCTCCTTTAAAAAGCAATTCACTTTCATTAGCAAAACTGTAATAACATAAATGTGTTCAAACTTTCATAACCTGCCAAATTTTGTAAAATGGACATGTTACTTAGGGTGTGTGTCCACAAAAACGGGAGAGGTCAAAACATTGTTTTTGCCCCTCTTTCTATTGCTGAAATGTAAGGCTGTATGCCTCTGTATATGTTGGGGGGGGGGGGGGGGCGCTTAAATGAATATGCCCAGTAAGGGCCCAGTAATATCTAGTTATGCTACATAACTCCCAACTGTCCCTTTTTCAGAGGGACAGTCCCCCTTTTGACAGCTCAACCTGCAACCCTCATTTGTACTGGAAAGTCCATCTTTTCTCTGCACTGAACAGCCAGAAAAAGAAACAAAGTTTCTAACGTAATTGGCTTTTGGCAGAGAGCCAAGAACAGCTAAACTGGTGCAAATAAAATACTTTCTAACAATTTTGACACAAGAAAACTAGTAATTGTAACAGTTTAGATAAAGAGGTCCCTTGGGAACTAGTCCTATATATTTATTTGGCTGAAGTCACAGCGGCGCATGCGCACCGTCCCCACACAACAAGCCAGGCTGTACTGTTTTTATGAGATTCAGTTGCTATGGGGAAATCTTGCCTGTAAGCGCGCAATCCTGTCAAAGAATTGACCCGGGCGAGTTTCCGTAGTGGTGACAGCAAAAACTATGAGCGATGGAACGATTTTCACACCGGAAGTAACGGGATTGCCTGTACTGGGGAGGGGGGAGGGCGGGGAGTGAGAGGCGGAAATCTCACTGCGCTGAGTATCACAGGAATAAGGTACGTGTGTAGTGAGGGGGCTGAGATCCATGAGAAGTACAGCCAATGTACTGGGGGACAAATGAAACAGCGCCATCCTATGCACCTGCTTCTTCCCTACTAGCTCCACCTTCCTTCATCATTATAAGAACGGTTGACCTTACAATTAACCCTTAGTGTGACGTAGGCAGCAGCATGACTCCTAGAGAGAATCAGCAGTGTTGGCTTCTGAAATGTTTATTGTTGTTGTTTATTGCTCTGCTCATCCTCGGCTTCGGCTATCAAAACACAACATTTATCTTTTGTGGTTCTGCAGCTTAGAAATAAGTAGGTGCTGTCTGGTAGTTAAGGCTTCATTCCCCTAGGAACCAGACAGATTTTTTTTTTTTGGAATTTAGAAACAAATCGATAGGAAAAGGTTTGAGTAATAAGGTAAAACAATTTAAAATGATAGCAGTAAAATCAAAACCTTGTGGGAGATTGGGTTTTGGTTGCTGGGTCGGTGACCCTGACACCCAGATAGCAATTTCAGTTGTGCCCTGGAAATCAACAGAATAGGAACGCTCATGATGCATTCCATGGACATATGAATAGATCAATAGAAAGCATTATATTTAGCAGCATGAGGACAATCCTGTTATTATCAAGTTCAGGCAACTAGAGCCCCATGTGCTGTCAGCATTCATTACCACTGTGACTCCGACCCATGTAGATCTGAGGTGATTATTAATCTGCTACAGCTCAAACTTGCCCCTTTATTTCTGTAATACCCTGGTCTAATCAGGCCCGTATTTGTGGAAAGGCCACCTAGGCCCGGGCCTAGGGTGACAGGATTTTAGGG
>CM044448.1:100710412-100724536 GCA_024363595.1 Xenopus borealis | reverse complement strand
TTTTTTTTTTTTTAACGTTCGGGTTGAATGCTACTTTTAAGGATGTATTTAATAAACGCTGGCTTTTTTGGACAAAATTAAATTTTTTCTTTTTTTTAAAAAAACTAAAACTTGTAGTGATCTATTAAACCCGATGTAGCATAAAGCCCAAATCTGAAAATCCGCCAGCTCAGACCTGCTGAGGTTGTGTATGTGTCAGAGAAAAAGGAAAATTTGATTATTTGGATAAAATGGAGTATATGGGAGACGAGCATTCTGTAATTCAGAGATTTCTGGATAACCGCTTTCCGGATAACGGATCCCATACCTGTTTTAGAAACAGCATGGAATCACCTTCCCAAAACAAGGTCTCTGCTCTGCCATGGTGGGATGTGTTAGCCGAGTCTGGGGTCAGAATATACTTATATATAAACATGATTTGTTTTTATTTTATTCCTAGTGCATGGACTCTCTGTAAACTGTGTGGGAGCTCAGGGCTCAGTCGGCTGCAGCCGTCCTGAGACCATCCTGCTCCGGATACAAGGTGAGGCAGTCCCCATCCCGCAATCCTGCTGTATACGTTTCACTCTTTGTGTTACACCACTATATAAACCAGTAGTTTCTGCACTTATCTGGGTATAGCTGAGTAGGGTAGTTGTGTGTATGTGTGTGTGTTTATGCAAGAGAGTGGAATGGCTCAGTCTGTGCCTGCAAAATCCACATGCCTATTTGTTTTTGTCTAGGGCAGGGGGTGGGGGTTGTTGTTAACTCTTGTTTGCTTCACTTATTCTTATTAAAGGAACAGTAAGGGCCCTTACACACGGGCGTTTTGGACCTGTGCTCCCCTGCGTTGCGTTTGGCTGCGCTCAGCTGCAGGGGAGCGCAGGTCTAGACGCACCTCATTTTGTTCAATGAGGTTGTACCCACGAGACACGTGTAAGCGCCGAACGCAGATTCAGACGCAACATGCTGCATTTTCCCTGCGTTTGGCGCCTACATGCGTTCGTGTGAGTACAGACCCATTGAAAATAATTGAGTGCGTCTATACCTGCGCTCCCCTGCGGCTGAACGCAGCAAAACGGAACGCAGGGGAGCGCAGGTAAAAACGCCCGTGTGTAAGGGCCCTAACACCAACAAAATTAAAGTTTTTAAAACGATTGACAATAAACATACTGTTGCCCTGCACTGGTAAATTGGGTGTGTTTGCGTCAGAAATGTAGAGTTTGTATAAACAAGCTGCTGTGTAGCCATGGGGGCAGCCATTCAAGCACAGGATACACAGTAGATAACAGATAAGTACTACTATAGTTTATATAAACAAGCTGCTGTGTAGCCATGGGGGCAGCCATTCAAGCACAGGATACACAGTAGATAACAGATAAGTACTACTAAAGTTTATATAAACAAGCTGCTGTTTAGCCATGGGGGCAGCCATTCAAGCACAGGAGACACAGTAGATAACAAATAAGAATCCCATTGTATACTACATAGCTTATCCGTTGTGTACCCTGTGCCTTTTTTACTTTTTCAGCTTTGAATGGCTGCCCCCATGGCTACACAGCAGCTTGTTTATATAAACTATAGTAGTACTTATCTGTTATCTACTGTGTATCCCGTGCTTGAATGGCTGCCCCCATGGCTACACAACAGCTTGTTTGTATAAACTATAGTAGTACTTATCTGTTATCTACTGTGTATCCCGTGCTTGAATGGCTGCCCCCATGGCTACACAACAGCTTTTTTGTATAAACTATAGTAGTACTTATCTATTATCTACTGTGTATCCCGTGCTTGAATGGCTGCCCCCATGGCTACACAAAAGCTTGTTTGTATAAACTATAGTAGTGTGTGTGACGCAAACACTCTACTTTTACCAGTGCAGCACAACAGCACATTATATTTTCTTTATTTTAAAACAATAAAAAATGTTGTCACTGTTCCTTTAATTCTGTCTGAATCATCTGTCCATTTCAGGTGTGAATGAGCGAGGAGGAGCGCCCCGCTGCCCTCACCGATGCCACCCTACGCTTCCTTTGTCACAATGACATAGACACAGTAAAGGAGCTATGTGCCGACTGGTTCCCCATTGAGTGAGTGTGCTATTCTGGGAAACAGGCAGTAGTTTGGCCTTCCTGTACTAATATCAAATCTTGCCTGCAGGTATCCTGATTCGTGGTACAGAGATATCACATCAAACAAGAAATTCTTCTCTTTGGCTGCCACCTACTATGGGCAAATTGTGGGTATGATTGTAGCAGAAATCAAGAGCAGGACCAAAGTGCACAAAGAGGTTAGTAAGCACATGCCCAAATATATTCCCAGTGTTTGGCACTTGTTGGGCATGAGCCATGGTAAACAGCAGGTTCTGTGTTTTACTCCTTCCTTTTTAGGATGGTGACATCTTGGCATCCAGTTTCTCAGGTGACACCCAAGTGGCATACATCCTCAGCCTTGGTGTTGTAAAGGAATTCCGAAAACAGGGTATTGGTGAGTGAGGCTATTCTTAATCTACACTCCAATCAATCACAACTAGCATATGAGTGGGCAGCTTATTGGACCTTGTATGGGAACAAAACTCCAGCCTACACGATGGACAAAGCTTGATCTGATAATCACTCGGGAAGGCTTTTATAAATCCCATCAGGTGACGACCACACTAGGAAGTGGAAACTGTCATTTTCAATGGGCCCTGGGGCCATCTGAGCAGACCCGAGACTGACAAAGTGCAAAACTGTATAACAGTCAAGTTTTTGTACTTCCAGATACAGTTAAACCTCCATTACACATTTTTCAGAGGACCAAAAATTGTCTGAAATCTGGAAAAAAGTTAAATCAGGGAAATGTTATATAATGCATAATATGTTACAGAAGTGCCATAAGGTGACAGGAGAAGATTTTCCCAGCAAATTCATTTATACAAAAGATAACACCCTCAGAATAAAAGTTATTTAACTTTTTTAGCACAAAGAGGCGACTCAACAAGGAACTCAACTAATTTCATCTGGTTAAGGTTCTTTGTCAGGGGCTAAAAAAAAGACCAGAAAAAGATAACCCTTGTTATGCATTAGGGATCTGTTGTTTCTTGGGCTTTTTGCTTTAACAGTCTTTGCAGCAAAGTTTATAAACTTTTCAGTTATGCAAAACCTTCATCATATCCCCATGGTGATTGGTTTATGGAGTATCCATAAAGGTAAATATACCACATCTGTAATGTTTTACCAAATCTGAATACTTTTAAAAAAGATAAACAGTTTTTTTTTGTGATGTTATTGAATCTTTACTTTCAGTGCTCTGTCTCTGCAGATATCGCCCCTTTGCTCTGCACAAGTATATTTGGCACATTATGACTTTCATTAGTAGTGTAATATTGTAGGTGTACCCCTCAGGCAATGTAGGTCTCTTATCTATAAAAATATATTGCATAAAACAGCTCATACGTAAAACCCTGTTTCATGGAAATAAACCATTTTGATAATAATATACTTTTTTGTATTATGTGCCATTGGGTAATCAAAAATAGAAAACTGCTATTTTAAAGAATAAGGGCCGCCCCCTGGGATCATATGATTCTCGGTGCACACAAACATACCAAACATGTTAGGTCACATGAGCCAATTAACAGACAGAGTTGTGTCTTTTGCTTCCACACTTCTTCCTGTTACAGTTAGAGCTGCAGTATTTCTGGTCAGGTGATCTCTTCCTGTTACAGTTAGAGCTGCAGTATTTCTGGTCAGGTGATCTCTTCCTGTTACAGTTAGAGCCGCAGTATTTCTGGTCAGGTGATCTCTGAGGCAGCACACAGACCATCACAAATAGGCAGTTCAAGGCAAGAGATGTAAAATTCCAATTTGGTAAGATTCTTTAATATGCCACCCAATTTGATATAATCTGTTGCTCAAGTATTTATTTTGGGGGTATAGTTTTCCTTTGAGGACAACACTGCACTGGTGTTAACATCATAGCTATAGCCCGATATACACCTTCAAGGGGTGGTTCACCTTTAAGTTAACTTTCAATATGTTTTAGTATGGATAATTCTAAGCAACTTTTCAACTGGCCTTCATTTTTTCTTGTTTATAGGTTTTTTTTTTGCCTTCTGACTCTTTCCAGCTTCCATATGGGAATCCCTGACCTCATCTAAAAAAACACATGCTCTGTAAGGCTACAAATTTATTGTTATTGCTACTTTTTATTACTAATTTTACTATTCAGGCCTTTCCTATTCATGAGCCAGTCTTTTATTCAACTCAATACATGTTATAGCAAACAGACTGCTGAAACTGCAAACTGGAGAGTTGAGGCATAAAAAGCTAAATAACGTGCACATCAAATCACAAATAACAAAAAATGAAAACCAATTGCAAATTGTCTTAGAATATCACACGCTACATCATGCTAAAAATTAATTCAAAGGCGAATAACCTCTTTACCCTTCTTACAAACATACTGTAACTGCTTCTAACCCAGGCTTCTGTTCAGGTTGGCACAACCGCTGTGCCCCCAATGGTTAGTCATCCATATCTGTGATAAGCTCTGGCTTATGTTACCTGGGCTTCAAGTGGCGAAGAATAAAACTGTTCAGAGCAGGCTGAATGACTAAACATGATGGAAAAGGCTCTATGCAATGCTCATTGGATTTAAAACAAAATCCTTATATTTTGGGCCTGAGAAGCACCTGGGAGGATGAAGGCAATAACTTCAACAAAAGTCCACACATGGGAATTGGTTCATGGATAACTCAGTTTCCTTTGTTTGTTCATCAGAGTATGTTATAAGTTCTTGCCATTAATGTTCATTTTGAGGATGCCACAGGTTAGGCATTATTATCCTATTAGTTTTAGTATTTACTAGGTATTACTCTCATGGCTAGGCACCCTGTCTGATACATGCCCTGTCCTCCCTGCCAGGTTCCTTACTACTGGAAAGCTTGAAGAGCCACATCTCCAGCACTGCCCAGGACCACTGCAAGGCTTTGTACCTCCATGTCCTGACCTCTAACAGCAACGCCATCCACTTCTATGAGAACCGGCACTTCCACCAGCACCACTACCTGCCCTATTACTACTCCATCCGCGGTGTACTGCAAGACGCCTACACTTATGTGCTTTACCTCAACGGAGGCCACCCACCCTGGACTGTTATATATCCTGCAAATCATGTTGCTTATATTAGTGTACTGCATAATTTAGGATTTCAGCAATATTTACTAGCTGCATGGTTTCTGTGTTGTGTTATTCTCTTTCTCTTCTTCATTGAGCTTTCTCTGTTTTCTCCTTAACCACTTTGTACGGATTATTTGCAGCACTTGGGATCAGCACTGGCAGGATTTAGTCCTTGTTCTCTCCCACAACGGATATACCGCCAGGCTCACACTCTTCTGCGCAGTCTGCTGCCATGGTCCAGCATCTCTGCAAAGAGTGGAATTCAGTACAGCCGCACCCTGTGACAACAGGTAATTCATCAGCACATCTACATACTCCAAGGTCAGTCCCAACTTGCCATTTCTGCAGTGGAAGTTGCATAGTTCTGATAGGCTGGATGACAAATCTAGACAACGGTCTTGAACATTGCCCTGTCCCAAGCTCAATGCCACAAATCTGTTCTCCTTCAACTCGTGTAATTTTTAGAAGAAAAAATTAGCAATGCTTATGTAGTCATAGTGAAAGATTTCTGTTGAAATTGGAACCTTTCCCTGTCCCACAGGGAAAATAGACTGTGCAAAATAAAAATGTTTCTAATATAGTAAGTTAGCCAAAAATGTAATGTATAAAGGCTGGAGTGACTGGATGTCTAATATAATAGCCAGAACACTACTTCCTGCTTTTCAGCTCTCTTAGTTTCCTCTGATTGGTTACCAGGCAGTAACTAATCAGTGACTGGGGGGGGGGCACATGGGTCATAACTGTTGCTTTTGAATCTGAGCTGAATGCTGAGGATCAATTGCAAACTCACTGAACAGTTATGTCCCATGTGCCCTCCTTATAGTCACTGACTAATTCAGAGTTAGAGAGCTGAAAAGCAGGAAGTAATATTCTGTCTATTATATTACACATCCACTCACTCCAGTCTTTATACATTTTACATTCTAACTATATCAGAAACATTTTTTATTTTGCACATACTGTCTATTTACCCAGTATTTATTTGTACACAGAACTGTTCCTTTATGTAATACTGTTATGGCCTCGTTCAATTGTGGCAGGGTGATGTTGATTTTGTCCAGGTACCTAATCCAGATCTTTTGTCTTTGCAGATTGATGGACTTTGAAATATTGCCTGGGGTTCCAGTTTATCCGTCATTATCTGAATCAGTCGTCAAGCCAGGACTCCGACAGCCAGCCTTGGCGATGATGTGATACAGATGGGAGTCATACAGGGCTCACCTGTCCTCTTATGCTGGCCATAGACGCACAGATCCGATCGTTCGAATCATTGAACGATCGGACTTCCCCATCTCCCGACCTGCCACTAACCTTCAGATCAAATAAAGTAGCAAAAGCTGAGATCAGCCGACGTTCTGCCCCTGACAGGGATCGTACAAAAGCTGTACGATTAAAAACCTAGTGACAGTCTCCCACTGAAAATCGTACGATCTGCAATAGACGCAAAGATATGATCGCCAGGCACGACAAATGTCGGAACACTCCACACGATCGGATCGTTGCGTCTATGGCCAGCTTTATCCAGTTAGTGGTGTGGGTATCAGGTCTTCAACTGTGAATGGCCTCCTCTAACCGCCCATGAAACTGCTTTTTATGTCTGCATATGAAACAATCTGTCAATGTTTTTTTAAGATCTTCTCCTGCCACTGAGGTGTCCTCCTTCCTCCCCAACCCTCAGCTTTTGCCTCTGTAGATCTCCTTTTTTATTTATTTATTTATTACCAGTACAGTCACGAAATGGGCAAACATTTTCTTTTTTCTTTCTTTTTGTTCCATTTCATTACCTGGATTTCCTTGATTATTTACGGGTTTAAGCATATGGATTAATGCATTGAAGTAATTGTTTAATGTACTTTATTTGATAAGTGAAGGGGGTCTGTCCCAAGCTGGTTTATAGTAGGCTGAGTTTGAAGCAAACGGGTGCCTATTTATAGTCATAAAAGTACTCTGTTCCCATTGATTTTCATGGTCTTCTGGCTATAAATGGGCCAAGAGGGAAAAAGAACAAGTAGCCCTTGTGTCAGTGCAGCAGAATCAGGGAAAGTGTGACGTCATTTAAACATCTCTCCTTTAGTTAAAGGGGCGAAAATGAAAATTAAATTTAATCTCATACTGAAATAAGAAACTTTCTGAATACAATCAAATAAAATTTCTGTAGCATTTATAAAATAATCAAGTTTATGTTCACTATCCCTCTCTCAGCATCTGTTTCTCTTCATTCTGTCTTCATGCAGCAGTTGGGTGTCAGATATTCATTGACAGTTAGATCCAATATATCTTATAGGGAGGCTTACTTTCCATAAAGATGTATTAGAGCTCACTCAAATAACTGATTCCACTACAAACAAAATCTTATGATTATTTCAGAAACGCTAAAGAATTTGTAATTGATTATATGTAAAAAAATTTCTTATTTCAGTATACTGAAGCCTTTTTTCAGGTTTAGTTTTGCTTTAAGGCTTCTGTTGTCTGTTATGTAGACAGTGTTATTTTAAAACAAAATGCAAATAGTCTTAATATTTTGTGGGTTTTTATTTCTCTCCAGGTTAAACTAGGGGTGCACCACCTTTTTAGATTTTGCTGAATACCGAAGCAGACATAAATCCTTATTTGCATATTCAGATTTGGGGCGAAATCTAAACAACAATGCAATATCTGAAACATGCTTCATCTTCTGTTGTCCTGTATTCTTATCCCCTTCACTGTCACCCGTGGGCACAATCCTCATAGAATAGAATGGAACCTAGAAACAAAATCTCCTGGAGCTGACACACGTTCAATCACCAGAGAGGTTCCAATTTGCTAGTCAACCAACAATGATCCTAATTGTCTCTTAAAAAAACATGCAGGGTATTTTCCTGCCTCCTTTCCCCAGGATTCCCTTGTGTGAGTTCATATTAGGCACATGCACATGTTCAGAACTTTCCTTTAATATCCTTAGAAAGAATATGGTGTTTCTGAATATTCGTGACCTCCCCCAACCACTAGAAAAGCCAGTTATTGAATGCCATGGTGAACTTGCCCTTTAATCCTGCAGAAGCTCTTCAGCATATTCTTCTGCAGGACAAAAGTGCTTTTCTTTTGCAGCCTTTGTGATCCATTGAACACTCCTTTTGTCCCAGGGGTGAGTTGATGATTCTGATAAATGTGAATGGCACATGTATTTATTTATGTGTAGGGTTTTATCATTTTTATTGTTTGGTAAGAGTAGCAAGGTTTGTTGTTATTGTGTATATGAGCATACATCATTTTATACTCCCGAATCTCCTGTGTAAAGGGTTCAACTGAGTGATAATCAATGATATACAGGCAAGGATAAATATAAAAAATATATTGTACACCCTCTGCTATTTCTCTTTAAGCTTTCCAGTAATTTAGGGGTCAGCAGGCTGTGGCCCTCAACATTTAAAGGGGGCCCTACCTGTTCCTGATTGAGTAGGGCAAATCAAATATCAAGGTAAAAGGCTTCCCTAGGGCAGATATAGGTTGAACTGTTAGTGGAGAAGTGGGGAGGTGTAGGAACCTGTATAATCATCATCATCATCATCATTAGTTGTATAGTGCTGGCAACTTCTCAATAAACTGAGGGCTTACAATAATTTAACAAACAAGGGTTACAGAATAAAAATAAAATCTTGAGTCCTGCTCACAAGAGCTTACACTCTAAAGGTCCATTCATGTTTTTTTAAAAAGAAATCTGCTTTTGTGTTTAGGGCAGAGTCCTAACCTGTTGTCATTTTACTCAATTTCTACTCATTTTCTTTTTGCTTAATGTTTAAAGGTGCAGTATTAGGACGCGTCGTTCAATTTGATTGGCCGGTAGGATTTTGATTCAGGTTCGTAGGGTCACAAGCACATTTAGTAATGTGACTCGTTTACTGGAGCAATGAGTGTGCGCCTGCAATGGCCTGGATGGCAAGAGGTTACCTGCACACTTGAGACTCTCATCTTAAAATATTATTTATTTATTTTATTTATTAATCTTAAAGGGGTTCTTCACCTTTGAGTTAACTTTTAGTATAATGTAGAGAGTGATATTCTGAGACAATTTGCAATTGGTTTTCATTTTTTATTGTTTGTGGTTTTATAGTTATTTAGCTTTTTATACAGCAGCTCTTTATTTTGCAGCGTCCGCAATTTGGTTTCTAGGATACAAATTACCCTAGTAAAAATAAAAAGTGGCAATAACAATACATTTGTAGCCTTACTGATCATTTGTTTTTAGATGGTGTCAGTGACCCCCATTTGAAAGCTGCAAAGAAACAGAAGAAAATTGCAAATCATTAAAAAAACTATGAAAAATAAATAATGAAGACCAATTGAAAAGTTTCTTAGAATTGGCCCTTCTACAATATACTAAAAGTTAACTTGAAGGTGAACCACCCCTTTAATATTCTACTGATTTCTAGCCTGCAACTGAAAGTGCTGTCTGACTCCATGAACCTATAAAAACACAGTCTCTGCCACTTTGCTTTTATCGTTAAGAATTTCGAATTACTCTTCTTTCTTTTTAGGCCTTTTACGCTTCATCTTTCCTTACAATTTCAAATCTGCTCCCTGGTTGCTAGGGTAATTAACTCCTAGCAACCACATAACCATTTAAACTCCAAGTCCCAGAACTGCAGAAGAAAAAAGTGTAACTTAATTCACAAAGCACAATGAATAACAAAACTGAAGAGCAATTACAAATCTATAAGAATTCTGCTGCCTGTATCATAATAAAAGTTCATTATAAGGCGACTGTCCCCTGTAATGATCCATTTTATCTTTTAGCTCAGTACAGGCAGTCGCTGTGCTGGAATATATTTCTTATGTCTCCCTGTTCAATTGATTAGAAACATTCATGAGTTTTCTCTTGTACAGAAAGCTTAATGTATGACCTGCAACGTATCTGGCTGATCCTGGCTTCTTGTTATGCAATTATAACACACAGGAGGACTATGGGACGTGGTAAGGAAACTTGTGACTGGCCAGTCTGGACAATGGCAGCCTAAGCAATGCTAAACTGGAGAGCTAAGGCAGTGAAATTAAAAGTATGGGATCTCTTATCTGGAAACCCGTTATCCAGAAAGCTCTGAATTATGGAATTGCCGTCTCCCATAGACTCCATTTTATCCAAATAATCCACATTTTTTACTTCCCAAAAGTCACGTAATTTCCCTCCCCGCTCCTAATTTGCATATACAAATTTGGATTCCGAATCCTGCTGAAAAATGTAGAATCCTGCTGAAAAAGGCCGAATCCCGAACTGAATCCTGGATTTGGTGCTTCCCTACTTGTGAGACGGGACCAGGGAATGTGCATTGATTAATTGGACAAATCAGTTGCACTTCCATTGTATTTAAACACACTTTTACTTGTAAGATATAATTAATCGTTATTGGAAGCAAAACCAGCCTATTTGGTTCATTTAATGTTTACGTGATTTTCTAGTAGACTATGGGGCAGATGTACTAAATTCACGCGAAGGATTCGGAGGATTTCTTCTTTTGGTCGAATATGTGAATTGGTCACATTGGGAATGGTCGAACGATCGAATATATTTGAATAGAGTCAAAAGGACCAATATTCAATCATTAGATCAGCGAAGGATTTTATTTTTTAAGTTTATTCGATTGGACCTACCGAATTGCAATAGAAGCCTATGGGAGCCCTCCCATAGACTTCTGAGACTTTGGGGTAGATTCATCAAAGAGTGAAGTTCCGCCACTAGAGGGAAATTCCACAGCTCTCAATTAATTTCTATGGGATTTTTAAAGGCGTATTCATCAAAGGGTGAACTTTCACTTCACCCATTGATGAATACGCCTTGCAAAATCCCATAGAAATGAATTGAGAGCTGTGGAATTTCCCTCTAGTGGCGGAACTTCACTCTTTGACGAATCTACCCCATTGTCCTGATCGAATAGGATTCCTACGATCGAAGTGTTCGATCGTTCGAATCGTTCGAAGGATCAAATAGGTTTTTATTCGATTGTCGACCTGGATAACAGGTCTGTATACAGGGTCGGGCTGCTGTCCAGGGCCCCCGCCCCCCCTACTGCGACGGCCGTATGAAAGCACAGATCTCTTTTTTTTTTTTTTTTTAAACGAGTGGGGTCTTCGGGAGAGGGGGTCTGACCAGTTAAAACACAACTAAAAAGTATAGATGGATTTGTTGGAGACGGCCACCTCAATGTGTTGAGAGATTAAAATTCATATACAGGCGGGTCGGACTGACCCGGTGGGGCCCGACCCTCATGGGCAAGTCCTTGTATATGAATTTTCATTTCTCAACACATTGAGGTGGCTGTTTCCAACGAATCCATCAATACTTTTTAGTTGTGTTTTAACTGGTTTTCAGTGTTTTCTCCCTCATTTGTTATAAAAGGTATATCCTCCTTATTCTGTCGCTTCTTCCGCCCACTCAGTGCCAGCCCCCCCACCCATTAATTGTATTTACGTTAAAGTTGACCTACAAAGATCTGCTCATCCGGTGAGGCCACAGTTGCTTTGTGACACAAGATAAAAATATTTGCCCTCTGAGTCAACACAATTGGATCATTATGCTGCCTTGGGTGCCCTGTCTGGAGAGGCCTGCGTCAGTCAGCCGTTTCAGGTGGGATTTTCTAACCTGTCCAATAAATATCTTCCAGCCAGTGATTGGTTGAGCAGAGCGTTGGTAGGGCCCATATATGAGCTAATAAGCTTCCAACTTGGCTTGAAGGGGCTTTTATTGACCAGCGTATGGCCAGAGCCACATCTGTCATGACGCAAAAATCTAGACTTTATTTTAAGGGATAACTAAACCCTAATAATGTATATAGCTCAATATGCCATGCTTTATATAGTGAACTTATTGCACCAGCCTAAGGTTTCAGCTTGTCAATAGCAGCAATGATCCAGGACTTCAAACTTGTCACAGGGAGTCACCATCTTGGAAAGTGTCTGTGACACTCACATGCTCAGTGGGCTCTGAGCAGCTGTTGAGAAGCTAAGCTTAGGGGTCGTCACAGGGTCTGCTTCCTCTGTAGTTATGCCCATGCTTAGGGGTCGTCACTAATTATGCAGCAGCAGAAAATGAGAGTCCCCTGTAATATAAGATGATTCTACAGGTTTGCGGATTATTAAATTCTGATGCTAATTGCACTGGTTTTTAATTATCTGTATTAATGACTAATCAGCCTTATATTGTGACTGTATTTCTATTACACTATGGGGCAAATTTACAAAATTCACATGAATAATTCGAAGTTTGATTGAATTTTAAAAAAATTCTAATTCAAATATGCAAATTAGGCAAATTCGACCATCGAATATTCTAATTCGAATCGTTCAAATAAAATTTTATTCGATGGTCGAATAACTTCCACTTTAAAATTTTATTCGACCACCTAGTTCGCCAAAACCAAGCTACCGAATTGGGAAACATAATTTTTGATCGAATTAAAAAAATGTGATAGTTCGAAACGTTTGATTCGAACAATTTGATCGATCGAATTGAAGTAAAATCATTCGATATTCGAACTCAAAGTATTTTACTTCCCCACTATTCCCATGGTCGAATTTTGAATATTTATTTAATTTGAAATTCGACCAATAGTAAATCTGCCCCTATGTGTAGTGTATATTGTGAGTGGGTCCCTAAGCTCAGTAAGTGACAGCAGCACAGAGCATGTGAATCAGTGAATCAGAATCAGAAAAGGTGTTGGACTGGCCCACAGGGATACCAGGAAAACTACCGGTGGGCCCAGGTGTCAGTGGACCTTCTTGCTTCTAACAATTTGGCTTATTTCATGTTCATTCCCTATTTCTTTATGTGGAAAAAGAGGCTTAATAATGGAAGAATAGAGTATAGTAAGTAGATCTAAAAGAATAGGAGAATAAAGAGGTTAAGTGAGGAGAGAAGGAATAATAGTTTGGAAAGTTGGGCCCCTGGACTAAGGATTTCTGGTGGGCCCCTGGCATCCCAGTCCGACACTGGAAAAGAAGATGGGGATCTACTGGGGAGACACAGATCTTTACTGCTAAAGGGATGTGGTTGCCTTGGGTTGCTACAGAAGCCCAGAAATGTAATGTACAATATTTCTAGTTACTTCTTTAGTTACCCTTTAGTTTTCCTTTAAGGGCAGCCGGTGACTAACAAATGTTGCTAAATCTTCTGTAGCTCACACACCTTGATCTTCAGCACTGTGTGTTAGGGTAGGGACAGACAGGGAGATTCGGGGAGATTTTGTCACCTGGCGTTTTTAGCAGGCGACAATCTCCCCGAATTTCCTTCTCCCTGTCTGCCGCTAGTATAAGTGACAAAGCGCCTGTGCAGACGCGGCGCAGCGATTTCCGGAATCGCCCGAAGATACTTCGTGAAGAAACTTCGGGCGATTCCGGAAATCGTCGCGCCGCGTCTGCAGTATACTAGCGGCAGACAGGGAGAAGGTAATTCGGGGAGATTGTCGCCTCCTAAAAAACGCCAGGCGACAGAATCTCCCCGAATCTCCCTGTCTGTCCCCAGCCTTAGAGTCTGCTGCATGCACTTGTCTAAATCCATCCAGGTGTACAGCCAGGCAGTGCTCTTTGTTTTTATAGCTTGCTTTGATTTTTTAAATTAAGATGGCCATAGAGGCCCCGATAATATTGTAGAAATGAAGACAATACAATATTGGGTGGGTGTATGGTGGGAGACAAGCCGACCAATATCAGCAGAAGACTTGGGTATCGGTCGGGCAGGCCAGAAAATTTGGACAGGATGCCTTTGAAGGTACCGTACCGGAATATCAGTCACTTAATGCTGAATCATCAGATACAGGTAGAATTCTAAAAAAAAATCACAATTGTTACATCTATGGCCACCTTTACTTGTTTAGAGCCCACCAAATCCATTGGATGATCAAGAGAGAACCCGGTGCTTCAGTAATGCACCTATGTCCTTTATATCCCTGCATTCAAAGGCAGTGTCATTCTGTAGCTACTAAAGCAAATAAAGTTCTGTCCTGCATAAAAAAGG
>CM044448.1:100659761-100701077 GCA_024363595.1 Xenopus borealis | reverse complement strand
CCCTGTGAAAGGGTCGTTCGACCCCCAAAGGGGTCCCGACCCCCAGGATGAGAACCACTGATATAGAGCATGTGCAGTGCCACACCATGGGCCAAGATCAGAAAGTCATGGAGCTGCAACAGAGAACTTTTTGGACATGTCATAGGGCAGCTCTAGTTAAGGGCTGGTGTTATAAACTCAGAGCACAAGGGACATCATATCTTGGTTGGTTACTAATTACCCTTTTAGCTTTTGGTTTAAGCCAAGATGGCCTTTTAGGCTCAGGTTAATGCCAGGCGCAGGGATGTATCATAGGGCGGCACCAGACCTTATTGTGTGTATGACGTCAGCAGAAGTGATGTTTTGTAGTTTAGTCAGCACTCACCCAAGTATCAATGCCAATCAAGCCAAAATACTCCAATTTGTGACACAGCACCCCGTATCCAGGAATTTTCTTTAAAAAGCCTTTATTTATACAAAAATTGGCTCACATACTGTTACAGAGAAACGTTTCAAGCCTCATCTAAGCTCTTTATCAAGTTTTATCAGTGATGTCATGATGTACCACACATGCTAGTGATGTCATATTCTCCACATTACAGACACAATAACCTCACTACACTCCTGCCCCTGATTTTTTGGAAATATTATAAATCCAGCCGCAGGGGAGAAGGTAATTTTTTTATTTTTTGGTATAAAATGTATTTACCATATACAGTATGCATCTTGAGTACCTATACGGTAAATACAACCCTGGCCAGGCAGGGTCTGATATTAGCCTACTGAAAAACTCTGCGTGATTATTAGCCTCCTCTCAAGCTCTTTGGGTTAAGCGCTGCTTTCCTATCTGAATGGATGTTATTGTTTATTACTCAGTGGATTGTCAGGTGCCAATGTGCCAAACGGGCTAAATACACAGCTCAAAAATCAACCCCAATGCCAGTATTAGCCTCCTCTCCTACCTGCACCCAGAACTCTTGTGTTGGTTCAGGGGATGAGACACACAACACTTATTTTGAGTTTGCATTCCTGCACTGAAATTAGCTGAATGTGCCTGCACCCAGCCTAACACCATTATTCTGGGTGCAGACAAGAGCGGAGGCTAATGCCTGTGTTTATTTCAGCAGGCTGATTTCAGTCCTGTGGGTGCATTGGCATCTGACACTCCACTGAGTAATAGACAATAACATCCTTTCAGATAGGAAGGCATCACTTAACCCAACGAGCTTGACCCTTTCTGACTTGGGCCATAGTTTCCCTTATTAGTGCCCAAATAAATGATTCCATGAGTTGAAGGAACAATCCTTCGGGTGTGACTGCCTCCTACATGTCCGTAACAGATGAAAGTACCTCTTCTAAGAAGCTCCACACTCCCTGAATTCTTATTTCTTATGATCATAGAGCTTGTACCATCTCCTGCTGAGCTTCTTATCTCACAGCAAAAAGGTGGTTTTGTTACTTGCTCGTGTACCCATGCATGTTCTTAGCATACCAGGGGGACCCCAAAATGACAGCCAGCCTGGACCTGACACTACTTATAGAGTTCCCCTAGCCAGTGGCGTAATTACTCCCTGGTGGGCCCTGGCACAGGATGGGCACCCGGGCCCCCCCCTGTGGGGCCCTTACCTCTATAAATCCCATGCTGGAGTGTTGATGGCATGTGTGCTGTATAATCTCCCCCTAGATAACTGCCTGCCATAACCATTTTCATGGCTCCAATGGGCCCAAGGGGGTGGGGCCCTGGTGCAATTGCACCCCCTGCACCCCTGGTAGTTACACCACTGCCCCTAGCAGGTAGCATTCAGAGTTTGGTCGTGAATGATTGGTCACATAAATCCTATATGCAGCTTGTCGCTGTGATGTTGAGCATTATCATGAGCCCAGTTTGCTCCCTGGTTAGCCTTATTCCAGCAAGGTGTTAAATACATGCAGTGGAATGTGAGAACAGTTGAGGGAGGCAAGTTTGGGCAGGCCCGGGTGACCCATGTACATTGAGTGACTGCCAGTCACACTGCCCAAAGAGGTACGATCTGGGGCGGGAAACACTGTGATGGGCATGTTTGTTCTTGTTGAACATTCCAGAGAGGAAGCAGAAATGGTTAACACCTGCCTGAACTTGTTTCTCCAAGTATAAAGGAAAGAGCTGCAGTACAGGATAGTCTCTTGCTACTAGTTCTCTTAAGGGTTAATGGAGAAATGGGTAATAATGTGACGGGTTCCTCACGTATACGAAGCACACATTTTCTGCACTACTTACCCTTGGAAAACTATAAATATTGTGTCTGCTAAGACAATGGGGCAAATTCACTAAAGCGCGAAGCGTCTAACGCTAATTCACCAGCATGACGTGATTTTGCAACTTTCCTGATTTACTAACAGTGTCCCTAGGGAAAATTCGCTAGCGAAGTAGATAGACTAGCGCAACTTTGCACCATTACACCAGGCGAAGTTGTGCACTGACGAAGGGACGTAACTACGCTAATTCACTAAGCTGCCCATTTTACTGAACGTTACCTCTTGTGCTAGGTCAGACCTGGCGAAGTTCAATACAATTGATAGGAGTTTGAAAAAAAAATTTAACATTTTTTACAAGTCCCAAAAAAACACTGGCATCTTTTACTTTTTTAGGGCGATAGTCTGAAAAATAGCGTAATTTCCCCCCCCCTATATTTCCTAACATATGGCAACACAACTATACAGGGGGCACATGTAGGGCAATAGGACAACTTTATTTAATTTATTAAAGGTTTCCTGGGCTTGTGTAGTGGAATGTAGTGGCTGTAACATATACTTCTATTATACGTTTAACTTCGCGCCATATGCAAATTAGGCATCGCTAGAGTAAATACGCTTTTTCTGACGAAGTAACGGTAGCGCAACTTCGCTACCATTCGTCTCCCTCAGTGCAACTTTGCATTTTAGTGAATTTTCCCCAATGTTTTTAGGAGCTAAGTAGGGCCTGAAAAAAGTGTTTCTAAAGTTGAATGCAAAAAAACATTAAAACTTGCGTCTTTTCACTATTTTTGTGGTTTTTAAGTATCTGGGGGGTATTTGGTGACTGCTACACAAGCCGCAGAATCCCACGAATATTTCATTGAAGGCATTGAGGGGCGAAACCCCCAAACCAACACCAATTCATTTCATGCAATGTGTAGTATAAATGCACTATACAGGAGCTGCCGCTGCATTTATACCATATGTCCTAAGGTTATTATGGATACAATTGGCACTGCATTTATCCTGTCATGTGTTCTGGGTATTATACAAGAATTTGGCACTGCGTTTATCCTGCAGTGTGTTCTGGGTATTATACATGAATTTGGCACTGCATTTATCCTGCAGTGTGTTCTGTAGTATTTTACATGGAAGTGGCACTGTATTTATACTGCTGTGTGTGCTGGGGTATTATACATGGAATTGGCACTGCATTTATCCTGCCATGTGTTCTGGGGTATTATACATGGAATTGGCACTGTATTTATCCAGCCATGTGTGCTGGAGTATTTTACATGGAATTGGCTCTGTATTTATCCTGCCTTGTGTTCTGGGGTATTTTATATGGAATTGGCACAATATTTATCCTGCCATGTATTCTGGAGTATTATACATAGAATGGCGCTGTATTTATCAGCCATGTGTTCTGGGGTTTTTACATGTAATTGGTACTGTATTTATCCTGCCTTGTGTTCTGGGGTATTATACATAGAATGGCGCTGTATTTATCCTGCCATGTGTTCTGGGGTATTTTACATGGAATTGGTACTGTATTTATCCTGCCTTGTGTTCTGGGGTATTATACATAGAATTCGCACTGTATTTATACTGCTGTCTGTTCTGGGGTATTATACATGGAATTGGCACTGCATTTATCCTGTTGTGTGTTCTGGAGTATATTACATGGAATTGGCACTATATTCATCCTGATGGCATTTATACTGTGAGTTTTCCATTATGCATGGAAATCCTTAGGAATCCTTATAAGAAAAGGCTTTACTCATCCTATATACGACTATATATGAAAATATATTCACAGCCTTATTAGTTTAGAAGTTGGCTGAAAAATTTGTGACTTATGACTTAATCATGCTGACCCCGTTGTGCTGATAATGCTCTGCTAGTCAGTTTATCTCCATTTATATTGACTTTCTGGGCATGGGACCATTATGAAAGCCAATAAGTAAGAGGGAAGGACTGGTGCACCTGCAAGTGGCTGGGATAAGGTTAACTGCCTCTCTGACACATGATCCTCGGCTCGCTGCCAGATAAGGTTACAGGTTTTGTTCTCTCACATCTGACACCAGGAAGGGATCACAAAATTACTGCTGCACAAAGTATCATAACTAAACCCGTATGGGCTGTTTGTGCAGAAGAAACGTAACACAGGATCTGACTGGGTCTCCCAGCTAAGAGCATTTCCCACAATATCTTGTACAGTCTGTACCACAGTTTGCTCTACACTCCCAACACTGATAGTACTGATGAAGTATCTTGTATGGCTGTGTACATACATTCGCAACGTTGGAGTGGCCCACCAGGGTAAACTCCCACTGGTTCCAGGTGTCAGTGGGCCCTCCTGTTCAGCCAACCATGGGGCTTTGTAAAGAAACAGTCAAGGAGCATAAAGAAAGTAATTAGGAGAGGAGCAAAATAGTTGGGCATTGAGTCTACTGATTTCTAGAACTAACCAAAGAGGGATTATTTTTTGTATGGGGAGGATAATTAATGGTATTTCCTACATGGATTCATTCTTATTACCCTAGGGCCAGATCCATATATAATACCTTAGATCAGGGGTCTCCAACCTTTTTTACCTGTGAACCACATTCAGATGTAAAAAGAGTTTGGGAGCAACACATGCATGAATAAAGCCTCTGTGTGGGCCAAATAAGGGCTGTGATTGGCTATTTGATAGCCCCTATGAGGACTGGCAGCCTACGGGACTACACTGTCTTGCCCCTGCCTTCCTCCTGCTATAATGAAAAAAAGCCAGCGCAATGCACTCACGGCGCTTCTATTTCCTAAGTCGCCCGAAGTTTCCTCGTGAGACAACTTCAGGCGAATTCAGATATCGAAGTGCCACGAGTGCATTGCCGCAGGTGATTTTTCGTTTTAGCAGGCGGAAGGCATGGACAAGGCAGTTCCGGGAGATTGTCACCCTGATGAAGAGGCAATTAGTCACCAGGTGACGAAATCTCCCTGAATCTTCCCATGTGCCACTGCCCTTAAGCAACCAAAACTTTCCTCCAAGCAAGGAATTAAAAATTAGCTCCTGCTTTGAGGCCACTTGGAGCAACATCCAAGGGGTTAGTTAGTGCTCATGAGCCACTGATTAGGGATCAGATAGAGAGACTGTGGCCAGCATACCAGTAAGACTGTGGGGTAGGTTTCAAAATGAAGAATGCACCAGTTATACCATAACTAAACTAAACCCATTAATCATAGAGCAACTGGATAAGTCCCCCTATCCTCTCCTTAGAGAAGAGACAGATGTCAGCAGCATGGACTGAATAATAGCGGAAGGTAGGAAAATGAAGATGGCAGGAGGATGAAATTCATAGTGGGGGTATATGGATCAGAATAATTCAGGATGGTTGAACGCAGTAAAAGGAGAAGGAAGTACGGAAGAAATCCCGGAATGAGATCGGAATAACCATCAGTGTGAGAACAACAGAAAGGTGAGTGATGGTATGAATGATTCATTTCACCTTAGTATATTAAATATTTACACAGGCCTGGGCTTTTTGTTGTGGCAGCTTGCGTGTGAGAGAGGAGAAATGCTGGCTTTAGAGTATGGGCTGGGAGAACAATGGGAGGCCTTTCCTATGGTGGGTATTGGTGTGAAGGAGCCCGCTGAAAGGTTCATATACAAACAGAGCTGAGGGGGCACAACGCTACTGGATATTGCTCCCAGTGCCCATAGGTGCACATTTTTATTAGTAGAGGAGTTTGAAGGGTTCCATAAAGTCAAATACACAAGAGAAATGTCAAAGCATCCCACTATTCATCCCAAAAGCCTATAAGTCAAGATAAGTGGGACCACACAGGGGTCCTGCAGGGGCCTGGCCAAAGTAGGAGGGCTGGACTGATACAGATGCAGGGGAAGGATTTAGGTATATTGGGGAGGATAGGATGGCTCTTGGGCATGGCCAAGTGGGTTTATGGAGCAATGTGATTCCTCAATGCAACTCTGTGGTCAGTCCATATATTGGCGGCTTTACACTGGCCATAGATGCAAAGATCCGCTCGTTTGACGACATCACCACTAACACAACAGGGCAATATCGGGGTGATCCGAAGGTTCAGCCATATGGTCGTACGATCGGATTACGATGATGCCAAGGTGCTCCGACGGGTCGGTCGGAAGAAATTCAAACCTTCCCCATCAATATTGTGGCCAGATATTGATCGGGAAGACCCGTCGGAAGCCCCATAGCTGAATGGCCAGCTATAGCCTTATTTATCACAATCTACTGCTAAATTCCATACTTTGTTTGACATCTTCTGGGCATGCAAACCTGCCAAGTAACCCCAATAGCAACATACAACCAAGGCAAAATATACCTAAATATAAGGGATCATTAGCCAAATATACAGCATTCTGTAAAGGTGCTTCAGTCTCTCCGTGAGAATCGCCAACCCACCCGTCTGTTCTGTGATTCACATGCAGCGTGCCTATATACACTGGAACTCTGGAGTTACTGGCACCTTGGAAATTGGCACTAGCTCCACCATTCCCACAACAGCCCGTGCCAATGGACGTAGCAAACTTTCACCGTATGAATTGGACGCGGATATAATTTTGTTGCCGAGTATTGGAAATTTACATCATTTTTAGTGCAATGGCTGGTGTCTAAGCAAAGAATGTTATGATAGTTATAACATTTAGATGGATTGTTATGGATTCCGTTCAAGGAACATGGCATATCCCAGAACTGAATTGGAGGCTGCCATTCTGGAAGAAATCTTTGATATTGAAAGTTATCAGTAAGACTGAATAAAAAAAGATATAAACACAGATATCATTGCACTGAGACAACCCCAGGGGTCTGAAATGCCTTATCACCCAGAGACATTAATTAATACTGAGTCATTCAGGTCATAGCGGTACCTTTTTCTCCCCCTGTGCCTCACCACCTACACATAAATCCTAATACCTCCCCCATGCCGTGTAATTACACCAGGAGTAACTGAGACCCTGCTGGAAATAATTAGCTGTCATCCGCTGAGAGAAGGGATGATCACACAGGACTCTAGGGTTACACTGAGAACTTCACATTATGCAATATGATGGAGCCTCTTCCACTCTTGAATAATCTGCTTAAACTGTAGGTGCTCCTTAGAGCGCGGGAGAGTCAGCCGAGTGATGGAGACAATGATGCTGCTCAAATGGGGGTGCACATTGCCGCTGAAATCCTAATAAACCTTTGGGAATAGGGTTTTTAGCTTATCTCCAAATTCCCCAGAGTATGCAAGGATTTAGGCTATTGACCATGGGCTCAGGTGATCATTAACATTGGTACAGGCTAATTTATATACAGCATACTTCTGCTGTAAAGTTCTACCGCAACTCACAGTAATTAATGAGATGGTGGTGACCCTTATGAATGTTTGATTGCTTGTACCCTGTACTTCTATTTATTCTCTGCCCAGTGTGTCCACCAGTTCTGCATCCCACACACACTTATGTCCACTATAGTCTTATTTTGTTGTTAGCATGGCTCACTGTACAAGTTTCAGCCATGTTGGAAATATACCGGTGTTACAGCCCACGCATATACCCCAGTGAGGCTGTCGATCACTCCTCTGACTCCCAATTGCAATTTTCAAACTGGGCAATTTCAGCTTTTTAGGGAGCACCATGTTTTCACCAACTAGTAATATTGAAATAAGAATTATTTAATGGTTAAAAATTATAATTTGCAATTTTTTTTTAAAAAGCTAGTGGCAGCCATAGACAAGGCCATACTGCAAGACAGGCACCACCTCTCCCATTAGGCTAATATAAATTTCAATTCCTGTGTCTGGTTAGAAGCATCAGTATTAAAGATCTTCATCATTTGGTCCACCTACATACTAAACATTCCCCAGTGTACCAGACATCTAACCAATGTGCCCATTCTGCCATATACAGGTATGGGACCTGTTATCCAGAATGCATGGGACCTGGGGTTTTCCGGATAACTGATCTTTCCATAATTTAGATCTTCGTACCTTAAGTCTACTATAAAATCGTGTAAACGTTAAATAAACCCAATAATCTGGTTTTGCTTCCAATAAGGATTGATTATATCTACATTTGGATCAAGTATAAGCTGCTGTTTTACTGAGGCTACTGAGGATTTTCCATGGTGACTGATTTTTTTATGTAAAACGTATATATAACACACACATAAATAAGTCCAAATCCTTGTTTTTCTGGAGAGTATGTGAGTCTAGTAAAATGAAATGTAACCGCTCACTTGGCTTCCATAATGGAAACTGTTCATACTATCATATCCAAAAATCACATGATGTAGGTGCATTTAGGTCAAAACACCATATTGGATTGGAGAGCTCCAGTTTAGGGTACAAAGGGCCCTGCTGGCCTAGGGTGGCCAACTTTTTAAGGAAATATAAACCGTTCTTCTTAATACAATTCCTTCCCTACTAATGCTATTGACATCAAGCATTCTATCCTGAAACCATGGCAATCTGAGCTCCCCAGTGCAAGAAGGGAACCCCGGAGGGGCAAAACTGTAGCTAAAAGTAATGAGTGTATAAATAAATACAACCACACTATGCAGTTCTGAATTATAACATCTGTATTAACAATTTAGAAAAAAAAAAGCCATATTGCCACAAATAAAAGGACAAATTGCACATCAAATTGGAAATTTGTATTCCCCTTCTCATGCCATACAATTTAGGCTAACAACTCACAATAAGGCAACGTGTGCACGCAGGTAACCAGTCCTGTTATTCATAACACAACACCGCCTGCAGCCAAAGTCTCAAGCGCCCTATAATGGAGGCAAGGTGTTCTGCAGCAGGTTATTCCCTTTGTCTTTTAACTTTAAAACATCCAGCATCCTGCAAGTGAAGGCACTGCGGCACATTTATCACCAGAAAATTATTCCCCGGACTCCTATTTGGTGGAAAATATCTGTAAAAAATATCTATATTCTCTGCCAGTTACAATAAAAGTTTCTCTTTCAATATTCTTCTCTCCACCGTTTCTCACAACCTTGCAGTGACCAGTTTCCATCAAGTCCAAGGCCTGGAACAGGGAGGGGTTTGGTATTCCACAAAAAAGTGTCATATGGCTAAAAACTCTCAGAGAAATGGATGGCAACAAAGTCCACAGCATAGTCTACAAGGACTCATCGGATCCATACCTCGTGTTATGTTCTTGTAGTTGTCCGGAGCACCAATCTCTCTCTTCCTTATGCAGTTTGGAGGTTGGCAGCTCTTCAAACAAGAGTTCAGAGAGATAAAATGATTGATGATGGTTTCTTTCCCCTTTGGGAATGACTTCTGTCACTGCTAACAAAGCTGTAAATAAGTCTTCGGTCATAACAAGGTCTCAACTCGTTCCCAAGGCGGACACTCATAAAGCACATCTTCCACAAAGCCAGTTTCACTGTACCACTGCTCCACCACAGGTTCTTCCTTTACCTGCTCCCAGGTCTGCTGCCCTTCAGTGGAGAGGTACCAGTGGTTGTCTTGCATGGGAGGATCCTGCTGATTCATGTCCATTCCTGAGGTGCCTGTAAGGGTGCTATTAAGATTAGAAGCTGCCAGGTCTCCTTCCCAGCACATGGATATTAAAGCTGACTGTAAATCCAGATCATCAAAGTTGCTCCCTTGCAAGGGGTCTTCAGGAGTGAACAGGGTGTCCCCTTGTCGTTCTGGGGCTCTTAGTGCCGGCAGGACAGGATTGGGCTTCTCGTACCGGCGAGACTGCCTGTGACCACCAGTTACATGCTGCATGTGATGGCTGTTGGGCCTTGAAACTGGCAGATAGGGATGGTGGCCTATGGTCTTGTTACAGCGTGGCGGTTCGAGATGTGAGGAAGGAATTCTTCTCCTTTTCAGCACGCCATTGACAAACATGTCAGCATAGCGAGGATCCATCTGCCAGAATCCGCCTTTGCCTGGCTCGTCTTTGCCCCTCGGGACTTTCATGAAGCACTTGTTCAGAGAAAGGTTGTGACGGATTGAGTTCTGAAACACAGATCACAGGGTCAGTTCCAAAGTGAACACGAACAATAAGACTATTTTGTTGTAATCCCTTGATCATCAAGAAGCCAAGCCCTCACTAAACCCCTAACAGGTTATCTGGCTGCTCTTTCCCACAGCTCTGGCCACCTACATCACCCACAGTATTGTCCTTCAAAGCTCTGGTTGGTTGATGATCCAATAAATGCCCTATCCCTGCTAAAACAAGGTTACGCTTACTGACTATATTTGTTTATCATATGCAGAAGACCCGGACGCTTATAAAGGGGACCCAGACTGCACTTATAACTTTGTGAACTTTATGTTAGAGGATAAATGTAATATTACAATTATACCTCATAAGAACCCATTATACCCTTTCCTTCCCCAGCTCAGGTGTCTCTCTCTGGCAGAAATGCTCCATTGTGCAGCTGTCTATGGGACCAGTCAGCATATGTTTGACCATTGACAGACACCTGGCTGGAGCTTGCACAAAGACGATTCATCTCATGAATACTGAATTGGTCACAGACAGGAGAGCTGCTATCAGCAGACAGATAGAAAGCATTTCATCTGCTGCCCACCAAAGCCCCCCATATGCTATGCCTATATCTGCATAAAATACACCTACAAACCTCCTAAAACAACACTTAAACCCAGACGTATCCTAGTCAACTATGGCCCCTGGAAATGCTTCATTTTCCACATGACATAATGGCCCAGCTCCATCTTAATTCATTTCACACACTGCCAGTTAATACTATGTTTACCCTAAATACAAGCAGGAACCCACCAAAGCTTTATGCGCAGACAAGAAGTCACCCCAAAATAAATAAAAACAACTCAATGTTCTTGGCTTCAAAAAAAAACACTCTGATTGGATGTTGTAAAACTGTATATAACATGAACAGTCTAAGTATTCAATTTCATCTTGGCAACCTTGGCTAAACTGAGCATGCTGATTGGATGTTGGATTCACCACTGCTGATGATCCTGTCTCACCTGCCAGCTTGGGTCAGCGTGCCGATAATAACAGAAGTTCTGTGTGATCCAGCTGTATATGGCTGATAGGGTGAGTTTCCGTTGCTGGCTGGCTTCCATGGCCATGCAGATGAGGGTGGCATAGGAATATGGTGGCTTGACATTAGCATTGGTTCTATAATCCACCTCCTGTACAGGACTGGGGCATGGAGTTGGCAGGGAGGCCCAGGTGGTGGGCACTGTGATTCTCTGTTTTCCAGTACGAGGAGCCTGGCAAGAAGCAGTATCACCCACTGGTGGGCTGCTTGGTCCCTGAGAAGCACGGGGAACAGGGGGGCGAGTGTTGGCGATGGAAGACAAGTCTGTGCTCAAGATGGAGAAGTCCTGTAGCCACTGGAGGTTGGTGAGGCTGTCATCCTCCCGATTGCGATCCCATTGCACAGAAAGTGGGAGGCGGTGAGCGGTGGAAAGGACTGGCATGGTTCTGGGGCAGAAGGCACACACTTTCTGCAGGGAGATAGAGAAATGGATGAGAGCTCTATAGATAATGCACAACATGTGGACTTCATACATCTTGGGGCCACCCATCGCTCATAACAAGGTTTCAGGCGTAATCACCCAATCTAACCCTGACTGGCCTTCAGTCCATGCCCCTACCTAATGCTGTAAGCCACCCTAGAGGGACCAGTCCCATAATTTGTGTATCTTAGTTTTCTACTTTATAATATATTGGATAGATTTGTGTAATTGTCATGTATCTGAAAAAGGGACAAGAACACATTATTAAAGGGCTGGGTTTTTGGCAAAAGGGGGATTTAAAAGACCTTGACTAATATGGATCGATGGCATGGCCTACGTACGTCCCTCTGAATATTCAATATGGGAATGCTGGGAGGCAATGGGCTCGCAGGAGACTGGGAAAAACCTGCTGGACTTTGACCATTATGGGTACCACATGGCATCCCTAGGCCCACTGCCTGCCCAGGATCTGTGGTGGGATTGGTTTAGATTGGTTAATAGCGGCGGCACGTTTCCAGTTAGATTCTAGCTAAGAAGGAACCCTGTGGCTACTCAGGGGCCCAGGAGGGCACTGTCTCATAAACAGATTCAGTATATCCAAATGTGGCACGAAAACAATGTTTTCCTACTATTCATATTATTAATATAATTAATATTATTATCCTATCAATCAGTCAATCTGTCAGTCAGTCTATCTATCTATCTATCTATCTATCTATCTATCTATCAATGTTTTCCTACTATTAATATATTATCCTAACAATCAGTCAATCTATCTATTTATCTACTTACAAAGGGACAGATTTACTAAATTTGTGTGAAGAATTTGAATATTTGTCTCTATTGTGCGACTACTCAAATATGCAAATTAAGTATTTTAGACTATTTTCGAATATTCAGTCACATCGAATAGATCGAATAAATATATATTTGATCGCACGACTATTCGCCAGTCAGAGAACTTGCCCTTTAAATTTTTATTTGTGTCTTTTGCGTTTTCGACTATTTGTCAGAATCGTACGACTGAACGATTCTACAAAAAGTCTCAGAAAAAACGTCTGAATATTTGCCAAAACCATACGAATCGAACATTCGAAGCATTTGATCGTACGATTTTGGCGAATATTCGAAAGTTTTTTCTGTGACTTTTTGTAGAATCGTTCGATCGTACAATTCTGGCGAATAATCGAAAATGCGCTCAAAACCAGCGAATATTTTATTCGATTTTGGCAAATATTTATTCACCAAATATTCGCCAGTTGAATTCGAGGGCTAAAAGCCCTCGACAATTCGACCCATAGTAATTCTGCTACCTAGTATCTATCTATTGTCTATTATCCTATCTATCTGTCTGTCTGTCTATCTATCAGTCTATCTCTCTAATCTATCTATCTCTATCTTTATGTCTCTCTCTCTGTCTATCTATCTATCTATCTATCTATCTCTCTCTCTCTCTCTCATCTATCTCTCTAATCTATCTATCTATCTATCTATCTATCTATCATCTATCTATCTATCTATCGTCTATTATCCGATCTGTCTATCTGTCTGTCTTTCTAACAATGTTTTCCTGTTATTAATATTATTATCTTATCAATCAGTCTATCTATCTATCTATCTATCTATCTATCTATCTATCTATCTATCATTAATTTGCCCTATGATTAAGGACTAGTGTAGTCCAAAACGTGTCAGGCAATGATGCGGTCTTTGAGCTCATATTTATGATAGCCAAATAATAATTAATGGAATTGCGGTTTCAATTTTTCTCTGTTTGATACATACATATATTTGCCCTTAAGCGACCTCTTTGAAAATCTGCCTCCTCTAATTTGTGTAACGTAATTACCTGCAGATCATGATCATTTGCAAAACGCAGCTCTCATAGATTGCAAGCTCTGCTGGACACTGGTTGGTGCCTTTCTCATTACTAAATGCACCTATCTAGAACATTGCTTTTCTGTCAATACTATGCTATTAATTTAATGTCCAAAGCAAACAAATATTTTTGTATATGGAGCAAATATAGGTTTGATACAGTTGTGCACCTGTGCCGGGCTCAGTTGCCTTGTTTGCCACGTGCTCTCCATTTAGCTGCCTCTTCCCTAATGAGGGTAAATATAAGCACATTATTGCCCCCACTGGGCCCTGAGAATGGATCGTCACCTCCCACTAGACCTCACCCCAGAGCCTGTGTGTTTCTCTGCACAGAACAAATAGCGCGTGTTCTGCCTGCTGGCGCGCGTGTTACTAGGTCTCCCAGGGAGAGTCATTCTATCCACCTGTTAACCCTTTCATGGCCTGCAGCAGTGAACCACAACACCTTGGCATAAGTCACAGTTAACCCCCGAGTGCTGTTAGTTCAGCAACATCTGTCTCATCCTTCCTTTTTTTAAAGGGGTGGTTCACCTTCAAATTAACTTTTAGTATGTTGTAGAAGGGCCAATTCTAAGAAACTTTTCAATTGGTCTTCATTATTTATTTTTCATAGATTTTTAATGATTTGCAATTTTCTTCTGTTTCTTTGCAGCTTTCAAATGGGGGTCACTGACACCATCTAAAAAAAAAAGGCTCTGTAAGGCTACACATGTATTGTTATTGTTATTTTTTATTACTTATCATTCTATTCAGTCCCTCTCCTATTCATATTCCAGTCTCTTATTCAAATCAATGCAGGGTTGCTAGGGTAATTTGTACCCTAGAAACCAAATTGCTGACAAAGCAAACTAGAGAGCTGCTGAATAAAAAGCTAAATAACTATAAAACCGCAAACAATAAAAAATGAAAACCAACTGCAAATTGTCTCAGAATATCACTCTCTGCATTATACTAAAAGTTAACTCAAAGGTGAACAACCCCTTTAACTTGGCCACTCACTATGTACCCAGAATGTTCCTTCTCTGCATATTTGCATTTATACCTAGGGATGGAAGCTTAGAACAAGGCTTAGAACAAGACACAGAACGTTCCTACTACACAGCAATCAAATGAGTCTCCAAGATGGGGGCCCTAATTACCAGGCCTATAATAATAATAAAAAAAAAAAGTCAGTGGGGCCCCAGTGTTATAGCATTGACTGTACTGTAGGTAGAAATTTCTCAATCGATATGGCAGCTTCTACTCAATGCGCAGTGCAAGGATGTTCCATGCATTTAGTAAGCCTTACCATCGCAGGTTATTCGATTTAGTATGAATTGAAGTATGAATTAAGTCGCACTTCATTAGACAAGATCTTCACAGCCCTCCCCAATAAACTGTAATAAGGATATAGAAGTAAAATACAATCACTTGCCTGAGACATCCCAGTTAAAGGGTAACTAAACTGCATTAGCCTGCACCCAGCCCCCATCAGCTTCTCCTGAATGGTAACCAGGTGACATGAAATAAACTAGAAACCCAACACTGCCCTGGGCTTCTCCTGCAAATCTGCCATCAGAACCCACTAGACTTGCTATGAACCCTCCTCTGGTTAGAATCTGTAGTTGCAACTCAGCAGCGCCGTATACTGCTTTATAGAGTCTCAGCCTGACCTGATGTTGTAATGTTGTAATGTTGTAATCTAGTCCTCCTCATAAAAGCCCAGAGGGTATCACACTGAGTTTGATATAAACCCAGCACGTGTCAGCCTGTCCTGATAAACCAAGCAGTGACAGTGGCAGAAGGCATGGAACAGAAATCCAGCACTAGCTAAACCTGTCCTGTTCATCTGGAAACTGCATAAATCTGAGGCTGCACTGAAACTGCAGTCACATGGCTACAGAAGCCTGTCCTGTTAATCTGATGTAGGATGAGCCTGTCCCTATGATATGAAATCACATGGCTACAGAAGCCTGTCCTGTTAATCTGATGTAGGACGAGCCTGTCCCTATGATATGAAGTCAAATGGCTGCAGAAGCCTGTCCTGTTAATCTGATGTAGGATGAGCCTGTCCCTATGATATGAAATCAAATGGCTACAGAAGCCTGTCCTGTTAATCTGATGTTGGATGAGCCTGTCCCTATGATATGAAATCAAATGGCTACAGAAGCCTGTCCTGTTAATCTGATGTAGGATGAGCCTGTCCCTATGATATGAAATCAAATGGCTGCAGAAGCCTGTCCTGTTAATCTGATGTTGGACGAGCCTGTCCCTATGATATGAAATCAAATGGCCACAGAAGCCTGTCCTGTTAATCTGATGTTGGATGAGCCTGTCCCTATGATATGAAATCAAATGGCCACAGAAGCCTGTCCTGTTAAAAGGGTAGTTCACCTTTCATTTAACATTTAGTATGTTACAGAATGGCCAATTCTAAGCAGTTTTTGAATTGGTCTTCATTATTTATTATCTACAGTTTTTTTTTATTATTTGCCCTTTTCTTCTGACTCTTTCCAGCTTTGAAATGGGGGTCACTGACACCATAAAAAAAACCAAATGCTCTGTAAGGCTACAAATGTATTGTTATTGTTACTTTTTATTACTCGTATTTCTATTCAGGCCTCTCCTATTCATTTCACAGTCTCTTATTCAAACCTGTGCATGGTTTCTAGGGTAATTGGGAGCCTAGCAACCAGATGGCTGAAACTGCAAACGGGAGAGCTGCTGAATAAAAAGCTAAATAGCTCAAAAACCATAAATAATAAAATATTAAAACGAAATGCAAAAATGTCTCAGAATGTCCCTCTCTGCTGCATACTACAAATTCATTTAAAGGTGAACAACCCCTTAAATATGATGTTGGATGAGCCTGTCCCTATGATATGAAGTCAAATGGCCACAGAAGCCTGTCCTGTTAATCTGATGTCGGATGAGCCGGTCCCTATGATATAAAGCCAGGGCATGTTGCATGATACAGGCAAGCAATATAGAGAGAGAGAACCCCAGTCGCCGGTCCCTAGCAATCACATTGATACACTGATATTGTCCAGCAGGGGAGGAGGTGACGCTGTATGTTGGGGTTTTGTATCAGTCAGGAGACCATGTGATCACAAACTGAGCAGGTGGGAAGAAAAAAAACCCTTCTCCTGTGCGGATACCTCCAGCCATTCACTCTAAACTCAGATCCCAGAGCATGCTGGGGGTTGTAGTTAAGCAACTTCTGAAGAGCTAACGATCAATCTTCTGCTCTTCCATAACCAACAACCAGGGCTGAACAACAAGTCCCAGCACCCCCAGCAGGACATTTTCTCTAGCAGTCACTCTTTGCTGTCAGCTTGAAGGCCCTGCTTTTATTTGAACCATCTCACGTGTGAATTCTTGTTGTTTCTCTATAAGAACTACAGTGGAATCCAATGAGCAGGTATTCCTACTGTAACACGGACTAACCGTTCATACAGGTGACAAACAATAGCATCGCCTAGTCCTATGGCGTCTCTTATACGTTTTCTCCCTTTGAAATGAAATAAAAGTCCATGAATAAAAAGCTGATTTGGCGTCTTACCTCTGTATGTTCCGCGCAACCCCAAACGAAAAGCCTGGGCTGATAAGGAGACGTGTGTTGTGAGCCGTGAGCTGATAACTAATGACACTTTACCTCCCTGGGGGACCGAAGCCCTTTAAACAGATCTCCGGCCTGTCATTGGCTGGCGGTTGCCTGGTATCCATTTTCCGCGCTGGCCAATAGCAATCAACTGTTAAGGGATTGTCTGTCAACTCCTCCCCCTGTTCCCGGGCGCTGAATGAGAAGTCATGCTGGCTGGGCCTGTGGAATGTTACAGTTGAGGGGGGGGAGTCTATGGGCAGGACCAAGAGGCGGTGCTGAGAGTCTTTCTCAATAAGGCTTTTCTAGTGACTTCAGTTGCCACCTGTTGTTGTTGCAGTTGGTTTTCATTAGATTAAAGTCCCCCATACATTGGCCGATAAAAGCTTATTGGCCCGTGTGTGGGGCCATTCGACGGGCTTGCCTGATCGATAGCTGGCCTAGACGCAACAATCTGATTCGTACGGTTTTCTGATCATGTGTGGAGTGTCCTGACATTAGTCGTGCCATGCTGATCAGTCCTTTGGTCTATCGGACAGGTTAGAACATTTGTGTCAGCTGCCTATCATATCAGTGGGAGACCAGGGGTAGGGTTGCCACCTGGCTGGTATTTTACAGGCCTGGCCGGTAGTTTTGATTGTTGAACCCAATGTTATTAATAGGAAAAACAGGTAAATATATAGGAAGGCCGGTATTTTTTTCAAGAAAAGGTGGCAACCCTAACCAGGGGTGTTTCTGGGGCTGCTGTCGCCCCCTCCTGCTCTGCACTTCTATCTTCCAGCGATGGAGCGGGTGGAGGAGGGGCCGCATCGCTAGTACGCTCGCTGCGCTAGAAGAGCCGAATTTCCATTTTAAAAATTGGAAATCCGGCTTTTAAAGTTACCAGAGGCAGCCTTTTGCCGCCCCTGGTAACAGGCCGCTCTGTGCCGCCTGAGGCAAGGGTCTCACCTTGCCTCATTGCCGGAGCGGCGCTGTGGGAGACTGTCACTAGGTTTTGTTGGACACAACTTTCGTACAATCTGATTGTGCTTTTACTACTTTATTTAATCTGAAGGTTAGTGGCAGTTAAGGTGGCCATACACGGGCAGATAAAAGCTGCCGACAGACTGTGTCGGCAGCTTATCTGCCCGTGTGGGGGGCCCTCCGACGGGCTTTCCCGATCGATATCTGGCCGAAAGTCGGCCAGACGTCGATCGGGCAGGTTTAAAAATCCCGTCGGATCGCGGCCGCATCTGTTCGTTGATGCGGTCCCGCGATCCGACCGCCCATACTGATCCGAACGTTGGGCCCTAGGGCCCACGATCGGATCAGCCCGATATCGCCCACCTCAAGGTGGGCATATCGGGGAGAGATCCGCTCGTTTGTCAACATCGCCAAACGAGCGGATCTCTTCGTGTATGGCCACCTTTAGTTAGTAGGTTGGGAGATGGGGAGGCATACCTACCAACTGTCCCTTTTTTGGAGGGACAGTCCATCTTTTGACTATGAGCTATCTTCCATAACCCTGTATTCCCTCACTTGCTAAACACCATCCAACCCCTTCTTAAAGCTATCTAATGTATCAGCCTGTACCACTGATTCAGGGAGAGAATTCCACATCTTCACAGCTCTCACTGTAACAAACCCCTTCCCAATATTTAGGTGGAACCTCTTTTCTTCTAATCAGAATGAGTGATCTTGTGTCAGCTGGAAAGACCTACTGGTGAATAAAACATTAGAGATTATTATATGACCCCCTTATATATTTATACATAGTTATCAGATCACATGTTAAAGGAGAACTAAACCCTTAATTAAAAAAAAAAAACGTACCCTACATAGACCTCCTTCCCTGCTCCCCCCAGCCTAGCAGTTACCCCTGGTAAATGCCCCTAACTCTTTACTTACCCCTCAGTGCAGATTCATGGCGCCATCTTCCGACGCCTTTGGGTCTTCTTCCTTCACTTCGCCATTTCTGTTACTTTTGGCGCACGCACAGTTGTCACAAAAACAGAAAATTGATTAAACTGCACATGCGCAGATACGCCACTCTCTTCCCAAAGAAGACAGAAGATGCCACCCGTGAACTTCAATGCCCTGAATCTGCACCAAGGGGTAAGTAAAGATTTAGGGGCATTTACCAGGGGTAACAGCTTGGCTGGGGGGGGGAGCAAGGAGGGGGGTGGTCTATGTAGGGTAGGGGTGTTTTAAATTAAGGCGTTAGTTCTCCTTTAAGCGCCTCTTCTCCAGTGTGAACATCCTCAATTTGGCCAGTCTTTCCTCATAGCTAAGGTTTTCCATACCTTTTACCAGCTTAGTTGCCCTTCTCTGTACCCTCTCTAATACAATAATGTCCTGTTTGAGTGAGGGAGACCAAAACTGTACGGCATATTCTAGATGTGGCCTTACAAGTGCTCTATAAAGTGGAAGAATGACCCCCTCCTCCCGTGACTCTATGCCCCTTTTAATACAGCTCAGGACCTTATTGGCCCTTGATGCTGCTGACTGGCATTGCTTGCTACAGCCAAGTTTATCATCTACAAGGACTCCAAGGTCGTTTTCCAGTATTATTTGTTTATACCAAGAATATCTAGGGCAGCAAATAAGTATTCACCCCAAATTCATCCCAGTTGGTCTTTAAAGAACAAGTAAACCTTTTTTTTTTTCTATCTGTAAATTTGCTCTAAACAGCCCCCCAGATTAATGTACCTTAGTCCCTGCTGCAAGTCTGCTCTGGTTTCTGTGTTATCAGCAGCTTGTTTCCCCTTCTTCCTGGTGCAGAGTGAAGCCCCGCCCCTTAGCTTACTGAGCTGACCTTATCTCTTGGACTAGTCCTGGAGATCATTTGCATACTATGACATAGCAGAGACCAGTGTGTGCAGCACCTTTTGCTTGGGGAAACTAGCTTACTAATGAAACACTGGCTCCCTCTTCCTCTCTATTGTGGAACAGCAGCAAATGGACTGCTCAGTAAGCTAAGGGGCTGGGCTTCACTCTGCACCAGGAAGAAGAGGAAACAAGCTGCTGATAACACAGAAACCAGAGCAGACTTGCAGCAGGGACTAAGGTACATTAATCTGGGGGGCTGTTTAGAGCAAATTTACAGAAAGAAAAAAATTTACTTTTCCTTTAAGCTGTACTTTCAGGAGTGAGCATTTACCTCACAATTTCCATGATACCCTATAATAATATATAATGATACATCATTTCAATCAGGCCCAGGCCTGCAGTCTGTGTATTCTAGAAAATGCCAGAGGGGCTGCTATAAGATGTCATAGACACTCACTATTTATTGGGCCTGTGGGGGGCTGTCTAGGCCTCTATGTGCTTGAAATGCCAGGGCCTGTTTTGAATAGCAGTTTGGGAATAAGTTCTACCACTTATGACACTTCACTGGGCATCAATTATAAGCAGTGGTGCTGAAGCTGCCCGACCTTTAGCAACTCCCATAGTGCTCACCTCCAATGTAAACAATGATGGCTTGCAGCCAGGGGAGCCTCTGTCATCAGATAATACAAGACCCCTGACTATCCTATGGGCTGCAATAAGGCTCCTGTAGAAATAGAACTGAGTTCCTGTTTGCCAACTTCAGAGGTGGTAAACTTCTAGTATGTTATAGAATAGCCAAGTTCAAACAACTTTTCAATCGACCTTTTCTAAAAAAAAATTTTTCCTCCTTCTTCCAACTCTTTCCAGCTTTCAAATAGAAGTCAATGACCCCATCTAAAAAAAAAAAAAAAAAAAACTTTCTGTAAGGTTACATATTTATTGCTTTTGCTCATTTTTACTGCTCATCTTTCAATTCAGGCTTCTCTCCTATTCATATTCCTGTCTCAAAGGGCTAGAGCAGACGGGGAGATTCGGGGGCATTTTGTCGCCTGGCGACTTGTAGCCGCGACTTGTAGCCCCCGAACCTCCCCGAATAGCCAGGTCCTGGGGCGCACCGGCGTTACTTGAAAACGCCTGCGCCTATTCACACGCAGCGGCGCGATTTGTGGAATCGCTCCAAATTGACTCGCGAGTCAATTTGGAGCGATTCCACAAATCGCGCCGCTGCGTGTGAATAGGCGCAGGCGTTTTCAAGTCACGCCGGTGCGCCTAAGGACTTGGCTATTCGGGGAGGTTCGGGGGCTACAAGTCGCGGCGAGAAGTCGCCAGGCGACAAATTGCCCCCGAATCTCCCCGTCTGCCCTAGCCCAAAGCAGTGCATGGTTGCTAGGTTAATTTGGACCCTAGCAACTAGATTGCTTGAACTGTAATCTGCAGAGCTGCAGAATAAAAAGCGAAATAACTCAAAAACCGCTGCTAACAAATGAAAACTAATTGCTCAATATCAACTCTCTACATTATACTAAAAGGTAATTAAAAGGTGATTTTGAGGAAAATGCTATTTTCCTATCTCAGATATCCCTGTCCCCACAAGACAGTGATTGTTATACTTATGTTTTATTATATCCACTTAAATCCCTCTACTATTTATCTCGGTGTTCCATATATCACATATAGCTTCCCATCCTGGTTAAAATATATCCAGGCTTAGCCAATAATAATGGCTTATTTGTATCAAAGGGAGGAGGAGTTCTCTTTTGTCAAATATCGCTGGGATATGGACTGAGATAAATCCTGAACCCTGGTTTCAGTTAGCCACAGTTCTCAGTGTTTTGATTGGTGTAGCCTACCTTAGACTAGCAAAAGCAAATACCTGATTGGTTGGATTAATGAACTGATCCAAATAAGCACTTCTGGATAGGAAATGCTCAGCCCTCTTATGTGTACAATAAGGAGACACACACAGGACAAGAAAAAGAAGCATCGAGAAAAAAAAACACTCTAATCATGGATTTTAGGGAGAAGAACTGCTGTTTATTTAATCCTCAAAGTGAACAGTAGCATTGTTCTAGTGAAATTACTGCAGAGCAATAGCCTTGCTAGGTAAGGCAGTCTCCAGTTTTTTTTTTTCTAACCTCAACCAAAATTTCCCAACACCTTTCAAGTAAAGGCAGGATCTTACTTTTATAAGGAACAATAAATAGCGCTGTGCATCGCCTCCCCTTCTCATACATCATTTTAATTGCGGGTCACCATTGATGGACACGATACCCGAGACACAGTCCAATTGCTCATTGGCACGACTGTTCTATAATGTAAAGTAGGGGCCAGCCCTACAGTCTTCTGATGTCTGAATATATTATATATATTATATATATATATATATATCATTTTTCTTCTGATACAGGTAGCCTTTTGTTCATGCTCATCTCCTCCGAGGGACTGCCTCTCTCTGTTAGCAAACTGATTGAAGTGAAAAAATGCAGGGACCCAAAGGCAAACTAATGGCGTTTAAAATGAAAGTGCTCAGTGCTTTTAGATGGATTTTCTACAAGCATCCTGGATTTTTCACGTGATCTGGGAAACTTATCCATTGCAGGAGCTTGGCCTACTGCCCATGGGGAAAAAAAAACAAACGAGGTCAATGGCTGTTGGGTGCCCTCTACTGGTTACTTTTTAAAATGAAGGATAAAATGTCCCGTGCAATGTTTCTGGATCTCATGATTTAAAACAAAAAGAACACACAAGCCCAGGATTTAATGTAAAGTGGCACATGCCATGAAAGGGGCTTGACTTGCACAAAACATTAAGCCATTTGAAGGAATACAGACACTTTATTCTATCAAAGAAAAAACATCCTCAGCTGGTCAAAACTATCTCTGACTCTTTAGACACAGAAATACAAGTTAATGGACATGGGGCACGGAACAGGTCTGCTTCTCTAAGCCTCCAAAAATATTCAGTCTGAGAGCAGCTGGAGCCTTCGGCCCAAGTGCCCATAGCCTTACGGTGTTCTGGAAGTCATGATGCTGCCTGCTGTCACCTGTTGAAGCTTGCAGCCAGAGAACTTCCTACATTCTAACATTGCAATGGCTTTATTTTCAGTGGCAGTATAACCTATGGTTGGGATTTGTGATCTTCAGCCTACATATAGGGATCCTGTTCATGCCGAGGTTCCCCCAAACCACAATCCAGTCCCAATTTTTCCTATAGGCCCTCCATTCTCAGAACTGAATTCACAGGTGCAGTAAAGCACACCTTTTTACAACACCATCCTTTTATGGTAATTAACATGAACACCATTGTTTTGTAGCTAGGCTATGCTTAAACCTATACTGAATTGGCTACCCCAGAATCTCAGTGAGTGACAGAGAACACACAGTATCGGCACTGCAAGTCAACCTTTTTAAAGGGAACTTGTGTAAGGTTTTAACAAATGGGACAGATAATGTTAGTGCAATTACCCAACTCTTGCCCACAGCTGATATTATTTACATCCAGTAAGAACAAACGAGAGAGATGACAACGTAAAGATCTACAAGATTTCTTTTAGGATTATAACAAGATTAAGTTGGTCTGTGCGGCTGGTGCCTCCTTCATATAAACTAAGCGTCAGTCCAGTTATTCTGATGTGTCTGAGCAAGGCACAACCATTTCTGGTTTTTTTTGTAATGGCTGCCTGGGAAACATTTACGCTTATTCTGTAAGCTTCACAGCATAGTGGTAAAGAGAGTCCGTATATTTGCTCCATCTTCGCAGACAGGTCAGCCCTGTAATAACTAGTTTCCTGTTGATCGCTTTCCTGCGGTGAAAGAAAGAAAGACATTTTCAGTAGGAGATTCCAGTAGTTATTGGATACTACTTCGTGATGGAAGGCTGTCATGGCCTGGGACAACGGCAGTTGAAGTTTGGAGGGGGCTCATTGCCCATCCCTGGCCTAAACAAATCGAATAGTTTGCTTATATTTATAATCAGCAGCAGCCACAAGAGAAAATCATTGGGAAAGGGAGAAGTAAAACTTAAAACATTTGTTATTGGCATTTTAGTGATCTCTGTCTAGATATATTTTCTCTGCAGTTTTTTTTATTTGAGCCTTTAGACCAGTGGTCCTCAAACTTGGCCCTCCAGCTGTTAAGGAACTACAAGTCCCACAATGCAATGATGGAGTCTGACAGCCACCGTCAGGCAAATGCATTGTGGGACTTGTAGTTCCTTAACAGCTGGAGGGCCAAGGTTGAGGACCACTGCTTTAGACTGTTGGCTGCTGCTTGCACATCCCCAGCTCCTTATATTAACTGTAGCTCAGCCACTGAGGGAGAGAAGAGGCCTGAGTCTAGACAGGGAAAGAATCAGCCATTTTATTACCTGCACAAAAAAATATCTAAACTGTTTTAGCTCAAAATTTAGCATCATCCAATAGGAACAGACATTTTTAATTGGCAAAGCCGTTTCATGGCTTGTGGGCCATCAAGCTTGTTAGACTTTAGGGTAGAAATAAAAAGACTGTTCCTACCTCACAGAGGTGTCAGGAGCTAAACATTCTCTTTAGTTTGCTTAGGAATCCCTCCTTGTTCTCTCCTGCCTGCTCAGTCTCAGGTCTCTCCTCCCCAGCTGCAGATTTGTGCTGGTTTCTCCCTGATGAGCACAGCAAAGGGACCTCAAAAACCGTGTACCTTACATGCAAGGGATTCCCCATGGCAAACACATACATGGAAACTCAGGACAAGACAACACCTGCCACTGGATCTAGATCTGCCCAAGTAGATTGTCAGCCCCCCAGCTTTTCCCACTACTCAACATTATTGTTCTAAAACTCCAATCGTTTTCCTACCCACATTGTTCTGCTACATCAGTGGTTCTCAACCTTCCTAATGCTGCGACCCTTTAATACAGTTCCTCATGTTGTGGTGACCCCCAACCATAAAATATTAAAATAGTTTCATTGCCAGCCGAGAGCGGATTGTTAGGAAAGCACAGGAGACAGCGTGACTGCAGAAAGGTTTGTTTTCCGTGCGTAGTGCAGTAAATTTTTTGCCACACCCCAATTACCATATTTATTTTACAAATTTTAAATGGGCAGGGAGAGCTGTATGGCAGTCCCTACTAAGGGGATATAGAAAGTTGTAGTGCAACTGGCTTCCCTACACAGGTTACTGAACTACAACTCCCAGCACCAACACCCGGATAACTACAACCTTGCCCCAGGGCTAGTGGGGAGAGAGATGAACCTGCTCCTGGAACCCCTTAAGTGACCCCTGTCATTCGACCCCCAGGTTGAGAACCACTGTGCTACGTGGAATGAAGGGACATATTTCTCACATATAGTGCTATCATTCCCTCAGAGACTGACTGCTGTGATTACAACCTTGGCATCAAAAGCGACTGGCTTTATATTTTGGTTTGTTATGTTTGTTATTTTCTTTAAAAAAAAAAAAAAAAACAACACACAAACCCAAACTATTGGCCTTAGTCACTGATGCTTAATAGTACAGTTATAAGCGAGTGTGTCTGGTTCCTGAAATCAATGAATAGAAGTCAAATAACTCACCTGCATTACTCCATACAAGTCATGCCTGAGCTGAGGGACTGTAGACTATAATGTCTACAGCATCCCTTGGTATATGGTAGAATAAGAAGGAAATGGACTGGCCAGAAAATATAATGAGCCAAGAACTTCTGTGCACAGACTCCCCATCCAGGTGTGATTTGGTTGGAAGACTTAGGGCTAAATTGAACAAGGTTCAGCCCAAACATTATGTTTTTGTAATGCAATGGGCTTCTTGCAATGGGCCCCTATAAAACATACTGGGGCTCATGTAGTAACAACGGGCAACTGCATTCAACATGAACCAGACTGTTCAAAGTTTATTGTGGATTGGTTGATAGGTGTTGCTGCTTTGAGGCATAATGACAGTTACACCTTTCTATTAGCTTGGGGAACCTGTAAGGATCACTTGCCTGTTGTTGTGTTGGTGATGCCATTTACTGTTCCTTCTACATCAGTCTCATCTTCTGCAAAGCTAAGCATTAGCATTCGCTGCCTGTCAGTCAGATTCCTGCACACAATGAGAAATGGGCAGATCAGTGAGCTGGTATTCATTCTCCCCAGCTTGGCATTTCATGATCTATTCTCACAGGATCTCTCACCTGGGTACTCTAACCTTGATGTGAATATAGTGATCTCCAAAGCCATAACTGTTCATACGAGCGATACCTTTTCCACCGATCCGAATCCTCTGGTCTGCTTGTATGCCTGCAGGGATCTAGGAAGGGTAGCAAGACATCGGTTTTAGGGAAGAGCTAAACAAAAGCCTTAGATATAAACTAGGTAACCACCACTTTCATCATTTTGATGGAATCCACTAGATTGTTGGCCACAGCTTTAAAATAAAGAAAATTATTTTACCCCCCCTCAATCAGATATTTTTCTAACAAATACATAACTAAAGACCTCACCACCTAAAACCTGCAGTTTATTTTTTGGAAAAAAAAAAAAAAGGAAATTTATTTCTTACTGTAAATTCTGTTTCTTGGTCACCTTCCATGGCATGCATTCACCAATGGGAACTACCAAAACTAACCAGGGAGGGACATTGGTGAATGCATGCCTTGGGTGACAAGGAAAACATGGATAATATATCCAGCATTAGGATGCAGGAAAAAAAAAAGAAAACAATGCCAGCAAATGTGAAGAAGTTAAAGAAATGACTTGGATTTATCTCCTTAATCAGGCTCTCAAGACTATATAAATATGTCCAAGGAGCCCTGGATTCCTCCTATTTGGATCAATGAATGGGTTATACTTACAGGGACATTAATGGGTTCATAAAGTCCTTGTGCACGAGCAGAACCACCTAGAACAGCTTGAGCAATGGAAATATACAGGTCCGAGTGTATATCTGCACCATCTCTTCTAAAGCTTGGGCTTTTCTGCACCTGTAACAGATCAGAGGTTTCAATGCCAGGGCCTGGGACTACTAGGGATGGCAACGATTACTAGGACTGAGAAAGCATTGAAAAATAAAAGTCATAAGTCTAGACCAAAGCCTGCAGTTGGATCTTTATGGTGAAGGACAATAATAATGTAAAATCACCAGCAATACTGGATGAAAGCAGGTGATTTTACTATTGAAAGGAGAAAATAGAACATGTTTGATGCGAGATGCTGCAAGCAGGCTGCTGTGTATCCAAGGCGCATTGCCAAAGGTTTCACATTATTGCCCTCTGCTGTGCCGGATGGGGTAGTACAGAGAATGAAAACATTCAGGACCTAGGATAAAGCACTTACCCGAAATGTAATAAAAATCTCTTTCTTTCCCACTGGCATCCGAACGGTCTGTCCATCTTCGATACCTGTCAGGAAGCAATAAGGAGATTTCACTGTACAGTACAAAAGGGATTGTAATAGAAATATTTATTAACCCACAAGGCCCTTACCTGCAGGAACAGGCACAGTAACAGATTTCTTCTGCTTTGTTTGGCCAGAGCCCCTGCACGACAGGCAAGGGTTGGTCATGGTAGAACCCTTCCCACCACAGCGCCGGCATGTAGAGCGCATCACAAAAGGGCCAGTGTTGATGGTTTCCTTGTTTGAACAAATATACACCGTCATTTCCAGCTGAAGCCAAAACAACGCGGCAGGCAATGTCCCCTCTAAGGTGTATATGCTTGTGCACACACACATTTTGAGGCCAGCCACACTTAATTAATATTAATTAAACCCAGAATGCTTTGGGCTTAAAGTTACCACTGGAATAAATTAAGAATTACCCTGGGTTTAATTTAAGGGCTCACCCAGAATGCTTTGGGCTTAATGTTACCACTGGTATAAATTAAGAATTACTCTGGGTTTAATTTAAGGGCTCACCCAGAATGCTTTGGGCTTAATGTTACCACTGGTATAAATTAAGAATTACTCTGGGTTTAATTTAAGGGCTCACCCAGAATGCATTGGGCTTAAAGTTACCACTGATATAAATTAGGATCACATCACATGGTAAAGGTCTTTGTACACTTGATTAAGGGGTTTTGACCCGAAACATGTTGTGTAACCACAACCTGGAATAAACTATTTGCAGTCAATCTGCCAGAGTTCGTCTTCAATTTTTTTTTTTGTTTGTTTTTGATTTACTGAGGCCAGTCACTCAACAAATTGTGATGCTCACAAAGAATCTTGTGTGAAAACACAACATTCTGTATCAATCCTGACCAGTATTTGAAAACTGTGCACATAAATTTTAAATGTGTGTACAAAATAATTTGTTTGTGCACATCGCTGAGAAGGAATTAGAGGGAACGCTGGAGGCAGGTACCTATACAAATGTAGTTCTTACCATCCCAGTTCCATTACAGTAGTGACAGTGCTGTAGTTTGGTGCCAGGCTCATTGCCTTTCCCATCACACCTGTGACACGTGTCTGTAATGTTTACAGAGATCTCCTTGTTCACCCCCTTAGCTGCCTGAATGAACGTGAGGTCCATGATGTACTGCAAGAAAGAGCGAGAGAAATAAGTTTGCCTGGTAAAGAAATGCCACTAGTCTGAAATACTACACTTCTTATTGCTACTTTCCTACCTCTTGTGGCTGCTCAAACATGCTACCCAAGTCTCCAAATGGGGAGCCAGAGAATTCCCCGAAGATCTTATGGAAGAGTTCCTCTGGATCGACAGTAGGACCCCCTCTCCAGTATTGTTGTCCTCCGCCTGCTGCCCCAGCAGCAAAGTCTGCAGTTCCATAGGTATCATATTGCTTGCGCTTGACCTCATCACTCAGGACCTGAGCAGATAATAAACATCAGATGGTGACAAGTCACGGCCATTTGGAATCTCACTGAATTCTAAATCTAGAATTTGGGCCAGAAGAAAATCAAATGCAACCTTGTCATTAAAGGACAAAGAAAGTATAAAATAGAATAAGGCTAGAAATGCTGTATTTTGTATACTAAACATAAACATGAACTTACTGCACCACAAGCCTAATCAAACAAATGATTTATGCTTTCAAAGTTGGCCACAGGGGGCTGTCATCTTGTAACTTTGTTAAACATCTTTGCAAGACTAGACTACATACACATGCTCAGTGTGGTCTGGGCTTCTTAGGGATCGTCATAAATGATCAAAACAGCACAAGTCAAATAATATCTGCCAGAAGCCGATACAGCAAGACTGATTAATAATCAGAATATACAGACTGCACTGGGTCCTGTGTTGTCATGTAATCTAATGTGGATTTTATAGTTTTTGTATTGTTTAATACAAACTTTCTCCAACTCTGCAGAACCAGTGGCTGCAGCAAAATAATCCTCCAAATAGAATCCCAGTTTATCTGTTTAAATCTGGCTCCATGATATTTGTCCCTGCAGCTGGAGTTGGAAACAGTAAAGGGGATGTAAAGGCAAAAGTAAAATTCAACACAAATCTCTACACAGTCGCTGACTGCTCTACAGGGAAACAAACAAAGCTGCTGGAGTTCTGCATGGCTGGGAAGTAAGGTGGGGGCTCTCCCTGCTGTTCATAAGTATGATTGTTTCCCTGCAAAGTAGTTTGGGATGTCTGACAATTCCTATCCACAGAACTAAGTGAAGGGAGAATTTCACTGCATACAGTCAGGTTTCTTATCCAAACGGTAAACATTTTTTAACTAAAGTATATTGGATAAAGGTTTCTTTTTCATTAAAGGTGAACTAAACTCTAAAAATGAATAGGACTAAAAATGCCATGTTTAATATAGTGAACTTATTGCACCAGCCTAAAGTTTCAGCTTGTCAATAGCAGCAATGATCCAGGACTTCAAACTTGTCACAGGGGGTCACCATCTTGGAAAGTGTCTGTGACACTCACATGCTCAGTGGGCTCTGAGCAGCTGTTGAGAAGCTAAGCTTAGGGGTCGTCACTAATTATCCAGCAGCAAAAAATTAGGTTCCCTGGCTGTAATATAAGCTGATGCTACAGGTTTGCTGATTATTAAATTCTGATGCAGCTAATTGCACTGGTTTCTAATTATCTGTATTAATGACTAATCAGCCTTATAGTATGACTATATTTCTATGTGTACTGTATATTGTGTTTGGGTCCCTAAGCTCAGTAAGTGACAGCAGCACAGAGCATGTGAATCAGTGAATCAGCAGAAAAGAAGATGGGGAGCTACTGGGGCATCTACTGGGGAGACACAGATCTTTACTGCTAAACGGCTGTGGTTGCCTGGGGTTCATACAAAAACACAAACCATAATGTACAAGATTTCTAGCCTACTTGTGCAGTTTAACTTTCCTTGTCATTTAAAGAAATTAAAAATGGGCTTTTATTTCTTTGCCTTTACCTGCCCTTTAAATGAACAGTTCAGTAAACAAACTGGGTAATTAGATTGTATGTGCAAAATAAAAAATGTTTCTAATATAGTTAGTTAGCCAAAAATGTAATGTATAAAGGCTGGAGTGACTGGATGTCTAACATAAAAGCCTGATAACTACTTCCTGCTTTTCAGCTCTCTAACTCTGAGTAACTCCAAACAAAGTGTTTTAATGTAAAGAAAATATCATGTCATGTTGCCCTGCGCTTTTAAAACGGATCTGTTTGCTTCAGAAACACTACTATAGTTCATATAAACAAGCTGCTAAGTAGCAATGGCAGAAATTGAAAAACGGCTATATGGTACAGGATAAGTAATGGATAACAGATAACTATGTTCTACAGAGTTTATCTGCTATCTAACTTTAGCCTTTTCTCCTTTGACTAGTTGCCCCCATGGCTACACAACAGCTTATTTATATAAATAATATTAGTGTTTCTGAAGTAAAACAATTTCATTTTTTGCTGTTTTTGGTCCTTTAAGGGGGGCCCCATGGGACATAACTGTTCAGTGAGTTTGCAATTGATCCTCAGCATTCAGCTCAGATTCAAAAGCAACAGTTATGACCCATGTGACCTCCCTCTAGTCACTGATTAGTTACTGCCTGGTAACCAATCAGTGGACACCAAGAGAGCTGCAAAGCAGGAAGTAGTGTTCTGGCTATTATGTTACACATCCACTTACTCCAGCCTTTATACATTACATTTTTGGCTAACTAACTATATTGAAAATGTTTTTTTTTATTTTGCACAGCCTGTCTTTTTAACCGGTTTTTATTTTTATACTGAACAATTTCTTTAAAGTAAATGATAAACTGCAAGGCCACAGGTGGGTGCTTTTCCATCAGCTTAACAACTGTCAGGAAATATGCCCCTGTGCCCTTTAGAATTTGTACCTCATATGCTTCTGCCAGCTGAGAGAACTTTTCTTTGGCCTGGGGATCCTCCTTGTTAGTGTCTGGATGGTACTTTTTAGCCAACTGGAAAGGAAAACATCTTTACTTATTTCAAAGGTTTACTTATCCTTTAAAGAATGACCGTTTCTTAGCAAATTTTTTTGCCTCTCCCTGATTTTCAGGTGTGGGTGGGTGTGTGTGGGTGTGTGTGTCTGTGTGTTTCCCTGACCCCAGCAGCCAAAAAAAATATAGCATATAGTATGCTTATATGTTGCTTCTAGAGCAGCTGAACAAAATGCTAAAATTAAAAAATATATATAACTATATACAGGAAAGCGCCAAATTATGGCATGCCAGTCTCCCATAAACTCCATTTTGTCCAAATTTTTTAAAAATGATTTCCTTTTTCTCTCTGTAATAATAAAACAGTAGCTTGTACTAGATATATATACTATATATAGATATAATTAATCCTTATTGGAAGCAAAACCAGCCTTTTAGGTTTATTTAATGTTTACATAATTGTCTAGTTCATTTAAGGCAGGGGTGTCCAAACCTTTGGCTTCGAGGGCCAAATTGGAAGAAGAAAAATTGTCTAGGGCCAAACATGAAATACACAAAAGTAAAGAAAACACACACAAAAAAAAAAAAAAAAAAAACTACAATACCAGTTGGATACCCAGATGGAGCTATACACTGGAATATGGGACACCTGGATATTAAATAGACTTATTATTATATATTTATTACTAACTGGGCAATGGGCAGAGTCCCCCTCCTCCTATATCCTTTGCAACATGACGTTTTCTCTGGAACTGAGCGTTTCAAGCTGGGCCGTATTTATATCCATAAGAGAATTGCAGCACTCCCAGCTCATAGTAAAACCGCCTTTATTGCACTTTACATTGGCACAGCTGTGCCAATGTAAAGTGCAATAAAGGCGGTTTTACTATGAGCTGGGAGTGCTGCAATTCTCTTTTGGATTTTCGCAACAAGATGTGAAGGTGAACACACTTTTTTGCTTGCACCCCTTTAATAAGGATTAATACCTATCACTTAAGTGCTGGATAAATACTTGCGTATTTATATCCATCCTGGGCCGCATTTGGCCCTCGGGCCGCAGTTTGGACACCCCTGATTTAAGGTATGTAGATCCAAACTACAGAAAGGTCTGTTATCCAGAAAACCCCAGGTCCCAAGCATTCTGGATAACAGGTCCCATAACTGTATATAAAATATAATATGTTTCGGATGACTCCTCACCCTTTATCAAAGTGCTAACACAAACAAGACACCATCTTAGATAAGGGATCCCTGTATGAAACATGGGGGGGGGGGGTGAGACCCACCTGGTAATAGGCCTTCTTTATTTCTTTCTGGTTTGCATTCCTTGGAACCCCCAGTACCTGGTAATAGTCTGTCTTGTTGTACGTGGAGGAGCTGGTATGGAACTGGGACAGGCGCTCACAGAGGCCTGGGAGATAAATGAAAAAGCGGTTAAAGGTGATGCATGTGAATTGATCACTGTTAAAGGCCAAGGAAAGGCAAAGAAATAAAATCCCATTTTTACTTTCTTTAATGAAAAAGAAATCTATCTCCAATATACTTTAATCAAAAAATGTCTACCGTTTTTATAAGAAACCTGACTGTATGCAGTGAAAATCTCCCTTCATTTAGTGCTTCTGGCAGGGAAACAATCACTTATGAACAGCCATGCAGAACTCAAGCAGCTTTGTTTTTTGATCATTTATGACAACCCCAGACCACACAGAGCATGTGCGAGTCTTGATATTGCAGAGATGTATAACAAAGTTACAAGATGACAGCCCCCTGTGGCCAACTTTGAAAGCATAAATCATTTGTTTGATTAGGCTTGTGGTGCAGTAAGTTCATGTTTATGTTTAGTATACAAAATACAGCATTTCTACCCTTATTCTATTTTACACTTTCCTTGCCCTTTAAGTATGATGTACAGAGTGATATTATGAGCTATATTGCTAGTGGCTCATAATATTTGTGGTTTGAGTTATTTAGCTTTTGACTCAGCAGCTCTCCAGTTTGCAATTCCAGCAGTCTGGTTACTAGGGTCCAAATTACCGTAGCAACCATGCATTGGTACGAGTAAGGGACTGGGATATGAATAGGAGAGGACTGAACAGAAAGATGAGAAATAAAAAGTATCAACAACAATACATTTGTAGCCTTGTAGAGCATTTGCTTTTTAAAAGTTTCCGAAAAAAGAAATTGGATCTGCACTGGCAAAATCCTCCTACTGAGCATGCAATGCCAAACACTGGTAAATCCAGGAAGAAGAACACTCGGGAGAAGATGGTGCCTGTGAACTTTGCTGGAGAGGGGTAAGTAACAAATTAGGGGCATTTGCCCGGGGGGGACATGTAGGCCAAGGGGGCCAACACAGGGGAGGGATATTTGTGCTTAGGGGGTTTACTTCTCCTTTAAGTTAGAAACTGTTTCTCTTTTTCTGGCTGTTCAGTGCAGAGAAAAACTGGAATTTCCAGAACAAATGAGGGACTGTAGGGTTGCCACTTTGCCGGTATTTTACAGGCCTGGCCTGTAAAAATGGTGGTTGGTCCCAATGTTATCAATAGGGAAATAAGATAAATATATAGGAGGGATGGTATTTTTTTCTAGAAAAGGTGGCAACACTAACTGAAGGTTGAGCTGTCAAAAGAGGTACAGTTGGGAGGTGTGTGCTGTTTCTCTAACAGAACAGAACACTACTTCCAGCTTTTCAGCTCTCTAAATCTGAGTTAGTCAGTGACTTGAAGGGGGGCCACATGGGACATAACTGTTCAGTGAGTTTGCAATGAATCCTCAGCATTCAGCTCAGATCCAGAAGCAACAGTTATGCCTCATGTGGCCTCCCCTCAAGTCTCTGATTGGTTACTGCCTGGTAACCAATCAGCGGAAAGGAAGAGAGCTGAAAAGCAGGAAGTAGTGTTCTGGCTATTACATTAGACATCCAGTCACTCCAGCCTTTATACATTACATTTTTTGCCTAGCTAACTCTGGCTCTCCAGCTGCTGCAGAACTTCACCTCCCCCTGAAACCCCCAATGTCAAAGGAACTGAAATCTCAGGAGGGGATTGTGGACGTTTTAGCTGCAATAAAGAATCGGATGAAGACACTGAAGACTCCTAGTCCTACAGTAACAATCTTATTCTAGTTGTAAGTATAACACGTGCCCTTGAAGTTCAGATTGCTGCACAGCTCAATGCTCCATGCAGAGGTCAGTCACTTGCAGGCAGCTCCATATATATCCCATAATCCTTTACCTGCAGCGGGTCCGCGGGCCACCCTCAATGCCAGCAGCGAAGCCGCCTCAGCCCTGGGCCACCGATGGACACCGGGAAGGACGTGGCCCCGAGCTGAAGACACTGCGACCAACAACCAACGCGACGAATAGCGAGCCGCCATCTTCCCAGGAGTAGCCGGCGCACTGCGCATGCCTGTTAGACACACGGGGGCGAAAAGTCATTGGGACACCGGAAGTACGCCATCTTACTCCTCTCAGCCCTCCTTGAAATGAATGTCTCTAATTAACAGGAAGTGTAGAAGTTTCTATATTGGCCCTCTCATGGGCTGTCAAATGACGAAAGAGACGCCTGTCAACTCCACCATTTGGCTGGAGAGTTTATGAAACGAACGCTTTCCTATGGAAATTAAAGTTTACTGTTATTTAGTAAATATTGTGTATACGCGAGAGATTATATTTTGGGCCCAGTGGGGTATTTTGGGGGGCCCCACAGCAAAGTCATTTGAGCCCTTTAGCAATAAATACAAATACAGGTGCATACCTCCCAACTGTCCCTTTTCCGGAGGGACAGTCCCTCTTTTGACAGCTCAACCTGCACTCCCTAATTTGTACTGTAAAGTCACTCTTTTCTCTGCACTGAACAGCCAGAAAAAGAAACAAAGTTTCTAGCTTTTAGCAGAGTGCTAAGAACAGCTAAAAGGTGTAAATAGGATACTTTGTAACAATTCCGAGATAAGAAAAAAAGTAATTGTAACAGTTTAGATATAGAGAGATATTTTCAAACTTTTATAACCTGTCAAATTTTGTAAAATGAACATGGTAATTATGGGGTGTGGCTACCAAAATGGGCATGGTCATAAAAATTAGTCACGCTAGGTGCGAAAAAAAGTTGTCCCTCTTTTTATTTCCAAAATGTTGGGAGGTATGCAGGTGTAGGAACCGAATTATTTAGGAAAACTCCAAATTATGGGGATTATTTCCCATAGACTCCTTTTTGATCATATGATCCACATTTCATGCCTCCCAACTGTCCCTTTTTTGTACTGGGAAGTCCCTCTTTTCTCTGCACTGAACAGCCAGAAAAAGAAACTAAGTTTCTAACTTAATTGGCTTTTGGCAGAGAGTCCAGAACAGCTAACAGGTGAAAATAAGATACTTTGTAACACTTTTGAGCTAAAAAAAAAATAAGTTATTGTAATTGGAGACATATTTTCAAACTTTCATAATCTGCCAAATTTTGTAAAATGAACATGGTAATCAGAGGGTGTGGCCACAAAAACAGACGTGGTTCAAAAATTAGCCGCGATACTTGGGCAAAATTATTTTTCGGAAGCGGGTATGGACATGGGTCGTCGGTTATCCAGGTTTGCTGGTAGCGGATCAGGTTGCGGGTCTTCTCAATAGCTTGTCTTACACTTTTTTTTCTGATCACAGCTACTTCCGCCTACTTCCAGTGATGTCACTTTCGGTTTACAATTACAGCACTTCTTTTTTTTCTTTTCTGATCGTACATACTTTTGCCTACTTCCGAAGATGACACTTCCGGTTTACAATGACACTTCCTGATTCTTGATGGTCAACAGGTCGCAGATCAGGTTGCGGATAAGGTACTTGCGGGTCGGGTAGCGGGTCCAAGCGGGTAAGAATGCGGTTTGCAGATCTGGATGTGGGTATAGGTTGGGTACGGGTAGGCCCGGACTGGCAATATGTGGGTTAGGGCAAATGCCAGATGGGCTGCTATAAGGTCCCATAGAAAGTCAGTATTTAGTGGGCTGGTGGGGACTGTTTGGGCCTCTATGTGAGCTGATTGGGCCTCTGTGTACCAGAAATGCCAGGGCCTATTTTGATCCTCAGTCCAGTCCTGGGTACGGGTTCCGAAAAATGGACCTGCACAGGACTATATACTTCCACAGATTCAACAGCTTGGACAGTTTCACAAGACTTGGTTCTGGCTGGCTCGTCCACCTTGAGGTGATCCAATCGTGGGCCCTAGGGCCCAACGATGGCATCAGAACAAAGGAGATATGGGCGATCGGATCCCAGGACCGCATCAACTAACAGATGCGACTGCGGATTTTTAGTCCCGTCCAATTAACATATGCCCAACTTTCAGCCAGATATCAATCAGGGAAGCCCGTCGGAAGGCCCAATACACGGGCCAATAAGCTGCCGACTCGGTCTGTCAGCAGCTTTTATTGTCCCGAGTATGGCCACCTTAACACTACAAATATATTGCTATTGAGACTTTATTTATTTATTACTTTTCATGCAGGTCCTCTCCTATTAATATTCCAGTCTCTCATTCAAATCAGTGTATGGTTGCTTGGATAATTTTACTCTAGCAACCAGATTGCTGAAATTGCAAATGGGAGAGCTGCAGAATAAAGAGCAAAATAACTAAGAAAGCCACAAATAATAAAAAATGAAAACAAATTGCAAATTGTCTCAGAATATCATTCTCACCATCATACTAAAAGTTAACTGAAAGGTGAACCACCCCGTTAATGTTTAAATCATTTTTTTTAGTAGACTTAAAGAGATACTGTCACAGGAAAACATGTTTCTTTCAAAACACACCAGTTAATAGTGCTACTCCAGCCACCTGTTGGTCAATTTTCCTGTTGTACAGTTGGGATGGAGGCTTCAGACAGACAGACCAGCAGGTGGCACTGTTGTTAAAAAAATCATTACACTAGCAATTTATAAAATACCTATGTGTATGGCAAGAGACACGTAAATACCTTCTCTTTGCATGTAATTGCTTGTGAAGGGCTTTATGGCTCCTTGCAGTCCTTCTCACCCTAACCAGGTTAGGTTTTCCTTTAAAATAGCTGAGCAATTCTGGATCGCTCTTGAGAGTTACATTTTTTTTAAAAAGCAGGCCTGTGACATGGGCTGAGGGTCTATAAAGCCCTGAATCTATCCCACGTGGTGCAAGGCTAATCACTCCTATATGTTGCAGATAAAGCTGCAGCAGGTGTCAGAGGCAGGAGATTCAGGGTCCGTGTCTGGTTTACTAGCAGGAGTTGAAGGACAGGTACGGACCCTGCAGTTCCACCCATCAGTCGATTCTTTGCTTGTGGCTTCTGCTGCAAATACTGTGCAAATATGGGACAGGATAAGGAAAGTGTAAAATAGAATAAGGTTAGAAATACTGTATTTTGTAAACTTAACATAAACATAAACAAAGCTGCTGGAGTTCTGCATGGCTGGTAAGTAAGGCAGGACTCCTGCTGTTCATAAGTATGATAGTTTCCCTGCCAGAAGTTAGAGACCGTCTGACAATTCCTATCCACAGCACCACAGCACTAAATGAAGGGAGAATTTCACTGCATACAGTGAGGTTTCTTATAAAAACTGTACCATTTTTTTAATTAAAGTATATTGGAGATAGGTTTCTTTTTTATTAAAGAAAGTAAAAATGGGATTTTATTTTATTTTTTTTGCTTTTCCTTGTCCTTTAATGCAGTGGTAGTAGTCACCAGTATGCACCTAATTCTGAAGCAGCTCCTGAATTCAGTGCTTCCCTAGTGCATGTAAATGCTGAGAGGTATAATATATTCTCACTATAAATGTCCTAAAGGATTTAATGGTCTTCCAGCTCTTAGATATGGGAACTGGCTGCCTGCGTAGGTGGGCGCCTGCTTCCTATATGATCCAATGCAGGGTGTTATCTTATACAGATTGCTCTGGCGTGCCCCTGCCTCCCACCACGGATTACAGCATTTGCCCTTTATCTCTACAATAAGACACCTGCCCAGGCTGTTTGTTGCATTGGCATTTTTTGGGCAACTTTGGCAGGACTTCAGCAGTCCATGTGTCTGTTGGCACAGCTCAAACTGCTACATATTACAGGATAAGAATTGGCCAACCTCTGTGTGTGTGTGCGCTCGTGCTGGCCGCAGAAACCATTTCCAGATGTTACAGGCCCAGCATTCAGGGCGGACGATAACATGAGAGGGAGGAGAGACATTCTTTCCTTCAGCATCATGAAATTCCTGCTCTCCCCTTACACCCCCCCCCCCCCCCCCCAGCCCCTCCAATCTGCTCTGTCCAAATAAATTAAATTTCCTTCTTGATGAAGTGGTCTGTGGGTCTGGAGCACGAATGGGAGGCAAGGCTTATTTTGGGGTGGGATAAGGCATTGTCCTGGCACAAAAGGGGTTAACACAGAGGGGACTGCTAGCCCATGGCAGGCGGAGGTTTAGGAGGGCAAATTGCTATTTTCTTAGAATAACCTCAAAATTATAGGATAAGTATGTAATTGCTGACCTTCCTCTACTCTTAGAGAGTGATGGTCTGCAGGCATCTGGCATCATATTCCGCAGTGGAACAGCACTTGGATGGGGCTTGTTGCTGCAGAGCATTCTGGGTTAGATTCTGCAGGCTGCATTGTTGTGCACATTATTGTTATAGGCTTGTATTGACCTAGTATAGGACCTTGCTTTGACTTGGGATCAGTATATTTGTGTGTGTGTGAATAAAGTACCCCCCTAATGTAAAATATAAGGATATTATAAGTTAAAGGGAGTTCCACTCTAATATCTTCATATTTTCCAACAAGGGGTACTTTATTTATTATATCACTAGTCACCGATTATAAGAATATAATTTACAAGATATTCATGGCCTTTGTGAATTATATAGTGAATAAAGTACCCCCTCTTGTAAAATATAAGGATATTATAAGTTACCGAGGAGTTTCATGACCATATAAAAACACGAGGCCGAAGATTACACTCTCTCGCGAGAGTGTAATCAGCGAGATGAAAACGACCGCTATTTAAATTGGCTTTCAATGTAGCGCTCGCCACTTATGCCCCTGAGGAAGCCACGGCAGTTGGCGAAACGCGTTGGGCGGCATAGGTGGACAGTGGGGTGCCTAGCTCCCACCCCGTCCCCACGTAGCCAGGTAGGATCCGGCCTTCGGGGCTGATTTTTCTGACTTTTTACGGGTGGGAATAGGGCTTCCGCTATTGCCTGCACGATGGGCACGGTGCTTTGTTCACTAGACTGCATGTTTACTTAGCCCCATTTGTTCCACCATTTGCAGTTTTTAATTATGTGTCTTTTTAGGGACATTAGTCCTGTTCCGCTTCTACACTATTAGGGCGGCTGTCTTCATCTGTAGCGAGTGCACATTGTTTTAACATATACGCTATTAAAAGTTAAGTTTTAACTTATACTATAACTGATATACCTAAGACCTACTGAACTGGTTTGCTAGTGATTCGGCGGAGCACTGCGTTAATTGCAGTATCCTCGTGCCTGGTCACATTTTTTGCTTGGTTTCATTAACTTCTAATATCCTCATATTTTGCAAACGGGGGTACTTTATTTATTATAATACACAAGTTTCAGTGAGTCATGTGACAGAAATGACATCAGAACTCACCGTTTATAACTGATGACATCAGAACTCACCGTTTATAAGGATATCATTTGCAAGATATTTACAGCTTTTGTGTATTATAAAAAATTACAGACACATTTCGTTATATTCAAAAAACCACAGTGCAGTGTCACCCCTCAGTCTGCCTACCTGTGTTAGCTACTCCCTCCTGACGCGTTTCGCCCTATTGGGCGCTTCATATTTTGGTTATGCACAAATAAATGTTTTTCAGTATGAAGCTGTCTGCATTCATAATTCACTTATAGTTCTGGGAAGAAGAAGCGATTTGTTGCTGGGCGACTAATCTTCCCCATTGGCACTCGGAATGCTTCAGTTTCCAAAATCGCCCAAAGTTTCCTCATGAGGCAACTTCAGGCGACTTCAGTAAACATGGAGCTCCGAGTGCCACCCCGCTGGGGATTTAGATTTAGAAGGCAGTTCGGGGAGATTTGTTGCCCGAAGAAGAGGCGATTTGTTGCAAGGTGACTAATCTACACGAGTGCCTTACCCAACTACATGCTGCACATGGAACATGTGATTAGAGATTTCACTCCTTATTAAGGGGCTGTAAATTCACCACACAAGCCATATTACAAAGCAATGGAGAACACTAGATCTTACAATCAATTATGTGTCTATAACTATTAAATCAAAAAAGTGTATCCAATGTAACTAAACATAATAACACTTTGCTTCCTATCAAATTAACATTAGCGTTGATTCACGAAACATGGGAAAGAACAGTGTTCATTTATCTCTGCTGGTGCCAGAGTGTTCAACTTCTTAATCCAGAACACTTCTCTCTGAAGCAATATTTTTGACTTGCCGCCTTTCTCCTGAGTGGGGGGATATGGTCGATGGGAATATATCGAAATGTAGGTAATCTATGGCCTACTTCTAAAAAGTGATTTTGCCACAGGTTTGTTTGTATAACCATAACTCGGAATGCCATGCTAATGGCTGAGCGATATGAATCCATACGCAGACTGAATGTCTGATCAGTTTTTCCCACATAAGACAACCCGCATGGACAGGTTATCAGATATATTATGTGAGTGCTTTTACATGTGAAATGGTGTCTGATCAAAAAGCGTTTACCGTTTACAGCTTCACGAGGAAACTTTTGGGCGACTTCCGAAAAACAAAGCACTCCGAGTGCCATCCTGCTGGCAATTTAGATTCTAGCCGGCGAGAAGGCTTTTCTGGGAGATCAGTCGCCAGAAGAAGAGGCGATTTGTCTAAATTTCCCTGAATCTTCTCATTCAGTTTTGAACTTCAGTTTTGGGAAATGGCAAAAAAGAAAAAGGCTGAGAGGGGTGAGATATAGTACATCTATGTAGTACAGAGGCTGAGAGGGCAGAGATGTTATACAGCAATGTAGTACAGAGGCTGAGATGGGAGAGATGTAGTACAGAGACTGAGAGGGGAGACGTGTAGTGCAACTATGTAGTACAGAGACTGAG
>CM044448.1:100632449-100648169 GCA_024363595.1 Xenopus borealis | reverse complement strand
CCGACTAGAGAATCCAGCAGCCCCCATCCCCCCTATTTGATGCATGTTATAATAAAATGACACACAGGGAGTGTTTTGTGTCCCCTTTCTGACTGCAGGAAGTGTGTGGGATTGTAGGGAGCAGGGTCGTGGGAAGTGCTGGCCAAGCTGGGGGTGAAGTCTATAAATAGTAACAGGCAGATCCCATCCCAGCTACAGCACCCTTAGGAACATGCATATATATATAATCACATGTATATTCCCACTAACATACACTGAGCCCTTACCTGTAACTGATGCACAAAGCTCAGCGGAACTCACTACATTTTGCAGCAGATGCAGTGACTCTGGAATCCTGGGGGGAAAACAAAGCATTTTGGGGAAGGGACATGTCAATGCTTTGCACTTAGCCCTGAGGCCCAGCAACACAGTCTGTACATCTGTCTGATCATGTGGGCAGTGGTTCTGCTGCTGCCAGGATGTGAGTTGAGAAACATAACTCAGACAGAATCCTTCAAATTTTGCTGCCCTTGGTAACTTAAAAAGCCTTAGTCATGATTTTTAAATGAGAATTCGGTCTTTCTTGTGCAGAGAGCTTTACTGTACTCTCTTATATAGCAATATGCCCAAATTCACCCACTCCGGCATAAAAAAAAACGTTTGGAGGGGCGACTAGGGTTGCCATCTGGCCGCTAAAAATTATGGTTGATCCCAATGTTATTAATAGGGAAAAAAGATAAATATATAGGAATATATAGGTATTTTTTCCTGAAAAGGGGGCAACCCTAGGAGCTGCATCTTTCCCCAAAGTGCCCCTGCTTATGGACACACAACACATACTATCCAAGGGACAAATCCCTGAGGTTCATTTTCTGATTGACTGTATTTATTTGTTGAAATCTTCCAAATAATTACCCCAGAGCTTCTTCTTGCAGCAGGAGGAGAGTTCAGTCTTCCCTGTGCTAAGGTGCAACCCCTCTAGAATGAAGGAGTTTTCAATCTTCAAACTGCAAATAGGAACTGGATTTTCCATCATTTTCTCCAAATAAGCACTCCACTCAGCACTTTACTATGATGGTCACTACTTCTAGAAAGCTTGAATCACTGCCTAAATTCTATGCCCACCGAACCTGAAGTTTAAATTATCTGGCCTCCTAGAGAAGGCCGGGCACCTTTCTTCAGTTCCATTGATTTCAGATAGTTCACTAGAAATAAAAGCTCTTTTCAATTACTTTCTATTTACTATTTGTGACGGTTTTTCAAATATTGAAATATTTAATTTTTTCACCTTCTAAAGCAGTTCTGGGAGGGGGGTGCCAACCTTTTAACTGCTTTAAATTGATACACTTGCTACATTTCTTATCTTTGTCCCTGTTGTTCCATTAAAGGAGAAGGAAAGGCTGGAGGCACCCGGGGTTACAGGCAGGTAGATACAATCACTTGGGGTGCCTAACGTTTGGCACCCCAAGTGATTGTATCTACCTACCTGAAACCCCGGGCCGGTGCTGCTCTCAGCAGAAAACTGCATCGGGCCAGTGGTTATACCAGTGAGCACCATGGAGCAATCTACTTCCGTTTTCAGTCAATTCATACAATAAGAGGAGAGTGCTCCAAAGTAGCAAAACTGTCATTATATTTATTTAAAGACTACTACACATTCCATTTTCTTCTGTCTTTGGCTTCCCTGGACAAACGCATGCGCAGTTTAAAAAGCCGACTTTTTAGTAAAAGTTTGGCTTTTCTTTCTACTGCCCTGCAAAGACAGAAGAAAATGGAAGTAGATCTCTCAGTGATGCTCACTCGTATAACCTCGGGCTGGTGCAGATTTCTGCTGATGGGAGCACCGGCCTGGGGTTTCAGGTAGGTAGATACAATCACTTGGGTCAACCCCAAGTGACTCCAGCCTATCCTTCTCCTTTAAAGGTGGTTGTTAGAATTGATACAATAGTTGCTAATGTTCCCACAGATGCTGCTGAAAAATGTATCAACTAATGTAGCCCATTGTAACAGATTCAGAACATTGATCTGGAGACACAGACAGTCAACTTTAAACTTCAGTTTTGGAAAAATAGTAACAAAAAAAGGAAAGCAAATTCTGGGGTATAATCTGAAAACAACTAAACAGAAAAAAATGTTTGGAAGGAGAACAACTCGGTTTAAATTTTGACACCAGACAACCGAATACCCTTAGTGTATTGGATGGATTGAACGGAGCAAGGTGGGAAACCATTGGATTGGCACCAGATTGAAAGAAATTGGAGGTGAGAGTGCTGACTGAGAAATCTGTGAACCAGACAACCGAATACCCTTAGTGCCATGAATCCCTGGCACACTTTATTCATATGGTCTAGGGTTCAGTACTACTGGACTTCCATAACTGACTTTATATGAAATGTAATTGATTTGTCTATTCAAGATTCACAGGTGGCTCTGCTCAACCAAGTTCTGAGTTGGCTCCAATTAGGGTTGCCACCTTTTCTTAAATAAAATACCGGCCTTCCTATATATTTAGGTTTTCTTCCTATTAATAACATTGGGATCAGCCAACAAAAATACCGGTCAGGCCGGTAAAAAACCGGCCAGGTGGCAACCCTAGCTCCAATTAACGGTGGCCATAGACACACCGATAATATTGTGCAAAACAGATTTTCATACAATATTCGGTGTGTGTATGGTGGGAAACGAGCTGACCGAAGACTTGGACATCAGTCAATTTGTCGATTGGGCTGGCCGGAAAATTTTTATCGGGTGCCTTTGATAGCACTGCCCCTTGAACACCAGTTCCCAAATCGGCAACCCTAAATAAAAACATACATTGCTTCCGACAGGAACGTTTATTGACTATGTTTATGTTTGTTCCTTTATGAGTGTGACTCTTTGCTTTGTAATGGAATTGTCTGGATCTGTACTGTAAAGGTTATGCTAATAAAACTTAATTTTAAGAAGTAATGGAGTCCCATTCTACTGACCCTGCCAGCTCAGTAGACTGTGACCCCAATTAAAAAAAAAAAAAAGAAAAAAATTGCTCACCTTTTAAGCCTTCCTGAGAACTTCACTGAACTCCCAAACTCTGCCCATACCGGATGTTCCCTTTTTTGTAGTTTACAATTTTGGACCTTTAGTTTGAGCAGTATTGACTTTGCAGGTTCGTATGATCCTCAATAAATTACAAGAAGCATCTGTTTATTTGTGGAGCTGAATACACCCCCATCATGTTCGTGATTTATTATTCTCGCACCAGGCACACACATGCTTGTGTTATAAACTGTTCCCTGGCACACAGGCTTGTATTATAAACACAGGCATGTTTTGTACTCAGGACCAAATAACATTCAATAGAAAAGAAATAGAAGATTATGTATTATGTACATCCAGTAGTTGTATAAAACAGATATTACTTTAGGAGGGAACTGCTTTCTGGCAGGCTGTTGTTTTTCCTTCTCAATGTAACTGAAGGAGTCACAGTGGGACGTGGGATTTTACTATTGAGTGTTATTCTTAGGGTAGGGGCAGACGGACAGATTCAGGGAGATTTAGTCGTCTGGCTACTAATCGCCTCTTCTGCTGGTTGACAATCTCCCTGAACTGCTTGTAGGGAAGACTCACCCTGGTGGTCTAGTGGTGTGGAGGGGACGCCCGTTGCGCCATCAGCAGGGACGCCTGCCGCTCCTCCTTGCCGGCTTCTTCCTAGTGTGCATGCGACGTGCACTTCCGGGTTATATAGGCTCATGTGCGCTGACATGATGAAATTCAAACTATTTAAAGGGACATTTTGTACTATGTCATTGTCCGTGATAGGTTTGATCCTGGTGCCTTGTACATTGTGCTGTTAAGCTTCTAGTCTGTCCTGATTCCTGTGTTTGACCCTGCCTGGCTATTTGACTACTCTGACCTCTGAAATCTCACCTTTGCCTGAAACCGACTTTGATTCTGCTTAAACCTCCTGATTGACTTCCTGGTTTGACTCCTGCCTGTTATTCAACTCCGATTCTGCCTCACCCCATCTGATTGATTACCCGGTTTGACCCTTTGCCTGCCTAACAATCCTAACTGTCTGCCTGCCTTGATCCAGCCTGTCTGACTATGAATCTGCCTACTCCTGTTTGTACCATGACCTTTGGCTTTATAAACTCTATCTACAGTCGTGCCCCTCTGCCTTTCCAGAACCCTTATCTTGCACCTCTCATTTAAGTCCAGGTGGCATCCAAGTAAGCCGAGGGCTCCTCCCGAGGCCCAAAGGCAGTCACACTACTGGTGAAGCGCGAGCTGAGACCAGGGTGCTTGTTCTTTGTTCTGGTGTTGCTTGCCGACCATGACACTGCCTTTCCCCTGCCTTCCATCTGCTGTAATGAATAAACACCTGTGCTAATGCACTCAGGGCTCTTCCATTTCCAAAGTCGCCCGAAGTTTCCTCGTGAGGCAACTTCGGAAATCGGAGCACCGCGAGTGCATTAGCACAGGCGATTCTTCATTACAGCAGATGGAAGGCAGGGGAAAGGCAGTTCGGGGAGATTGTAGCCCAGCAGAAGAAGCGATTAGTAGCCAGGCAACTAAATCTCCCCGAATCTGCCCCTACCCCTGGGGCGCTCTGCCGATGGGGCAAGTTGAGGCACTCGCCTCAGGCGGCAGCGCCCCCCTAGTTACCAGGGGCGGCAAAAATGCCGCTTCTGGTAACTAAGAGCCGAATTTCCGGTTTTCAACCCGGAAATTAGGCTCTTCTAGTGCAGAGCACTCACTTGCACACTCTGCACTAGCGCCATGGACCCCCACTACCCCTGTCCGGCGTTCACTTTTGAGTGCTATGGAGAAGTTGGGGAGGTGGCAAAATCAAGGCTGCCTCAGGCAGTGCTGTGCGCAGGATCCCTACCCTTAGATCTACCAGGCAGCTTGTTCTGTTGTTAGGCTGCTGGGGGGAAAAGGGAGGGGGTGATATCACTCCAACTTGCAGTACAGCAGTAAAGAGGGATTGAAGTTTATCAGAGCACAAGTCACATGACTTGGGTTACCAGCTTTACAGCAAAAATAATACCGACCTTCCTATATATTTAGATTTTTTGTTTTATTAAAGCATTCATAGCTGGTTTAAGCTCATTTAAAAATCTCAGCTGTCAATCAAATATTGTCTGCCACTCCTCTATGCCTTAGGCATAGAGGCGGGGCAGATAATTACTTTCACTTTCCATTCAGCACTTCCTGGATGTCACTGGTCTCCACACATTCCCCCAGTTCTCTTAACCATTTAATTGTGTAGCCAGGACATGGGGTGCACAAACAAGATTCTGAGATGATGCAAGGCTTGTCTTAATAACAGTGTCCACAGGCTCCTGCCTGCTTGCTAGAATTATGAATTCCCAGACTGAAGGAAACAAGATTAAAATAATTTATATAGTGTAATTAATGTTCATTTTGCTTGACTAATGTGATAAAATATGATTTTGAGTATTTTTTTTTTTAAAGGTGAGCCACCCCTTTAACATTATCATGCAAAATGGTAGGCTGCTTCTGTAATGAGGATCTGTAAACATGTAAGCCCCTATTAAGTAACTATACATTCACTGTGCTGTAAGTATCACCTTTCACATGAGTCTCCATTAACTTTTATCCTCTGATGTATATGTACAGTTATGTAATTCCTTTCTACTGTACCGTGTAATACTTTATAAAGGGAACTAAACCATAAATACATTTAGGGGCAGATTTATAAAGGTTTGAATTGGAAATTCAAACTTTCGAGTTGGATGTTTGGTAAAAACTCACAAATTCCAGTTGGGGATATTCCAAATTTGAATTTGAGAGTTATCATACCTGGACCCTGAGAACAATTTGAATTCGACTATTCGCCAACTTAAACCTGACGGGTTGATGTAGAAGTCAATGGCAGAGGTCCGGTGACCCATTTGAAGATGTCAATAGCCTTCCTGACAATCGAGTTTTTGAATTCAATCTAGCGGGTGCCTCTAGGCCCACTGTCGTTTGTCGCTCTGTCCCCTCCCTTTTATTTGCTCAAATTTTCATCATCAGGATGGAGAAATGGGAATTGGCACACAGGAATGTGGGTGTGGTTGGGCAGCATGCCGCCCCCTAAAAGCCTAACGCTGGGCCTGCAGCCAGGCTGGTAAAATACAGGCCAGGTGGCAACCCTAGCTGAACCCTATTGCCATATTCTAGTCCTGTAATCTTCAGAAGAGGAATCAGCCCCTTGGGGATTTGTTAAACAAGTGGGGAAACCCATGCTTTTGGTTCCTCGTATAAAGTCATGCACATGAATGCACTGCCATTTCTGACTTCATTTTCTCTCCTCTGTCTTTTCAGACTGCACAAGGGCACAGGGTTGCACTGGGGGCACAGGGTTGGACAGGGTTGGACTGCCTTCCAGGGCCCCCCGCGACCCCCCCTCACCTCCTCTGATCCCCCCCCTCACCTATTACAGTGCTGCAGCCCAGGCCTGGATTCGTGGAAAGGCCACAAAGGCCCAGCCTAGGGCGGCAAGATTTTAGGGGGGCGGCATGCTGCCCAACCACACCCACATTGATTCAATAACACTGGGGATGGGCAGGAGATACAATTGTTTTTAAAATTTCCTGTGCAGCAATCCCCATTTCTCCGGCCCCAATAATGAAAATTTGCATGAAAAAAGTGCAGAGGACAGTGGCGACAAATGGCAGTGGGCCTAGGGGAGCCCACTATATAAATCTGGCCCTGCTGCCGGCAGGCGCTGATGTCACTGCCGGACACTGCGCATCACTGCACATGCGCTCTGGGCACCACTCACCACTGCGCTTGCGCGCCGGGCGCCCAGCACCAGGTGTCAGAAAATTTTTAATTTGTAATTAGATTGGGAGAGAGGGGGGGTCTGGCCCGGCGGGGGCCCATGAGTAGGGATGCACCGAATCCAGGATTCGGTTCGTGATTCGGCCGAATCCTTCTGCCTGGCCAAACCGAAACCTAATCCTAACTTGCATATGCAAATTAGGGCCAGGGAGGGAAATCACCTGACTTTTTGGCACAAAACAAGGAAGTAAGAAATGTTTTCCCCTTCCCATCCATAATTTGCATTTGCAAATTAGGGTTCCGATTCGGTTTGGTATTTGGCTGAATCTTTCAGAAAGGATTCGGAGTTTTGGCCGAATCCAAAATAGTGGATTCGGTGCATCCCTACCCATGAGGATCGGGGCCCACCAGGTTTTTTCCTGGTGTCCCGCCGGGCCAGTCCAACACCGCAAGGGCACGACTACAACAAAGACACTCGGGTACAATAGACCAACTCTAGCAACCACTTGCTAACATCTGGATTCAACCAGGTGAGTTCCTGAGCTCTACATTGTGACTGTGAGCTGCTCTGCACTGCAGGGGCACTGCTTTATGGCAGTTGTTACCAAACTGCGGTGCTGGTCAGCATGGGGTGAGTGTCTCAGAAAATTCTGACAACCATTGCTATTCAGTTTAATGGGAGACAGCCATATTGTTCTGTTCAGCTTAATAATTTCTCTCTCTCTCTCTTGTTTTTTTTTTTCCTTCTTGAAATATTTTCTCACCATTTGTTGTGACCCTCACACACTCCAGGTCAGGGAGAGAGATCTTCTTCTGCGGGATATACGCATCTTCAGCCGGCCATTGACCTCCTTCACTCTGGATGCCACGTCAGGGTAGGAAACTGTTTTCCCTAGAATCCAATACTGACAGCAATACTGTTATATGGCTTATTCCCATCTATTCCTCTTTATGTGCTGCAATAGGGTGATAGACAATTCCTCCTCTTTTCCTTTATTCTCCTAACGCCTAAGGGCAAGGGCACCGGGAGTGTTGGATGCTCTTCTCTAGGCCTGTGATTTTTATACAGACAGAGAGAAGTGGGGATGTACCGAATCCACTATTTGAGATTCGCCTGAATACCTAACCAAATCTGAATCCTAATTTGCATAAGCGTATTTTACACTAAGGGTAGGGGCAGACTGCAGATTCGGGGAGATTTAGTCACCTGGCGACTAATCGCCTCTTCTAAGGGGCAACAATCTCCCCAAAATGCTTTCTTATTGCCTTCTGAACAACATGAACATGACGAAAGTTCCTGGGTGTGCCAAATATGGTCTGTAATTGGATATTTGTAGTCCCTATGTTTGGCCCATGGTTTTTATGTAACTGCTTGCCTTCAAACAGAAATGAAAAAATAAGCACCTGCTTTGAGGCCACTGGGAGCAATATCCAAGGGGTTGGGGAGCAACATGTTGCCCATGAGCTACTGGTTAAGGATCACTGGCCTAGAGTGATCTTTAGCAACAACAGTTATGATTCAATTGGGCATTTGGATCTCCCAGTATTTTTTCTGACCAGAATTAGCTGTGGCTTTTTAGGCATCCAGGAATAATGTGGCTCCATACAGTGATACCACCTGATAGGTATCTGAGACTGCTTTCACAGAAATGGCCAATTTGCTATTAGGCCATCGGGATGACAGATCCTGTTTTAAATGACCTTCTTTTTATTCAGCTTTAATGAAATTGTAGGGATCTGGTCCTGTGTAATCAACAGACATGCAGACAGCGCCAAGCCTTACAAAAGCACATACCTTTCTCAGAATGACTATATTGTTTTTCAGTGGGAATGACTTCATCCTGTAAGAGTTAGACCTGTCGTTTGCATGCTGTGTGCCTTCAGCTGTTACTGATCTATAGCCCCGAGCTCCTTCTCACCATTGTTTGCTGAAGGATGCTGAGCGTTGTACATTGGCATCAGCTGGGGCGACATGGATTGCACATTCCTTCCAGAGAAAGGGAGTGAGATATGTGCATGTTGTCTAAGGTCAAGGAACAGGCTGTGAAGAAGTAACTGCATACATTTTGTAGTTATACTGAAGCAGTCTGGAGAGCATCAATCAATACCCTTAGGTTTCATATCTAATGGGTAATTGAGGGGTCGTGAGGGTCATATATAACAATTCTTATCAGTAATACAATTTTAACTTAATTTCTAATACTCAAGGAATCCACAAATCTTACATGTTGTCGTCTACCATTATGGTATTTATTGAAAACTTGGTATTTTAGTGTAAAGGGGTTGTTCACCTTCAAACATGTTTTTCAGTTCAGTTGGGTTCCCCAGAAATAATGACTTTTGCCACTTACTTTGTATTTTCTATCTTTCACTGTTTTCTCATATTGAAGTGTAAAATTTAATTTTTTCACCTTCTAAAGAAAATAGTCTTTTTTTTTATGGAAAACAATCTGAAAACAACTGAACTGAGAAAACTGTTTAGACTTTAACTTCTTTATCCTCTTAGAGTTTAACTCCATGTGAACAACACCCATGTGAGCCCACTAATATCAACTTTTCTCATGGCTGTAGTGGGATTGTGCTCACAAAGTGGTCTCACGATTTTTCTGTGCTATATCAAAGCACTGATTGAACTTCGCAGATTTTGGGCGCATGTGCAGTAGTACAAACCAGCAAATGCGTCCTACTGCACACGTGCTGCCAAGCTCAGACGGAAGAAGGAAGAAGACCCAATCTGTGGGTTAGGGCAAATGCCAGATGGGCTGCTATGAGGTGCCATAGAAAGTGATCCTATTGTACACTGTAAACCCTTGTTTGTTATCCACCATTTATTCTCTGTTTGTTATCACTAGAGTAAAGCACTGCATATCCTGTCGGCGCTATATAAATACATGATGATGATGTCACTTTTGATTTCTATGGGAGCCAGCCAGTAGAAGTTTTGGTGACAGGTGACAGATTCGAATTCAGTTTGGCCAAATTTTTCACTAAGGATTCAGGTATTTGGCCGAATCCCAAAAAGTAGATTCGGTGCCTTAATATACAGTTACTTCCCCACTTATTGTTGGCTTGCTGCTCAAAAGCAAATAACCAGTATCGGACTGAGCCAACATTTGTCTGCCCACGGGGCTGCTAGCCAGGATCCCCCTTCCCACCCCTGAACCCCACAGCAGCTGCAACACACCACTGAGTGTGTGTGCGCAACACCCCCCGCCATGCTGGTGCACTTATTACACACTACGTATTGGGCATCAGGCCTGTGCATAAGCGCATTCTCTCGGCGAAGCGGCAGCACGTCGGAGGGGGGCATTGCTTACGCACTCAGTGGTGTGCTGAAGCAGCTGTGGGGTCCGGGGGTCATAAAGGGGGCCCTGGCTAGCAGCCCCAGTGGGCCCGGGCCCTGCAGTCCTACCCTGCAAATAACTGTCCATACAAATGCCCCATGCCCTTCCTGTGCAGAGCTGGTGCTATAATAACAGTAGCCTGGGGCTAGTCTAACACCCTGCTTATGTCCACAGGATGGGAGGAGGCTGTTTATTACACACATATTGGGCACTTAACAAGGAATGTCTTTTCTCTTTTTATGGAGGTCAGAGGCCAAAAGCCTTGTGGTTGCATTTTGTTGTGAGCACTCTCTGTCCCTGCCTTGGGCCGCACAATGTCCCAGAGACAAGTTGGGTCCAGCAGTGCAATAAAAGACAGATAAAGCCTGAGACATCGCTAAACAGATACAGGCCTGTTGTTTATTTTCATAGAATCATAAAGAATCACTTGGTTCTGAATTTAGCATTACAGAGTGACCTCAGATACAATGAAATGATTATTTTCTGTTCCAAGCAAACAATTATGTTGCGTTGTTGAATAGGGGATCAGCTGACCAAAATGACCCCCTACTGAAACAGGACACACCTGTACATAATGGCTATATATTGTTTTCTTTTTTGGAAGATGCAGTACAGGTATAGGATCCATTATTCGGAAACCCATAATCCAGAAAGCTCCGAATTAGGAAAAGGCCATCTGCCATAGACTCCGTTTTATCCAAATAATCCAATTGTTTCAAAACGGTTACCCTTTTCTCTGTGTGGATAAAACAGTACTTTGTAAATGACCCAAACTAGGATAAAATGTATCCTTATTGGAAACAAAACCAGCCAATTGGGTTTATTTAATGTTTATATGATCTTCCAGTAAATTTAAGGTATGAAGATCCAGATTACGTAAAGATCCGTTATCTTGAAAGCCCCCTGGTCCTGAGCATTCTGTATAACAGTATACCTGTACCGCCAATAATCCTGCATTATGATTATATGTGCAATTGTAATGACAAAAAGGTTATGGGCGCCTTGGGGTAATGTCATTTATGGGAAGTCTTTACAGCAGTTTGTCTCAGGGGAGAATCTCAGTGAGAAAAACATCTAATTGGAACTAGTTTAGTGTTTGGGTTAATGGGGAAGGTTGTAAGGAAGCAATAGAGCACAATTATCTGCAATAATGCAGGCCCACACTCCTTTTGTGAAAATCAATGACCTAACTAAAAAGTGACTAGACCTTATGCACCACCCACACCTTCCTATTCCCAAAAGCTGTGGAAGATGATCTGTTTGGCAATAAGTACTAAACGTTGTGATCCCCACTGGTCTGTCTGGAGCACTCACTTGGGGGTGGGGATGTAATTAGGGATGATTGCACTACCAGGAAGGGATGGAAGATATAAAGCAGTTTTACTGCAGGCCCATCAACATTTACTAACATCCCTGGTGCCTAGGGTTGCCACCCGGCCGGTATTTTACCGGCCTAGCCGGTAAAACACCAGCCAAGGCCGGGGCCGGTATTACAAATTTACCGGCAATGTAGCTGCCGGTAAATTTGTAATACCCCTTAAAAATGGCCCTTGCCTTGCCTAAATCCGATGAAAAACTTACCTTTCTCGCAGTCTTCAGCCGATCGCTCACGTGGCTCCGCCCCTTTGACGTCATGGCACGCCCCCTTTGCCATCATGACACGCCCCCTTTTTTGGCCCCGCCCCCGGCCGGTACGCAAATTGTAAAAGGTGGCAACCCTACTGGTGCCCCAAGTACCTAGGGTTGCCACCGGCCGGTATTTTACAGGCCTGGCTTGTATTTTTGTTAGTTGAACCCAATGTTATTAATAGGAAAAAAAGATAAACATATATAGGAAGATGGCACCCTACCAGTACCTAGGGTTGCCACCTTTTCTTGAAAAAAATACCGGATTTCCTATATATTTACCTTTTTTCCAATTAACAACATTGGGATCAACCATCAAAAATACCGGCCAGGCCGGTAAAATACCGGCCAGGTGGAAACCCTACCAGTACCCCACCCAGTCACCATGGGTCTGCAGGCTTTGTGGCTTTGCCCTGGTAAAGAGAATAGTAGGGCTGTCATAAGGGTTGCCACCTTTTCCAGAAAAAAATACCGTCCTTCCTATATATTTATCTTTGTTTCCTATTAATAACATTGGGATCAGCCATCAAAAATACTGGTCAGGCCGGTAAAATACCGGCCAGGTGGCAACCCAAGCTGTCATCAGGGGGCTACAGGGGGTACATCAGTAACAGGCCCTTTGGCAGAAAGGTCTCTGACAAGCACAAAGTGTGAATTTAGGTCAGGAAAGGGTCAGGACTTTCAGGACACTTGGTAGGAGTTAGGGCATATTGTGGTTATGGTTGCCACCTTTTCTGGAAAAAAATACTGGCCTTCCTATATATTTATGTTTTTTCCCTATGAATAACATGTGGATCAACCATCAATTTTACTGGCCAGGCCAGTAAAAAAATAGCCAGATGGCAACCCTAGTTGTGGATGAAGTTTTGGGTTAATGGAAGTGGCTGGGGTCGGCACCATTTTTATATATATATGCAACAAAGGCCTGTGCCTAGGAAAGCAGATTTTAGGGGGGCATGCCTATATAACTGAAAATATCCCCCCCCCCCGCTGCTGCAGGACACATTCCAATCAAATCTGGGGTAGCGGTACAGGGCATTTTCTTTGTGATCCTGGAAGTGATGTTAATGCAGATGCGACATCAGACACACAGTTGCGCGATGTCATGTCCGGAGGTACAGTAAATGTCTGGTGCCTAGGGCGGCACTTAACCTATTTGTACATCACTGGCTGGCCTTGATATGGGGCATAGCTATATGTGCTTTGGACATGTTATTTCCATTGGGGCCCCATTCTACTTGTTGGCAGGGCCCTTCACCCAAGAGTCCCAGGTGACCACTGAGCTAATAATTGGAGAGGGTTGCTAATTAAGTAGTATGGAGGCCCATGAATCATGATGAGAAGCAGGCCGGGGCCAAGAGATTACAAATTTACTGTGGTGTTTATACCTTCAATACAATTTATAATACTGGCCTAACCTTGGCTGGTATTTTAATGGCTAGTCTGGTGAAATACTGACCAGAGGCAACCCTACTTTTGATAAAAGCTAGACCATCAAGTGCAATGTTTGCTTAAAGCCTAAATACTTCTCAGTTTGCTTCCAATAATTACTCAGCGATTGTCCTTGTGTACCAAAATGAATATCTTTGTACAGAACTTTCATATCTACTTGTGTCAGCTCCAGCCTGATAGCACAGCTTGGGAGAGGTTCATAAAATGCAGGTCAGAAGAGGGAACGTGTATATATGAGGACAAATGAAAGAGGGGATTGCGTTGTGGGCTGCTCAGAGCATATTTTCAGATTCCAGACAGCACAGCCAGCCAAAGCAGCATTCTAAATAGGGGAACCGCAGATTAGAATCAGACAGGAAGGTGAGGGTTCAGGCAACAGAACTGCTGACCTGGTGAATGTGACAGTTTGGTGGGAGAGGATCATTGAGTGATTATTGAGCTGATGCCAGTTAGCCCCAAATTATTACAGTCAGTAAAGTCTAATTGTAAAGATTCCAGATCTGTCTTTACAAATAGATTAAAAGAAGAGATGGGCCCACCTGGGGTTTATAGAAGAAGAAGGAGTTAGATGCAGGTCCTCCAAACAAGGTTATATAGCACCTATCAGGGCAAAGACACATGACAATTTGTCGCTGTGACTTCTGAAACGAGTCACAGTGACTAATCGCCATACCACAAATGACCTGCCTTAATCTTAATGGCAGGGAGTGACAGACAGTGATTTGCCAAGCCTGATAAGTCGCCATGATCAGGTTTTTAAAAAAGTCACAGAGACGAATTGCAATGTGTGTCCTCACCCTTAAGCTGGCCATAGACGTAAAGATTTTTGAAAGATCCGATTGTTATCGTGAGACCAACGATTGTCTCAAAACGATAGTTAAATGCCTGATGTGTCCATCAACTAAAAAGACCATTTCAGGCGATATCACCAGCAAAACTGAATGATCGCAGCCTGCTTGGCCCTGCAAACATAGGTAGATTGCATGGGGACCGATAAAGATTTTCTAACCTGGCCATCAATCATCAGACCAATGTCGGACGAAAAATCGTAAGATGAATGATCGTTGGTATCCCACTAACCGCACGATAATTTGACAGATTGGTCAGACTTCCCTAAGATCAGTCTTTCGGCAGGGAAAGATTGTTGCGTCTATGGGGAGCTTTATATGGTCAAAAAACTATATATAAATATATATATAGTTTTTTGACCATAAAGCTCCCCCATATATGTGCATACCAAAAAAACACTCTCACTGGTTTTGAGTGCACCAGGCCAGACTGGATACATATATATATATATATATATATATATATATATATATATGCATTGTAATGTTGCAGGGGAAGCATTGTATAGGGGCATTGTAGAGCAGAGATAGACTCAGGACAGTAGACACAGGGATCCTTTAAAGGAGACAGGGCAGAATTAAAGGGGAATCAGTTGTGGGTAAGATACAGAGTAGTTATGGCAGTATTTAGCAGTAGGTAGCTAAAGAGCACCTATTGAAGAAGCAAGGAGGCAATCTATAACAGATGAAGACAAAATCGACAAGCACCTATGACTACACATTGTGGAAACAAAAGACGTCAGGACGTTTGATGATTTTGACTTGCTGAAATAAAGTCTATCGTTTTTACATACAAGTGGAACACGGAATGCTTCCCTATTTTGTCTTCAAGTACATCTCACCTAAAGCTACGGGTTTGGGGTGATGCACCTGGGTCACTCGTCTTATACAGTGAGTGCATTCCCCTTTAATACCATCATGGCTTCGTGTCAGCAAACCCAGAAGCGTGGGACCTGGGGTTTATACACCTGGGGTCATCGTGGATTAGGGGTGAGCGGGATACGTTAATTTTTGGGAGCAGTTATCGCTAGTTTTGGCCAGTTAAAGGGACTTTGATTTATGAATTATAAGAAGGATTCATTATTAGTGATTGTCATCCATATAGAAGTAACAACACTGAGATAGAGTGGCTTGTTTTATTCTATAACAGAGCACATACAGTATACGAACAGAGTAGGTATAACAAGAAGGCAAGTAATGGTACAGGGTAGGTATAAGGGAAGGGACCATGTGGTAGTCCAAGACCAGTCTTATGGGTCTGGGCAGGCCCAGACTGGCCATCTATGGGTTCTGGCAAATGCCAGAGGGCCTGCCACAAGATGCCATAGAAAGTCACTATTTAGTGGGCTGATGGGGAGCTGATTGGGCCTCTGTGTACCTGAAATGCCAGGGCTTATTTTGACTCCTCTTCCAGATGTGGTGGGGGGGGCTGACTCTAATGGATAAGAGGGGGGTGATCCAAATACAGGAGCAGAGCAGTTTGAAGGGAGGGGTGCAGGAATAGCAGTCTGTAATAGAACAGGTTAGGTACAGGGCAGGTATGAAGGAAGCAGTTAGGGGCATAATTCTCTGGAAATTGATGGTGGACAGTTATATGAACAGTTTAACTCTATTTTTATTATATAGTGAATAAAGTACCCCCCCCCCTTGTAAAATATAAGGATATTATAAGTTACCGAGGAGTTTCATGACCATATAAA
>CM044448.1:100600158-100623282 GCA_024363595.1 Xenopus borealis | reverse complement strand
TCTACTGTGCACTGCACCCCCTAGTCTCTACTGTGCGTTGCACCCCCTAGTCCCTACTGTGCACTGCACCCCCTACTCTCTACTGTCAGTTGCAACCCCTACTCTTTCTGCTGTGAGCTGCACCCTCTACTCTCTACTATGCACTGCACCCCCTACTCTCTACTGTGCGCTGTACCCCATATTCTTTGATTTGCGTTGCACCCCCTACTCTATGCTGTACACTGCACCCCCTACTCTCTGCTGTGTGCTGCACCCCCTATTCTCTATTCTGCACTGCACCCCCAACTCTCAGTTGGGCTGCACCCTGACTGTCTATTGTGCACTGCACCCCTTACTCTCTGCTGTGTGCTGCACCCTTACTCTCTACTGTGTGCTGCACCCACTTCTCTCTACTCTGCACTGCACCCACTTCTCTTTACCATGTGGTGCGCTCACTCCTCTTCTGTGTGCTGCAAACACTCTTTTTTAGTATATTCCAGTTTTCTGTTTTGGGTGCTGCATTAATGCTTTGCTCACCTCCTCATAGCGCAGGGGTGCAGTTAGTAGCTGTAGTAAGTTGTGTGTCCCACATTAATGTGGCGTCTGGCCATGCTACTCATGCATGGCTGCCAAGGATTTGATCCTGAGGAAGAAATGCTGCTTTGCACAGGATTATATGTTGTGTCCTTCCCATGATTGCACTCAGATGGCTGGAGAAATGATAACAATGTATTATAAACTATGTATTATCCAGGTGCCGCTATAAATTCTTGTGGTTTCATCAGAAACTCTGGCCAGGGCAATGCTGTATAGGGCCGCTTATTATCAGGGGCCCCATGGAAGGTGTTGGCTGCAAATTGAGTTACTTTGTATAATATAGGATCACCCAATCATATCTTCTTTGTTTTTCCTACTGCCATAGTTTGTTTCTTTAGCCCTCTCTCTCTTCATTCCTCCACATGGCCATCTGCAACCCCCAGCCCCCAATATTTGGATAATATATTCCTTGCACAGAGGAACCTTTCTTCCCCTGTAATATAAAACATCCCTTCAGGATGCACACACCTGCCCCCCACCCTCCGGCTCACTCCCCACACGCTTGCCATAGATTAGCCCCGGGCACGCATAATCACTTCCAGAAAGCCCTATACACTTACTGCCCACAGCCAACTCCATAGATTTCATTCAGCTTAAAGCTGCTAAGTAGACTTAGCATGTGCCTGTATTAAAAGTCACAGCCCTGCAGGGTAACAACCAAGGTCTGGGAGGGGTGATATAACACTTTATTTATTCTGCAGAATACTATGCCATTAAACAGTTCTAGAACGCTCTATGTTTGTTTAGGATAGCAGCTGCCATATAAACTTGGTGTGACATCACTTCCTGCCTGATTCTCTCCCTGTTCCCTCATAGCTCTGGGCTCAGACTATATCAGGGAGGGGGAAAGGAAGGGGAGTGAGGAGCAAACGGAGCATGCTCAAGCCCTAGCCCTGGAGATTTAAGCTGAAAACAGGAAGTGTGATACAGAAGCCCATGTGTACACAATAGAAGGAAAGAAATGCTGTGCTTCTTTTGACAGAGGACTCAGAGCAGCATTACTTTGAGGGTTTATTGGTATATTTATACAGACCTTTCTGACAAAGCTTACTTACTTTTAACCTTTCCTTCTCCTTTAAAGGGGATGTAAAACCAAAGATATATTTGGGGCTTAATGACGGCTCAGTAGTGAGAACTTCTCTGCCTTGCAGTGTTGCATTGATGGCATTTATGGTATCTAATCTAAGAACTGAAGCAATTCTACCTGTCTATGATGGCAGTCAGCAAGATAGAAGTGGCCATACTCTGACCAACTTGGGGTTTAACAATCTGACCTTGAGCCAAACAGACAGTTACAATGTGGTTTTGCCTGTGCCTATGTGTGTAATGCTCTGCAGGCCATAACAATAACCAAACATGTATAATGCTCTGCAGGGCTACAGGAAATGGACTGATACTCATAGAGCCTTCACCTCTGTGTTATTACAGAGAAACAGACAGACTCCCAAATTCCCAAGGGACTTCACTACTATGTAGTGTGCTGCCAGGGAACAGCTACGGAGCAATGTGTTCCAGCCCTAACTTGCAGTGAAAAGGTTAACAATAAATCAAGGGGATTTTTGGGGGTTTCATGTGCAGGGCTGCTCCCCCCTCTCCCCACCTAAGCCCCCTCTCTCTTGGCAGTGCGGTTTGGATCTGATCGTTCTAGCAGACTTGTGCAGATACCTCACATTTCCCTCTAATGTTACACAGTGCAAAAATAAAGTGAGTTGGGAGGTTTGCTGGATGTGAGTGTGAGCCGGGTGTTGAGTAGGGTTGCCACCTTTTCTTGAAAAAAATACCGGCCTTCCTATATATTTCTCCTTTTTTCCTATTAATAACATTGGGATCAACCATCAAAAATACCGGCCAGGCCGGTAAAATACCGGCCAGGTGGCAACCCTAGTGGTGAGGGGCTACCCTGTGCCACAGCTTGCCCATGCCTCTTATATAGTATAAGTGCTTGTTTAGAAGGGGGCGGGGGGTATTTGCAAACTTCTAATCTAATTGCTTATTGGTTGCTTTGGGCAATATCACCAGTGCTGTTTGTCTCCACAATGTTGTGTCCTGTAAGGATTTATTAGACAGTGTTTTATCGCTGACACTTCCTATCCTGAGTAGGGGGTCATCACTTGGGAAAGGACAGCCACTCAGCTGCTGTAGTGGTCATAAAACAATACCATAGTTGTCACCATTGGGTTAGGGGTACCTAGAGTGTTGATTCCAAAATGGACCAGTGTTTTGTGAGCTGAGAGATGTGGACCCATTCCCTGTTAATCGCCACCTTCTGGACAGCCTTTATGGTAAATACAAAATGTGCAAGAGGGCACTATTTCACCTGGCCCACTGGGTCTTCAATGGGGGGCCATGTGGGCCAAAATAACTACATTTAAGATTGAATTGGCCTACCCAATAACCAGTGAATCTCCAAGTGGCAGGGTTGGACTGGGCCGGCGGGAAAAAACCCCGTGGGCCCCTGCTCCAGTGGGCCCACGCTGGCCCACATCCGCACCCACTTCCTGCACAGTGTGAGTGTGCGCGCTGATGAGCGCGTGGGGGGGAGGCAGCAGCTCTTGGATCTGGAGGGGGGACCTGAGGCAGAAGTCCAGTTGGGCCCCAGGCCCCCCAGCCCGACCCTGCCAAGTGTACACTTTTAAGTGCAGCCCTTTTTTAGGGCACTATTTTACAAGAGTCAAGAGTGAGTTTATTGTCATTTCATCCGTATACGTTTGTACAGTACACAGTGAAAAGAAGCAACATTTCTCTAGGACCATGGTGCTACACACAACATAGAAGTACTGGACAAGGGTGCCATTTGGGCATAAATAACTTCATTTAGGATTGGACTGACCTATTATGTAATCAGAGGATCTTCAAATGATCCTCAGCCCATATCTGTTTGCATTATGGCTCTATATAAAAACCTATACCATTTGCTACTATATTTGTTGTGAAAGTGAGCTCACAGCATCAGCTGGAGACACAAACTAGTGGAGACAGTCCGATACTGACTTTAGTGTGATGTCCAACCCCAAACATGTCTTTGGAATAATATGAAGGAATAGGAGAAGTAGAATGTGGGGTTTAAAAGGGTGGGGATAATGGCACTGTTAATTGTGCCCATGTACCTGATCATGTAGAATTGTGCTTTGTTTGGTAAGTGAGGGCTGTGAATTGTGCTAAATAAAACAGATACCAAAGATTGCTTACTATAGAGCACACTGGGATGGGCCCCAGGTAACCCCAGCCGTAGGCATGTCTGTGTATGTCTCTTCTGGGCACCCTGAGTATAGGATTAATGAGAACCTTCAGTCATAGACACAGGTTTGGCTCATATGCACATTGCTTTATGCAGAGGAAAACTGAGGGACCCCAGTTGCTGCAGAACTACACCTGGTGGCAATCGACTGTAGGAATTGTAATAAATGCAGCCTTTCAACACAACAAATGTGGGACAGCTTTATCTGTGGTTATGTGCTTAGGGAATATTTATTGTGGACTAGTTGGCCTTGATCTTCCAAATTCCTTGTTGGTTTATTCCAAGATCCCTCACCATATACCGTAATGTCTTTCTTATGGTCATCTGTGTGGGTGGTGTTGGAAAAAGGTTTTCTTTAAACATTGTCGTAACCCATTCTAAAAATCAAACTCTCACAACATTCTAGGCATAAAATGGCATTTATACCAAGTCATGTTTTCTTTACCTTAAACACACAATTACTTAGGAGCACATAGCTTACAGTTTGCAAAGAACACAACTACAACTTTTCTAATCTTCAGCCACTGTGAGTATGTTTAACAATGCCGTATGGCACACTTCAGCTCTCGGGGATCTTTCTTGGACAGGGACTGCAACTAGACTATCAATCCATGCTCAATTAAGGACTGCTGCTATAACGGTCCAACTATTACTGTCATAGAAAACATTATTGGTAGATAGTTGTAAACTCTTTGTGTGATCTTCCCTCTTTTATAAATGAGCTGTGTTTCACTCCCTTGCTGGTTTAGCACACAGTGTCTGCACTCTTACCGGATTTTAAAGGGCAAGGAAAGTCTAAATTAGACTAAGGCTAGAAATGCTGTATTTTGTATACTAAACATAAACATGAACTTACTGCACCACAAGCCTAATCAAACAAATGATTTATGCTTTCAAAGTTGGCCACAGGGGGCTGTCATCTTGTAACTTTGTTATACATCTTTGCAAGACTAGACTACATACACATGCTCAGTGTGATCTGGGCTTCTTAGGGATCGTCATAAATGATCAAAAAACAAAGCTGTTTAAGTTCTGCGTGGCTGGTAAGTAAGGCAGGGGTTCCCCCTGCTGTTTACGTATGATTGTTTCCCTGCCAAAAGATAGGGACTGTCTGACAATTATTTTCCACAGCACTAAATGAAAGGAAAATGTCACTGCATACAGTCAGGTTTCTTATAAAAACAGTACACATTTTTAAATTAAAGTATATTGGAGATAGATTTCTTTTCATTAAAGAAAGTAAAAATGGGATTTTATTTATTTGCCTTTCCTTGCCCTTTAAACAATTGCAGGGTGCAATGGCCAACAATTCTTGCATCTGAGCTCTGGGCTCAGATTTCAAGGATCCTTGAAAAAGACCCTAATGAGGGTCGAAACGTCGGATGAGCATCAATAAACACATTGATTATTCAAAAGACATGGAGTGCTGGTCCTTCCGTTAATTAATATATATATATATATATATATATATATATATGCACCAGTAAACCCTCAAGGTAATGCTGCTTTTAGTCAAAGAAAACATTTCTTTCCTTCTATTGTTTATACATGGGCTTCTGAATCAGATGTCCTGCCTGACTCATAAACCTCCAGGGCTAGGGCTTGAGCATGCTCAGTTTGCTCCTTCCTCCCTCTCCACCTGCCTTTCCTCCCTCCTTACTCCCTTCCCTGCTGTAATCTGAGCCCAGAGCTATGAGTAAGAAGGGAGACACTCATCCAGGAAGTGATGTCACTACAAGTTAATATGGCAGCTGCTATCCTAAACAAACAGAGAGAACTTCTAGAGCTGTTTACTCAGGTATGGTAAAGTATGTTGTACAATAAATATAGTGTTATAGCTTGCACTGTTGTGTAGTGTTATAGTTTGTACTGTTGTGGCTAATCTATTGGCAATAAACTGCTTTGGTAACTTTCCCCTTCTCTCTCCAAGATCATTAGAAGGTTACTGACATAGGAAAACATTAGTGTATTCACTGTTTAGCCCTGGTTCCTAGAATAGCTAGGGCAGCAAATATGTTTTTTTAAATTTCATACTTTCAAGTCAGCAAATGTGTTTTTTTTTTATTTCATACTTTTAAGGCTAGTCAACTCAATTATAAATGGATCTTATACTAATACTGTTACTTACCCTTTTATTCCACAATAGCTGTGAATATAAAGAAACTCCGGTACAAGGATTGGCTTACCCTAAAGGCCATCCCTGGTTCATCAGCAGAGTCATGTAAAAACAAAGATATAAACAGAAAAACCACAAGGGGTTGTAAGAAAGTTTTTATTTATTATATTGTGCACAAATTTGCATCCTGGAATGAAACATTAACAAATGGCCCCATCTTGTCCAGCAATAGGTGCCTTAAAATCTAGACCCAATCAAAACCTGTCTTTTCCCCTTCACAGGTCCAGCCTACATGAATCTCTACAGTCTCTCCAAACTTAGTAAGGTATCAGTCTGAAAAAAAGACCAACTGTTCCATAATGTTTAGAGTCTGTGAATAGCTATCTCTTGGACTTCTTTGACATTGCCTCTCCAAGTGGTAGCATGTGTAACACTGTCACCCCAAAGCAGTACATAAGCACTTCCGGCTCACTTTCTATAACTCTTGACCAAAGATAAGAAAGCAGTTGTTGCACTTTTCAATGCCGTGCACTAAGCTCTTTTCATAGTCCAGTCGTCTTATGACTGGGAGTGTATGCAGACCACAATGTCTTTCACATTCACCATATCTGTGCCTTGATTAGAAATATGAATGGGGGAGCCTTCCTGTGGGTGCATCATTATTGTTCCCAATCCTTGTTGAGTCCATTAGAGGCTCCTCTGATTCTGCAATGTTTTTTTCTGACCCTGTTGGACCCTCTGACAGCTTTTTTATTTCCCCCATGCCATCCAGTCCTTTTTTTACCCCATCCATTTCTAGAGGACCACCATCCTCAACAGAGTGTCCCTTTCCCTGACGTCTTCTAGCATAGCAAGCTGCGGCTGCAACTGCTGCAGATAGAAGTATTCCTGCAGCCACCGCAGGCACGAGCACCAATGTAAGGTTTCCTTCTTGAGAGGGGGTGACTTGGGGGCTGTGCTTTGGAGGTTCTCCTAAAGTACGAGTTTCAGTGCACACATCATCTTCTGGACCTCCCTCGCCCTGTGACCCCAGGCATAGCCAGTAGGTAGTGTTGGGGGACAATCCTCTCACTGTGTATTCAGGCAGAGAAGGGGGGAAATTATATATCTTAGGCCGACGGTCTGCACCATACAGATTACGTACAGTTAGTCTGATTCCCCCTAGCCTTTCTTTGTTTTGGCTGTAACTTTGAAGATCAACTTGGATAGATCTAACTGTCACTTCAATGATTTTCACCTGTTCTGTGTTCATTTCTGTAAGCACAGCTGGTGTGACTGGACCAATCTCACAGTAAGTACCTTGGAATCCAGGTGGGCATTCACATTCCAGTTGACCGGTATGATCTAGGTGACAAGAACCCCCATTCAGACAAGTCTGAGGTGGGCACAATGGATCTTCAAAGTCAAATGCAAATGGTTGAGTATCTTCTTCCTGTTCCTGTTGAAGGATGGTGGTAGTAGTTGTTAAGGCAGTAGTTGGGGCTTCTGTCTGCAAGGGCTTAGTGGTTATAGGTGGCCCAGCGGTGGTGCTTGGTGCCGTTGTTGTTGGCATATCAATAGTTGTTGGTACTGGGCATCCATACTCAGAATCCTGCAACTGTCTCAATATCTTGCCAGCATTTTTAGGAGGAAAATGGCAGCGAGTCTCATCCGGCCGCAGCAGTACCACTCCACTACCCCGCATCCATTCAGATAACCAGCCTAGTGAGCAAACACAGTTGAATGGATTTTCTGCCAGGCTTAAAGTCCGAAGGCGTTTGGAAGACCTAAATAGACCCTTTGGTAGGGTTCTTAGGCTGAGCCCACTTAAATCTAGCTCTTGTAGTGCAGGAAGGTTTGCAAGGTCATCCACTTGGATCTGAGAGAATCCAAAATTACCAGCAATGCTTAGCTTTGTCAATCCATGCAGCCCGGGAGGTACTTTGTCCAGCTGGTTGTCGGACAGGTCAAGGTCATGAAGGTTCTTGAGGCCACTCAGCAGTTCTTCTGGTATAGCTTTCAAACCAAGACCAGCAAGACGAAGAGTCTCCATGTTGTCTGCATTAAAGACCCCTGGTTGGATGACAGGAATTGCATTGTAACTCAGATCGAGGAGCAAGAGTTGGGGCAGAGAAAAGGCTGGAGGTGTTATAAGTTGGTTGTTGCTTAGCTTGAGTTCCAGCAGACTTTCTAGACCCTTAAAAGCATCTGGGTGAATTTTGCGGATGCGGTTCCCATTGAGGTACAGCCTTTCCAGCCGACTCAGACCCTGAAAGGTGTCTGCCGAGATCTCTGTCAGCTGGTTTGATGTAAGCTCCAGATTGCTCAGATTGGTCAAGCTCCTAAATATCCCCCCTGGGAGACTAGACAGTTGGTTATGAGAGAGGTCTAGGAGATGCAAACCATTCAGGCCAATAAAACTGCTTTCCTTGATGGAACTGATGCCGTTTTCAAATACATACAGATTGAGAGTGTCTGGTGGCAGACCACGTGGGAAGTTTGAGTTCTTGCGTTCCAGGCAGAACACATTCTGTGGCGGATTGCACTGGCAGCCAGCTGGGCAAGCTTCAGCAATCATCTCTCGGGCATTGGCAAGCAGAATAGTCCATCCTAGAAGATGCCACATCATGGGAAACCTGCAGTGAGAAATAAAAGCCTTGTTACTGATCAAGTACCAAAAACATCCCCTAGATATGTAGAGGCAGGCTGTTATTAGCACTGACTTTACAGCTTTGTATTGTCCATACATTGTTGAAAGAATGCTTTTATCAATGCCTCAGAGGCAAAAGAGCAATGACCTGCAGAGGGCAGGAAAGGAGCAACATTCTAAAGCAAAAACAACAAAAAGAGCAAGAACATGATTGAACTCCTCCATAGCTATGCAGAAAGCAGTGCACATCACAGCTCAGCCTATTACATAAGCCACTCATCGAGGATTAATCGTTTGAAGCAGCATCATCTTTAAACAGTTAGCTTTCAGCCCCAGCAACTTGGACCTTATCATTTAGGCTTGATGGCCTTTCACCTCTGGCTTAAGAAGAGCTTTTGCCTGTCAGCCCCTGCCCTGTGTGTATATACAAGAGCCCCTATGGTATGCAGCCTGCGACATCCCACCAACACCATTTACCATTCTAATATCATCACGGTGATAGATAAGCCATGTGGTTGCCACCTTTCTGCAATAGTAGTCACTACGACTACCAGAATTGTAGCTAAGGCTGCTGGAAATAGTATTTCTGTGTCTGATATAAATGCTAAAAGGTGGGTTTGATATGGGTCTATTAGGGGTGAGTTGGCATATTGCATGTTACATACTGTCTGGTTGTGCCAGGCTCTGTGCCTCTCAAATACGCCTGTATTCTGTGGATTTTGTATACATTCCAGTTCAGAGGTATGAAGGGGCAGCCCTAGCTTACTACATTAGGTCTGGGCAACACATGGCATTTTAATCATAGAGTATTTGTGCGACTACATTCTGCATGGCTGTGTGTGTCCAGCAGAATAGGTGGAAGCAGGAAAATACAACGGTGCCTTGTGCTCACAGGGTTAATGTTGGGGTCAGTGGGAGCAGGTAATATTTTGAGGAATGTGCAGCTGCTACGGGGTTAGAATGAGGGGGAAGGAGGGAGAAATAGAGAGGGGGAAAAGCCAGGAATAGGAGAGGAGATGTTACAGATGGTGGAAGGAGGCTGGGCAGGCCCACTAATTATTGTCAGGAGGGGGGGTGCAGGTCTTGTGAGTCTGAAAGAACTTGGGGGGTAAATCCTGTCTGGATTTAATAATCCCCTACAGCAGGAGATAGAAGACCTTCATTTAATATAGCATCAACCAAGCTTTAAAGGGATCCTGTCATGGGAAAAAAAAAATTTTTCAAAATGCATCAGTTAATAGTGCTGTTCAATAAGAATTCTGCATTGAAATCCATTTCTCAAAAGAGCAAACAGATTTTTTTTCTATTTCTTTTTCAAATGACATGGGGCTAGAAATGTTGTCAATTTCCTAGCTGCCCCAAGTCATGTGACTTGTGCTTTGATAAACTGCAATCACTCTTTACTGCTGTACTGCAAGTTGGAGTGATATCGCCCCCTCCCTTTCCCCCATCCAGCAGCCTAACAACAGAACAATGAGAAGGTAACCAGATAACAGCTCCCTAACACAAGATAACAGCTGCCTGGTAAAATCCATGTCCCACTGCATACTATTCAGTTACATTGAGAAGGAAAAACAACAGCCTGGCAGAAAGCAGTTCCCTCCTAAAGTGCTGGCACAAGTCACATGACCGGGGCAGCTGGGAAATTGACAAAATGGCTAGCCCCATGTCAGATTTCAAAATTGAATATAAAAAAATCTGTTTGCCCTTTTGAGAAATGGATTTCAGTGCAGAAGTCTACTGGAGCAGCATTATTAACTGATGCATTAAAAAAAAAAAAGTTTTCCCATGACAGTTTCCCTTTAAATGTCAAAGCCCATGTCCGTTTTGGACCTTTCTCAAATGTCTGGAGAAGTGATGGGCATATCGGCGGCGTTTCGCTTCACTGAATTTCGAAATGGCGGCATCCAAAAACGGATGCGCAAGTCCAAAACGATTGGAAAGTCGCTTATAATTGTGTTTTCTTTTATTAGGCAAAAAGTAATTTTTTTTGGGTTGACGTCCTTTAAAAAAACTGAAATTGTGTAATGAATGTATACTGGAAATTCAGTTTTCTTTATAAGTCAAAATTGAAATTTTGGGGTTTACGTTCCCTTTATGGCAGGCTAATATTCTTAATCTTCCTCCCTGTTCATAATGATAGTTACTGTATTGACATTTAAAGGTCAGCACGCGCTAGTGAACTTGTTGCATGGTTAAAGATCAGCCAGGTCCTTCATTTGAGTGAGATCAAGATCAAAGGCCACAGCGAGCCATTCAGTCTCAGCCAACAAACAGAGCGGAATCCTGTCTTACAATCACCTCTGGCAATAAGGGCATGAATTGGTCTAACAACCCCCAGCTCTTTCTTTTTACCCAGTCACTGTCCTACCCACAGGTGTCACACACATCTGCACAATCATTATGTACAGGCCACAACACGAAAGAACTTCTGTTCTACACACCCACCCCCTCGTACACACAGACCCCTTTGATCGCCTGAATTCTCCCCCTCTTTGTAGAGGTAAAAATAAATGCCTTAGTGTGAAACAAAAGAATAGAAGAGTGTAAGAAGCTAAAGCTCCATGAAACCTCTTTATAGAAATCAGTCGGGTTTAACATGATCGTGAATCAGAAAAATCAAACTCTTTTATGTGACACTGATCCAGGGGCATTTGGCATCATTGTGAATCAGTGATCTAATTGTAAACATGCACCCCAGCCGTTTTAACAGGTAACAGCAGACATGCAGCCCTTTAACTTGCAAACCGTAGTTCCGGGCTGCCACTGTTCTGACATCTTTTGGGCTCTTACCCGTGTGTTTTTTATGCTGATGTTCTATACAATGAGTATTAAGTCTGATTCACACTTCTGACTATGTGGAACGGAATGCTGGAAAGTAGGTTCTGTGTTAAACAATTATCAACCCACACAGCCTTAAGGGGAACCATCATGAAAATGAAAATTTTATATAAGCTTTAGAAACTTTCTAAATATAACCAATTAAAAATTCAGTTCCATTTATGAAATAATCAAGTTACTCTTCAAGCTCCCCCTCTGAGTAACCTGTTTCTCTTCATTCTGTCTTCATGCAGTAGGTGGAGACAGTTTCTGATAGACAGTTAGCTCTAATACATTGGGGGGGTGCTGCTCACTCTGTAAAAATGATTGGCTGTGATAGAATCCTGTTTCTCTGCATGCAGGGTTTTTGCCAGAGTCTGTTATTTTGAGTTGGTTATTTGAGTTATTCTGCTAAGAAAGGGAGTGCCCCCTAAATGACGTATTAGACCTACATGTCAATCCAAATGTGAACCAGACCTCAGCATGAAGAGAGCATGAAGAGTGACAGGTGAAATATTGGAGAGTAACTTAATTATTTCTTAAACGATACATCATTTTTACTTGAATCGATTTAGTAAGTGCCTTATTTTAGTGGGATGAAGCTTATATTAAATTAAAATTTTTGCGATAGATCCCCCTTTAAGGTGGCCATACATGAGCAAATGTAAACTGGTGAGTCGGGTCCTTCAAACTGATTCAGCAGTGTATCTGCCCATGTATGGGGCCTTCTGACAAAGCCTCCCTGACAGACATCTGGCCAAAAATCAGGCATGGATATATCGATCAGACAGGTTAAGTTTCCCCGTGCGATTGAGGACCATGGCCCTTGTCCAGTCTGCGCCTATTAACATTGTTGTAATCTAATTGTTTGGATGAACAATTGGATTAGCATAATATCGCTCTGCCTTTGGTGGGCATATTGGGGGAGAGATCCACTCATCTGACACAGAACACCTTAAATGCATATTAAAAATGTGTAAATTTAGCCTGATGTAGTAGGTCCCTAACTGTGGTTCTGGCCCAGAGAGAAAAGCCTTGTAGTACTACTTTCCTGGAATCCCAGCTTGCATGTCAGATAACTGGCCCACAGCATGGAAACTCTTGGACAGCACTGTTTTAGGGCTCCTACACACGGGCGTTTCGGACCTGCGCTCCCCTGCGCACGGATGAAGACAATAGGTTGAGACACCTCTATATGGGCTACATACAGTATGTCTGCACCAGCCTGATTAGTAACAAAAGAGACGTGTAGCTTTTACCAGGAAATTAACACAAAATTTCTTCCACAATAATCAAATAATCAGTCTTGCTTGTATGTAGGATAGGCCACGTTTACTACATTTGTAACATTCTTTAAACTTACACTGAAAAATGTGACCCGGGCACTTGTTTTCCCCAGGTGGTTTCAAATGAGCGCAGAGATTGTCAGCTTTCTTACCTTTTGCATGCTTTTTTAAAGGGCATGTCAAACCAGAAAGAAAGTGTTGACTAATGAAATAAAAATTATAATTTTAAGCAACTTTCCAATATACATGCATTATACATTCTCAATGATTATAAATGTTTTTGCAAGCAGTGTTTGTCCCTTGCTATGTTCTGCATTGCTGGTTCAGACTTTCCAAAATCATGTAGTCAAAGAAGCAAGTCTTCTGCTACATTATATTAAGGTGCAAAATGAGGCAGGGAAAATAGGCAGGCAAAATAGGTGGGAGCGAGTGTGTACATTTTAAATAAATTTTTAGTGTGTATATAATATATAGGAGCAACTTGCCTCTAACCATAACCATCCTTTAGGTATGTCTTCCATTATACAGAGGCTGAAAGGGTTGCGTGATGCAGCCCCATATGTTGGCGAGGATTCGCTTTGCCTCGTCAGTGCAGTTGCTCATTTCTGGCATGCTTCTGCCATTGATTCACAACAGATATTATGATTTCCATAGAAACCCGAGTTTGTGGTACAAACTGCAGAAATCTAAAGGCTCCAAGGAAACGAAACATTAGTGAATTAGATTTAATGTGTCCTTCTGGTCGGGTCACATCAATGTCTCTCCTTCTGGTTCCAGGGTTGAGGGCCCTGGAGCTCAGGGTGACATCACAAAGGCAGCAGGTCATTCATCCTTCCCTCTGTCCCCCAGATAAGGAAAATAAACATTGGGGCAGTGACATTATCACCAGATGAAGGGAAACTATTCCATGTGAGTGAACTTTATTTGACATTAATGAATATATGTTGCAGTGTGATGCGGGCATCCCCTTGTAGGGAAAGCAAAACATTAGTTTGAGAGAATGGACATTATTGTGTGTGTAAGGAGTTGTAGATCTTAGATTGCAAGCTCTCACATCAAGGCAGTTCTGCTAGTACAGAGTATTCTTAATTTCAATTGAGGGAATGACGATGTTGCTTTAACAATCAGCCATAAAGAGTAATAATTATCCGGCTGGGCCAGTACCACACATTGCAGTTTGTTTGTTCTGAGATTATCACACAATACCCATCTGGAAAGGATCAGGCTCTAAGTCCTATGTGCCTGCAGAATATTGCAGCCGGCTGTGTAACAAAATCCTTTCTTCCTCTTCCTAGGTTAGCACTTTATCCCACGCTGATGTGGCCATTGTCCCCAATCGGGCCATTTCTCTCTGCTGAGGTACTAATCTGCCTGTTGTGGAACTACATCTCCCACCACACCTCTGATTGTTTTTTTTAAGAGGAAGGGGTGCAAATAGGGGGTGGCCAACCCTTATACTGGGGTCACACAGAGCAACAGCTGTAGGACAGAAGAGAAGGGATAGCCTTGCAAGATGGCTCCCAGCAGCAGCAGCCTTTAAGCTGGTAACTTTAGTGTAGTGACACACAATAAGATTCAGGGAGTCGCTTTTTGGGGTGACTAATCTCCCCAAAAAACCTTCCCACTGGCTAGAATCTAAATCACCGGCTGGGTGGCACTTGGAGCACTTCGTTTTCCGAAGTCGTCTGCAGTTTCCTCGTGAAGCAACTTCTGAAAACAAAGCACTCCAGGCGCCATCCCGCCTGTGATTTAGATTCTAGTAGGCGGGAAGTCTTTTTTGGGGAGATTAGTTGCCAGAAGAAGAGGCAATTTGTAGCTGGACAACTAAGGGGTATTTTTACTAAGATTGCAGATTAATATTTGAAGAGATTTCTGGAGATGTTGCCAATAGCAACCAATCAGCAGCCACCTATAAGTTAGCAAATATCTGATTGGTTGCTATGGGCAACATCTCCAGAAATTTCTCCAGATATTTATCTCCAAAATCTCCCCGAATCTTACTGTGTCATTCCCCTTATGTGGGAAAATTTCCTTCTCAATCCATAAAGCAAAGGCCACAGAGCAACAGTTGTAGGACAGAAGAGAAGAGGAGAAGCAGTTTTAGCCTTGCAAGATGGCTCCCAGCAGCAGCAGCCTTTAGCTGGTAGCTTTATACAAGAAATATCCCTTCTCAATCCATAAAGCAAAGGCCGTGCTACACCTGCGTTCCAGGGCAGCACATCCACCTCTGTCCAGAAATTCTGAATCCAGCTCTCAGGCTCGGGATGAATACAGTAATTAACCTGTATGATTTCATTGTAAAGAGCACAATTGCTCCAGACTGCAATACAAAGCCTATTATTAGGAAAAAAACATGGGCTGGCATCCAAACTGGCATGAACCCTTTCTGTGATGCAACAGGGCTATTGTCCCATTGCTTATTATGAAGGTACAGGCAGGTAGAGCCGCCTTCTGGGAACATTATTAAACTGTGTGTTTTGGCTGTCAAATCACAGCGGCTTAAGCTGTTTTCACCTGAATAGAAGCCTATTTTATTGAACTGTGTAATGATGCCTGGGTGTTGAGAGGCAGCCTTTTATTTCATATAAAGGAATGGAACAAACAAAACGCTAATTAAGGTTCAGCATTGTCTTAACCTGTTGGGAAGAGCTGGAAGTCATTGTGCCATTTTTCAAGAATAACTATAACTCATAGCATCCTTCCTGCAAGCTGAACAGGCAACAGAATGCTGGGAGTTGTAGGCCCACCCATCATGGGGTGCACCAGCAAAGGACCCACAGCCTGAAGTCAGAAAGAGCCATACTGCTATGCTCATAGAATCAACTATTGTATTGCCAAGGCTTGCCAATCTCTGCCCTATACTTTCATTCCACCAAATGATCACTTTTCACCCTTGTGAATAAAAAAGCAACTTGGCTCAATGCTGTAGCAAAGGATTTTGGGAAGCCACATACACTCAAACAACTGTCTGACACATGGAAAAATAAGCTGTTCAAGGATTGTGGGGAATCAAAGCCACCACGCTTATTCCATACCGATTTCGTAGCAAAGGCTTTAGTGTGTCATAGGCAGTTCCTTATTGAAACAATATAGAAAAGGAGGCATTTTTCAAGCGGAAAGTATCTGAGAAAACAAGCCTTGCACTATTAGCGTCAGTGGGTGTGAAGGAAGTGCTTACTTAGAAATATCAGAGAAATATGACAGAAAGGGATAAATTGGTCAATAAAAGGCAATAGACCTGTCAGGGACTAGAGTTCACAGGGGTAAAAATAACAGGTGCAAAGTTTACTATTATTCTTGTAACCCATAGCAACCAGGTAGCTGATTTAAAGCAAATACCGTGTGGGTTACTCGATGTCAGCGCTACGCAATATGTTGGAGCTATAGAAAAACATGTTTGCACCTTTGATTACACTGATTCCATGGACTCAGTTGGTTAGAGAGGATAGGAAAGCCATTTGGAGTTGTTGGTGCTGCAGAGGGATGCTGGGAGTTGTGGTTTGCAACAGTTGGAGAATTGTTTTCCTTAAAGGGATACTGTCATGGGAAAAAATGTTTTTCCCAAACGCATCAGTTAATAGTGCTGCCTCAGCTGACTTCTGCACTGAAATGCATTTCTCAAAAGAGCAAATACATTTTTTTAATATTTAATTTTGAAATCTGACATGGGGCTAGACATATTGTCAGTTTCCCAGCTGCCCCAGTCATGTGACTTGTGCTCTGATAAACTTAAGTCACTTTTTACTGCAAGTTGGAGTGATATCAGGGGCGTAACTACAGAGGAAGCAGACCCTGCAGCCGCAGGGGGACCCAGGAGGCTCTCATTCATATACAATATCAATATATCAATACATACTGGTAAAACAGGACAGCCTTTGGATATGTTGGGGGCCCTAAAATGAATTTGCTGTGGGGACCAGTAACATCTAGTTATGCCACTGAGTGATATCACCCCCCTACCTCCTACCCCCCCCCCCCGCAGCAGCCTAACAACAGAACAAGGGGAAGGTAACCAGATAGAAGCTCCTTAACACAAGATAACAGCTGCCTGGTAGATCTAAGAACAACACTCAATAGTAAAATCCAGGTCCCACTGAGACACATTCAGTTACATTGAGTAGGAGAAACAACAGCCTGCCAGAAAGCAGTTCCATCCTAAAGTGCTGGCTCTTTCTGAAAGCACATGCCCAGGCAAAATGACTTGAGATGCACCTACACACCAATATTACAACTAAAAAACACTTCAGGAATTAAATTTTATATTGTAAAGTGAATTTGCGGTGTAAGCAGTGTAATTTAGAAATAAAAACAACACCATAAAAATCATAACAGGATCCCTTTAAAACCAATAGTGCCACATGCACTCAAGCCAGGGATGGGACATCTCAGAATCTGTATTTTATGGTGGATAATATAAATGCAATTTCATATACTGAGGCATGAGGGGCTCCATTCCCCCATATAAACTATTCCAGGCATCACAGCCTGCCTGCCCCACCCAGCCCCATAATTAGGACCACTCCCGGCAGTTCAGCCGCAGAGAATGGGATGATGTTCAGTGCTGGCAGCTGCATCCCTTACACCCACCCTTAACCAAAACAAACAGAGGGTCCCACAGGTCCAACGCCTAACCTCTGCTCTGCTCTGTCTGTGTGTGTGTGACCCTCACTCCTTAGTCTTCATGCTCCCCTCAGCCTGCCTGGCCTTCTATCATTGGAACCACTTCTTAGGCCACATGGACTCAATGGGGACAACTCTGATCAGCTACTCAATTCAGCCTGTGCCTTGTACTTAGGGAAGGGCCACTCTCACGGTACATGTAGGTCTGGCATTCATTCAGGAGTACTGTTTCATAAACTCAGGCCCCCAGATGTTGCTGAACTACAATTCCCATTCTTCTTCAAGATATAATCAAGTGGAACATGCAGGGAGTTGTAGTTTAGAAGCATAAGAGTACCCAGAGTTAGGAAACATGGCTATGGAGGATCCAGCTGCTGGTGGAGAGGACAGTATAGTAGAAAGACCAGTAGTGTTGAAGGTCCCCTGGGGCCCTAATTAATGAATAATATCAACATCGGAGGAATGTTACTATAAAGTATGTTGGAAGGCTTATGTTTGAGATGGATGTCAAATATAGTCAGCTTCTGCTTTATTCAGGAGATTGGTTTGAGATTTATTCAGTGGTAGATATCAAAATAAGATTTTATTGGGGTTTATTCATGCAAAGATATCTAAATTCGGTTTGTGCTTTATTCAGGGATAGAGATCACAATCTGATAGGCTTGTGCTTTATTCAGGGTTAGATACTAACATCTGATTGGCTTGTGCTTTATTCAGGGATAGATATCAACATCTGATTGGCTTGTGCTTTATTCAGGGATAGATATCAACATCTGATTGGATTGTGGTTTATTGAGGGATGGATGTGAAAATTAGATTGGTGTGTGCTTTATTCAGGGATAGATATCAAAATATGATTACCATGTGCTTTATTGAGTAACGCCAAAATCTGATTGTGTTTGGTTCATGCTAATTTATGGGTGTGTGGCAAAAAATTAAGCTGAGCTTTTCATGTGCAACTGATCCTTTTAATTAAAGTAAGTTTATAGTATGCATGTGAGCTTAAATATATATATATATACAGTATAGCTTCCAGAAATAGCTTTGATGTGTTGATTTTTCATTTGCCATTCAAAAACACCATCTCATGATGTCATTTCCTCAAGAACATTGCTCTGACCACATAATTGTATTTAGAAAACACACAGGCTTACATTCTGGGTTTTCAAAGGCGCACTTGTAGTTGTAATTAAACCCTGTCACAATAGAACCACCCTTGTAGCATCTAATTAAATTTAGAAAGTAAAATACACAGTCAAGTATCTTTGGTTCCGTTTCTCAGTATTTCAGGCTAAACTTGTGGGATGATGTTATTTTCTAAAAAAAAAAATGACTTTTGGGTTTATGGGCCCTAAAACGATAGGTGTCACTGCTAGAACTTTGACCTGTGGTACATATATTTAAATCACAGAAAGTCCCAGCATCTCGGGCCATGAATGGCCTTGTGGGCTGCAGTTCCTCCCAGTGTGAGAGTAATGGGAATTATGTTCTATTAGTATGAGATATAGTGAGAGTTGTGGTTGGGAGCAGAAAGGTGTTGGGTTGTGCAATACATAATGGGAGAAAGAGACAGGGAAAGTAATTGGGGAGAAAGATCAAAAACAATGGGAGGGGTGCTAATCAGACAAAAACATTGCCCTGACACCTTCTTGCCTTACTATACACTCCACACTTACAGCCCCTTTCCCAACATCTTTACTATGCACAGTATCTCTAGCACTGCTTACCCCCCAGCACAGGGGAATATCTGCTGTTGCACAGGGTCCCCCCTACAGACCGCTCTGCTGGAATTATGCCATATAGGAGATCTAATATGGTGAAGAGGCAAAAGCACGGTGGGTCATTGGCTTCTGGAAGAGGGTATAGAGGGGTGCTGGCCGGAAGGGTAGAAGATAAGAGGGGGGATGAAGGAAGAGTCAGTGTCAGTGCTGGGGAATGGGGGAGGATGACTGATGGGTGCTGGGTTTGGGAACAAGACTGAAGATGAAGGGAGCGGATGAACCTCACAGTGACTCTCTGCCCCCTTTGACTACATGTCAGACCCTGTGGCTGCCAGCTGCAAGAGATCTCACCAGAGCAGTGAATAACTTCACAGTGTCATGAGATCAAACAGAATGGGAAGCGGCTGCAGCTCTGTGTGTACAAGAGATTGATAGGAACACTCAAACAGACTGTGCAGCCTCATTAGTTCTGTGGCAGCTTTGTACAGTGTGTATGTGTAACAGACAGTGGGTCTGTGTGTGCTCCGGTGACTTTCTCAGCTTCTGTGCAACAAACACATTGCTCTACATTAGGCTTTTGCACAACAGCACACTCTATTATAGGGAACCCCAGCCTCAAAGGCTTACAATCTAAGGCCGGTGATACTAACAATACCACATCTGGTTTTCACGTCTTCGTTACAGTTGTACCATTCTTTTGCCTGTGTACGACTAAACAACATCTCTAACCGATAGTTGCTCTGTGGTTAAAACCCCATTGTTTTCCTTCTACACTCACAGACCCAATCTGTTTTTCCTTCCACCACTTAACTTCTGTTATTGGGATGTCCCAACAGCAACTGCTTGTTGCACTACAACTCCCAGCATCCTTTGACAGTCACCCAGTTACAAAAGTTTACAAACGCCAGCTGCATTGCAGTTTCTGGTCAGTCATTATAGAATGGTGTAAAACAGAGTAGCCAAATAATTCCTGGGTGCCTGTTGTTAAAATACACCTTAAAGGCCGACAAAGGGTGCTGGGAGTTTTGTTAAGCTTTGCTGGAGTCTGTGGATGTGATTAAGAGTTGCCTGCACTGTACAGTGGAGCAAGTGGAGTTGTTCTGCGCTCTATAGAGCAGCGGATCAGACAGATGTGTGGACTTGTGAGTAGAAGAGTGCACTGGAGTAAACAAATGAAACATTGCTCTTACCTTATGTGTTGGCTCTGTGCAGATGTTGCAGCAGACATCAAGATTATGGGAATTTCTCCTTATCGCGACTCTTTTGCCTGCTGCCTTTGCTAAGATGTTTTCTCTTCTTCCTTTCTATAAGTTTCCCTTCCTTTTCTATATCCCCTTAGTATATCGATCCCCTTTCTCATCCCTCTCTTACCCAACTTACAAATATCTTTTTCCTTCTCTCTTCTTTTCCCTAAACCCAGCCTTTCCTTCTCTCTGTGTCTTGCTCTCTCTGGATGGAAAAGTGATAGTTGAGCTGCTCCTGAGTTGTGTGTGCCTGGGGCATTGAAGGCGTCACCAGAAGAGGGGCAGGTCTAGGCTTCCCTACGGTGCTTGCTAAGCAGCCATTGGCTTGCTCTAACCCCCCTCAGCTACGCACACACACACACCTCTCCCCCCTTACACCTTTCACACTGACCCCCATACCTACATTCACACAGACCTTGGCTTATCCAGCAGTGCAAACCCTTTCAGGGCTCTATCCACCACATTCCTACATACCCAGGGCACTTACTTTCTGAACTACATCCCAGCAATCTTATTGGTGGGTTACACACTAATGATAATGGGTCGGAACAGAGTTTGGGTTGCCACCTGGCCGGTAAAAATGATGACGGAGCTTGGTGTTATTAACAGGGAAAAAAGACAAATATATAGGAAGGTCTGTATCTGCAAAAGGGGTATTATCCCAAAACTGCAAAGGAATGTTATAGATAGGATTCTAGGTCATTTTTTTTGTGGGGTCCTGTCTGGCAGTGCAAGGGTTAACCCCCTATGAATTAAAACTCCTCCCAAACCAATGCAGGGTTAGTTATTTAGACCAAATGATTAGCAGATGCTCATTTCAAACAGGGCTAGGTTTTAGCAGATACAGAAAAAGGTCATTTGTAGGTATAGAGCACCAACATGTGCTACAGTGTTGTGCTGAAGCTTAAGGGCCCTTACACATGGGCGTTTTTACCTGCGCTCCCCTGCGTTTCGTTTTGCTGTGTTCAGCCGCAGGGGAGTGCGGGTATAGACGCACTCAATTATTTTCAATTGGGCTGTACTCACACGAACGCATGTAGGTGCCAAACGCAGGAAAATGCCGAACCTGCGTTCGGCGCTTACACGCGTCTCTTTGGGTACAACCTCATTGAAAAGAATGAGGTGCATCTAGACCTGCGCTCCCCTGCGGCTGAACGCAGCCAAACGCAACGTAGGGGAGCGCAGGTCCAAAACACCCATGTGCAAGGGCCCTTACACTGAATGAAACATTACTTACCATTAACATGTGACCAAAAGTGGCCAAAACAGCTAATATTTTTTATATGTAATCAGTTTCATTCACTAAGAGCAGATAAAGCAGTGGGAGCAAAGAAACACTTTGTAGACTTTGTATGTCTTGTAAGGGCAATGACACACAGTACAGTTTTTCCACTTTTGGTGGATAAGTTACTGGCTCCAGTGATTGGTAATGTGACTCATGGCAGCTCCCCATTTGCACACTCAAAAGTCCTGCAAGTCCTTATGATGCCACCCACCATGAGGTCTTCTCAATTCACTAGGTGTGCCCCCAAACCCCCCCACCGGGAGTTGTGCCACTGCAACCACTTTCCTAATTCCAGGGGTGAAGGCAGTAAGAGTAAAATAAAAACAGTGCTCCATTTTTGTTATATCATGAAAAAATCAAGAATGGATTATCTTAATAAAAGAACAGGCAAAATACATTTTGACACAATGAATACAGGTAATTATTGCCCATTTAACTCCCTGGTATGCCAATCCAGGAATAAACATTATCCAGGAATATACATTATACAAAGGCTGGCCATCGAAGGGGAACTTGAACCAGGGAAGAAAGTCTAATAAATCAAGGGGGATTAACAGGGAAAGGACTCACTAACCTGTGTGCTAGAGATAGTCAACCTTTGGCGCGCCAGATGCTGCACATGTACTACTTACTGTGTACAGATAAGCTGTAGATCTGGGACATGATTGGAGTTCTATGTCTGCAAAAGTCTGGGGTGATAAAGCTAGATTCCCCTAAAAGCTAGATGCCAGCGTGTTAGGCCGGCTGGTACTTTGATGATAGGGCGGAGGACTGCAATGTGCAGTTTTATTGCTCTCCTGTAAGCCTTATTTCTGCTTTTCCAGGCTTAAATGATGTGGTTTATGGTATTTAGCCCATAAAAGTAGGTGTGAGCATGGGAGAGGCTTGGGACTGCCAGGAGAATGAGATGCTAAAGCTGTGGATGCTATGGGGGCGATTTGTGTATTATAATTTAGTTACAAGTTTTGGTGCAGGACATTCACTTGGTTGGCTAAACAGCATTGATCCAGCTTTGTATTCACTCAATACAACTCCTCTTCGCCACCGACTCTGTTTAGATTACTTGTATAATGAGGTAGAGGTGCACAATGTCAGGCTCTGCTGCATCAAGAGCTATACTTCATAGTACAACAATATATTAACAAAGGCACACTCACTTCACCAATTCACCGAAAAAAGTTATAGATTCTTCTCTTTATTATTGATCCAGCTTTGGTCCCAAGTGCATCTAAATAGCAAGTAGAAGGCTACTTCTCATCTCACTGCATGTGCTGCATCCAAATCAGGGCCCATTACATCTACTGCTGTATGTGGTCAGACAGGGAGACTAGTGAATTCTGTGTAGCATAATCTTCCTGTGGACATCACCCCCATGCACCTTTTGTGTACGACTGTATAACATATTGTATTTATATGTGAATGTCACTTTAAGATTTGAGCCACTGCTTGTCATGCTGGGTTCACTGAGAGGAGATCTTCGTCGGCCAACGCCCTGAGGAATTATTGGGTAATGAGTAAACGTAACCTGCCGCAGCCTCTCAGGTGCATGCTGCTTCTTGCCAATTGTCTGGGTGACATTTGTGGGACTG
>CM044448.1:100581033-100592793 GCA_024363595.1 Xenopus borealis | reverse complement strand
TTTAAATATATTTTTTCACTTGAGAAAGTTTCCTGGAGTGCGGTTATTTGTTGCAATTATTTAATTAGTGTTTCCAGCACCCAGGCGGTTGACATTCAAGTTTTGAGTGCACCTGTTTGTGACTGTGTATATGTATATATATATATATATATATATATATGACTATAAGACAGAGGCAGAGCCAAGGAGTCAGGGCAGGCAGTAGACAGGGTCCAGAGTTAGGCTGGGTCAAACACAAGGAAGCAACAACAAGTACAGGCTAGGAACTCAGCAACAAGTACAGGTTAGGAACTCTTATCCCCTGCAATCCATAGCAATAAAAAATAGATTGATTTCCCCTTTAAGCCAATCTGACCTTTAAATATTTGTGCAGACTCTACATTCAATTAAAATGCAGAGGTTTCTCATGTTTCTTCGTCAGTGTCCCTGTGCCAGTGTGTTTTACCTGCCCAGTGAGACGTAAAATGGCAGTCGGCATGTGAGCTGGGGCACCGACCCACCCGAGGAAATAGCGTATGAATATAAGGATTGTTCCTACAGTCAGAGGCCTTGAAGACAAGCTGCTTCCGTACAGGTCTGGCCAGCCTCAATCCACAATGGAACCTATTTATTGTGATTGGAGATGGGGGATTACTTTGCTCGGGTTACACAGGGATTTCCAAGTGTATTTTTTTCTGATGCACATCCTGCGCAACTTTCTCCATCTGACTGATGAGACTGCATGGTGCCTGTTATCTGTCATGGGTTAAGGAATAAGGTGCAGTTATTGGAGAATAGTTAGTGGTGATAAAAATGGGTGCATTTTTTCTCAAGGGCACATCATGCCTGAATTTGTTGTATGTGCTGAGTTGTGCCCGCTTGTGGCCTTCATGTTTGCCCCAACTTAGCTTCAGGCCTAGAGAGTGAGCTTAGTGCATTCAGCCTACTGTGTAAGGCGTTGGTTGTTGAACAGAAATAAAAATCCATTATGGAGGTGAACCCTTTGGTCAGGTTTCCATTATAATGAACGTATACATATATCAGCCAGTCAGCCATAATCCCAAGAATATCTTGGGCATGTATTCATCCCAACTCTCACCATAACTGGCCTTATAATTGGCTTTCAGGGGTATCTTAGTGAGCAAATGGACAGTGGCGTAACTACTCGCTGGTGGGCCCTGGTGCAGGATTGGCACCCGGGCCCTCCTATCAGGCTCTCCCCCTATGAATTGCACATTGGAGTTCTCCTAGCCTCTCTGGCGGGCCCTGAGAGGGAGTGGGCCCTGGTGCAATCGCACCCCCTGCTCCCCTGGTAATTACGCCACTGCAAATGGACATTATTGCAATATTCCACCCTAACTGGAGATGTCCATTCTGGCTTTTGGGGGGGTCAAATTCTGCAACCGGGCCTGTGTATGCCCCACTGTGCACACCAGGGACCAGGGAGGATCAGGAGCTCAAAAAGGGGTAATTTTTATAGATAATGAGCAATCTAGCCCAGATCAAATCTGAAGCAACCTGAACCATATTTTATTCATTACTGCTTACTTACAAGATGTGATTTGAGTTATGCTATACATCCCTTCTAAGTTGAGCCAATAAAAGCTGCCAACTCTAGACTGACTTACTAGCTCCTGCCCAATCAATATCTGGCTGAAAAATCCTGGTTGGTGAGGACCACATGGACATGTTGGTCTCTGTTGGTCCCCTTTATGATCTAATTGTTGGCCCAGGGGACCGCACCAAATGAGCGGATCTTCCCACGTGTGGCTTGTGTTCCCAGTTTTAGTGTGGGAGCAGAGGTGTCTGTGGACATGATCATGAATGGTTTGAGACCCCTGATATTTAATGATTAGTATTTGTACAGCATTCCCATAATTACCTCCCATAATACAGTATTATAGCCTAGGACTGAGCTTTATATCTTTGCTCCTGGGAGTTGCTAGTTCACGTGTTTAATGTTAACATTAACAGAACAACAGAGACATTTCTAGTAAAGGTTGCTGAGCTTCACTCATTGTTAACTGGTTCCATTTAAATTCTGTGTAAATTCTGTGCAAACCACCCAGCCAGCTATGAATTCTTCCTACAATCCCATTACCCTTTTTACTACTACGGGTATGGTATCTGTTATCCGGAAACCTGTTATCCTGAGAGTTCTGAATTTACAGAAAGGCCATCTCAAATAGACTCCATTATAATCAAATAATCCAATTTTAAAAAATGATTACCTTTTTCTCTGTAATAATAAAACACTAACGTGTACTTGATCCCAGCTAAGTAATAGATAATCCTTATTGGAGGCAAAACTAGTCTATTGGGTTTGTTTAATGTTTACATGATTTTCTTGTAGACTTATGGTAGGAAGATTCAAATTACAGAAAGATCCATTATCAAAAAAAACCCTGGTCCCGAGAATTCTGAATAATAGGTCCCATGCCTGTACTAGTATAAAACTATTTTATTATTCCTGTGTCCTCTGCCCCCTAGTGTCTGTTTACTGGCAGTGCAGCAGTAGTCTGCAGCTTCAGTTTTCCTATCCAAGGGGTGCTGGTAGAAAATTGAGGCAGAGACATTATTTGGCTTATTTTCCACTTGTATTGGTTACTAAAAAGGCAGTACATATGGGAAAACTCTTTCCAGTCTACCAGTTTAAATAGATCATGCCTCCGGTGGCTACTGGTAACTTTTACAGCCAACTTTCCAGATAATAAACAGGAAAATTCGGCTCTTTTAGTGAAGCACCCCCCCATAAGCTCCTCTGACGTGACATAGGTAAGAGTGGTGAGAAAGGATGGGCAGCATTGAAGTGCCAGCATCATAGCTCCTTGGTCAGAATCACCCCTGACTTTCAGGTGAATGATATTGACTTATTAAGGAGCTACCTGGATAATAGATCCCGTATTAGGGCCCTTACACACGGGAGTTTTTGACCGGCTCTCCCCTGCGTTGCGTTTGGCTGCGTTCAGCCACAGGGGAGCGCAGGTCTAGACGCACCTCATTAGTTTCAATGGCGTTGTACCCACGAGACGCGTGTAATCGTCGAACGCAGATTCAGACGGAATACTGCGTCTCGTGGGTACAACCTCATTGAATAGAAGGAGGTGCGTCTAGACCTGCGCTCCCCTGTGGCTGAACGCAGCCAAACGCAATGCAGGGGAGTGCAGGTCAAAAACGCTGTGTGTAAGGGCCCTTACTACTAACAGCAGCACTGAAGTGATATCATTGGCATCAGATGTTCTTTAAAGGAGAAGGAAAGTCAAAAATTAAATTAAGCTATAACTATTGCCAAGGAAATGTTGTTATCTGTGACATTAATCATTCATTCAGTACTTTTTTCAGTTGTGTTTTTGGTCCAATCAATTTTAAAATTATTATGAACATGTATAGAAACTCCTACCCTGTCTCCTGTCAAGAAAATGCTTTCAATAGGGCATACGCATGCGCAGTAGGTTACAGCAGTGCCCTGCGCATGAGCTGTAGAATCCTCTGAGTGCCGTGCTGACTTCTGATGTTGCGGTCACGTGACTTATGATCTCGTCATTGTTGACCTCTGTGCTCCTGCCCCATTAATTCTGCTACTAATCACTAGTGTGCTTCTTGTTGCAAAGCAACGGAGGGAAGCTTTGAAGCTCCTGCGCTGGATTTGATTCACAGTTTGTCAGCGAGCGCAGGAGCTGATAAGGGGATTACCTGTCTGAGGTCTGTAAATAAATCTTTAAACTTTTTTTTTTTGTAAATCATTTTAAACTAATAAATCTATCAGTAACAATCTTTTCTTACTGTGGTAAGCACAGTTATGCCTCCTTACTCGCATTCAGATGCAGAATGTGTGTGTGACTACGTCATGGGGTCACCAAGGAGTCATGTGCACTGCGGCTGAGCTCTGAGTGGATGTGCGCCTATTTAAAAATGGCGGCGCCAAACCATTACAATCACCTTAACTTCGGAATGTAACTGCACAGCTGCAGTAGTCATATGACAGTTTGTAATACAGCGTTTCAGGAGGGGGGCTGGTGGGGAACACAATGAGGTAGGAATCAAATTTTGACTTTCCTTCTCCTTTAATCTAAAGATAGAGGAAGCAAACCCTACAACTAATGGGGGGGGGAGGGGGCACAGGAGGTAGAGGGGCCCAGGGTGCTTCTAATTGGAAAGCAGATTCAATATATTTTTTAAAAGCCTTGGTTTTTTTGTTTTATTTTTTGAGGTGGGGGGCTTATATGGTGTTGCTGTGGGGCAATATGTAACCATATTCATCCACTGCTGGACTCTATACACACAGCATATAATATATTATTCACCATTATATATAGGGTTGCCACCTTTTCTACCTTTTTTCCTATTAATAACATTGGGATCAACCATCAAAAATACCGGCCGGGCCGGTAAAATACCGGCCAGGTGGCAACCGTACCCGTACTAGTGAAGTCATTGTGCTATAAAAGGGAGCAAGTTCATTGCTGGTGATTGCTACTTGTTAGTACTGCAACCTTGATTTGTTAGAGATGTAACCAGTGGCGTAACTACTCCCTGGTGGGCCCCAGTACAGGATGGGCACCTGGGCCCCCTTATCGGTGCCCTTATCTCTATAAATCCCATGCTGGAGTGTTGATGGCATGTGTGCTGTAAAATCTCCCCCTAGATAATCTCCTGCCATAACCATTATCGTGGCTCCGATGGGCCCCAAGGAGGCGGGGGCCCTGGTGCAATTGCACCCCCTGCACCCTTGGTAGTTACTAGGGTTGCCACCTGGCCGTTTTTTCACCAGCCTGACCGGTATTTTTGATGGCTGATCCTAATGTTATTAATAGGGAAAAAAAAGCCGGTATTTTTTTTAAAGAAAAGGTGGCGAGTGGCGACCCTAGTAGTTACGCCACTGAATGTAACCCAGTAAGTAACCAGATGTTCCCTCTCTTGGCAGACTTCTCTTCCCTCTGTATGATGCCGGCTGCTGATCCTTGGAGCTCAGGTAAACACAAGTCTGCACGCACAGAGTTGCCCTCGCTCCCCTATACTAAGTAATTCTTGGGCCAGCCACCCACATGGTTTCATTTTAGCTGCATTCCGGCTCATATTTACTTTGTTAATGTCTGCTTCTTTGCAGTGCAATACTTAATCCAAGGAGCCCATATGAAAGAATGCAATCAGCCTTCCTATTCAGTTGCTGAAATTAACCCTTCGGTTTAAAGGCACAGTAACAGCAAAAACGGAAAGTGATATAATGCACTCTTTCCCTGCACTAGTAAAACTGGTGTTTCCCTTATAAACCCTACTGTAGTTTATATTGGGGGTGTCTGCAATGTCATGTTGCAAAGGATATAGGAGTAGGCAGGAGGGGGGACTCTGCCATTGCCCAGTTAGTAGTAACAATAATAAGTCTATTTAATATCCAGGTGTCCCATATTCCAGTGTATAGCTCCATCTGATTATCCAACTGGTATTGTAGTTCTTTTCTGTGTATTTTCTTTACTTTTACAAATCAAAAGTGTTTGTGTATTTCATGTGTGGCCCCAGACAATTTTTCTTTTTCCAACGTGGCCCAGGGAAGCCAAAAGGTTGGACACCCCTGATTTATATAAACAAGGTGCTGTGTAGTAATTGGGGCAGTCATTCAAGGCTCAGGTTACATAGCAGGTAACAGATTCTGCAGCGTACCTTTGTATTCTATTACAGAGCTTATTTATCTGCTAAGTAACCTGCTCCTTTTCTCCTTTTTCAGCCTCCATGGCTGAAAAAGGTTTATATAAACTTTAGTAGTCTTTTTGAAGCAAACACATAACTATGCAGGGCAATAGTACATTATGTTTTAGTTACTTTAACACACCTCCCAACTGTCCCTTTTTTGGAGGGACAGTCCCTCTTTTGACAGCTCAACCCGCAGTCCCTCATTTGTACTGGAAAGTCCCTCTTTTCTCTGCACTGAACAGCCAGAAAAAGAAACAAAGTTTCTAACTTAATTGGCTTTTGGAAGAGAGCCCAGAACAGCTAACAGGTGCAACAAAGATACTTTGTAACAATTTTGAGATAAGAAAAAAAGTAATTGTAACATTTTAGATGAGGAGAAATATTTTCAAACGTTCATAACCTGCCAAATTTTGTAAAATGAACATGGTAATTAGGGGGTGTGGCCCCTAATGTCCCTCTTTTTACTTCCAAAATGTTGGGAGGTATGCTTTAAAATGTTTTTATTTTTTTGGTTTTACTGTTCCTTTAAGGGGCTGCTTGCACCCCTCTGAATGGAGTCTGTGTGTAATTATTAGGTGTAAAGCTGCTGTGTCTCCCAGGCCATTTGTATAAACACCACAGTCAGCACAGAGCCACACTCTATTACACACAATAAGAACTCTGTATATCTCGATATTTCCTGTCTTTTGTTGTCTTTCAGCCTGTGACTGTGTCTTTCTTTCCTTTTCTTTTGTATTTGTGTGTTACACTCTGTTCTTGCGTTCCTAGCTTGAGCAACATGGCAGCTCCTCATTCTGTGCTGAATTTGTAATGCCTGAGTCTCCATGTTTGGGTGAAACACAGGAGGCTTTAGTATTGCCTGACTGCTTGTCTCTGTCTCAGTTTTACAGTGTGTAACAGAGGAGCAGACTCATGGCCTGGCTCTGGTTCCCAAACTGTGTCTGGATGTGATGAACTGTGAGCTCTTGCGCCTCATCTAGCTTACTGATAAGCAACGCAAGGTACCATGGATCCTCTCTCTGTAACAGCCACTTCCCATCCACATTGTTTTCTGTTATTCCCAGTACATACCCTGCCATGTTACTCTTACTGTTGAATCACCTGCCTCCCCACTTCATACCCTGCCACTCTGTTTTTCTTATTCAGTCACCTGCCTCCCGTGTACATACCATGCAGCTTTACTTTCAACCTCTATTAGTCACCTCCCTGCCCTGTACCCTGCCATATCACTCTCATCCTCTATTAATACCTGCCTCCTCTGAACATACACTGCCAGCTTCCTCTCTCCCTCTAGTAATACCTGCCTCCCCTGTACATACTTTGCCTTCTTCCTCTCTTCCTGTATAAATCACCTGCCTGCCCTGAACATACCCTGCAATCCCACCATCTTCCTCTATTATTCACCTGCCTGCCCTGTACATATGCTGCCATCTTACTCTCTCCCTCTATTGATCGCCTGCCTGCCCTGAACATACCATGCCATTTTACTCTCTTCCTCTATTAATCACTTTCCTGCCTTGTACATACCCTGCCATCTTAATCTCTTCCTCTAGTAATCACCTGCCTTCCCTGTAAATATGCTGCCATCTGACTCTCACCCTCTTTTAATCACCTGCCTGCCCTGAACATACCCTGCAATCTTACTCTCTTCCTTTATTAATCACCTGCCTGCCCTGTACATACATGTGCCATCTGCCTCCTAGGCACATAATCTGCCACATTGCTCTCTTCTGTCAATGACGTGCCTCCCCCATACATACCTTGCCAAATTACCACTACCTGCACTACAGTGTACCATGTACCTATTATGTGTATAATGGACAAATAATGAATGCTGAATTGCCAGCTATATGGGGAGCAGCACAATGAACAAGACATTGCTCTCCATTTATATCTTGATTTATATGTGTTACACCACTCATGGCTCATGATTATCCTTGTCTGCCACCCTACTGGCCCTACCAATGTTCCTCTCTCATTCAGCAAGTCAGCAAAGGAGCTACAAGTCGATCTTGATAGACGGGTGAGTCTGTTATTAGATACTTATAATACCAGTGGATTATATACGTAATTATTTCCCCCCAAATCCCTGAATGAGCTGGATGGTTCATGCATAAAAGCCTACTGACTCCACTGTCACTCTGTCACCTACATGAGGGCTCTGTGCTTCCTGCAGTGCTCTTTTGTTCTGCTCTTTGTTCTAAACTGTTTCCCCACCAGATGGCAGTATAAACCAATAGCTAATGTGGAAATCCCAAAATGTACTAATTAGTGGTGAAAGAAGAACTTGCACTAAAGGTGGGAGAAAGCATTTTATGCTAGTAGAAATCATATAGAGCTAGGCATCCATCTTGTTGAAATATCAAAGCCGCCATAGATACTTAGCCAGCTTAGGGAACCAGGATTTAAAGGATAAATAAAACTTAAAAATAAGTTAATGTAAAATTCATGAGAGGGCTATTCTAAGCACTTTTGCAGTGTTCATTTATTATTATTATTATTTTTTTTATTTTTTTTTTTTATTCCAAGATATTAAGGGATACAAGTACTGTTAATATGAATGAATTTTGTTACAACATTGCCACCTACTGGTAATTTTCTGACTAATCTGACTACCAAGTAGTCAAGGAAGTTGTCAGGGGAAACAAAGAGACTGCTCTGATGTTCTTCTGCTTAGAAAAGACTTGAGAAAGGTTTAGAACATCAGAGCAGCCTCTTTCTTACTCCTGACAACTTCCTTGACTACTTGGTGGTCAGACTAGTCAGAAAATGACCAGCAGGTGGTGCTGTTGTAACAAAATTCATTCATATTAACAGTACATGTATCCTTTAATATCTTGGAATAAAAATAAATAATGAATGTACATTGCAAAAGTGCTTAGAATAGCCCCCTTGTCAATTTTACACTTATTTTTAAGGTTTACTTATCCTTTAAAACCCCTGACAATATTTACAGTATATGGGTGTGCAAAGCACATGAATGTCCTATAGTCTTACCCTGCAGTTTATATATCAGACTACATAGAACCCTTCTTTATCTTCCCTTATGATGGTATCACCCTATCCTCTTCCTCCAGCTCACTCACATCCCCGTCTAGTGGAACCGTGTCAAGCATCAGTCAGTGGTCTCTGCAAAGCTTTCTGGGTAAGTGCATTTTTTTTTTTATAACTTGTTTTTATTAAATTTTTAACAATATAACAATCAATTTGTCATAGGTACATTTGTCGTTATACATGTTTAAATATTTACATGCAGATGATAATAATAATTATATCATTTATCATAACTTTCAACTTTCAGTATTTGTTTCTTAAGACAGATGATGTTTTTAACCCTATAAAGTATTTTGCGGGTAAGAGATTAACAACCTGTTCGTTAAATGACTTCTGGGGGGCGCTTGGTCTGGTTGTCTCTGTTCTTGTTGTGGATTGCCGAAGTACTGGAACGCCTCCATGACCAGTGGTTGTTCTGCTAGTATTGCTGTATCATACCATGATGTGTATCTAAATGTGTATACTGTGTGATATTTGATTAATTGTGGTAAGGATTTTATGTATTTTTCCCATGTCTTAAAGAATTTGTTTGTATTTTGTTCTTTTTTGACTATTGTTTCCAACCAATCCATATGAAAGATATGGTGTAGTTTTTGTTTTGCTAAGAATATAGTTGGAGCTTCTTTATCTAGCCAGTGTTGTAAAATTGTTTTTCTTGCTGCTGCTGCAAGTCTTCCTATTAGGTTTTTATCAGAAGTCGTTAGTTGGGTAAATTTTATACCATTACTAAACATTGCCCATTCTAGGTTCATCATGAAGGGTTTCCCGACTAGCTGAGCTCCATATTCTGTTATCTCTTTCCAAAATTTTTGTATTAAAGAGCATGACCACATGGTGTGTATCAGGTCTGCTTTTGGGGATTGACATCTAAGACAGGCATCAGAGGGCAGATTTCCCATTTTATGTCTTCTGATCGGAGTTAGATAGGAGTTATGTAGTATTTGTAGAGACATTTCCTGGTATCTACTTGTTGGAAGTAGTTTCATAATTTTTGTGTGTTGTTTTAAGATATCTGGTGTGTTTGTGTTTGGGATATCTTTGATCCATGTAAAATTTGGTTTTTGTTCATTTTCAATATCAATTAGAGTTCTTATCTTTTGATAAATTTGCGATGTGGTTTTTTTTATCAGTTTTTCTTTCCACATTTTATTCAGTGGGTTAGTTTTTTCGTTTTCTGGTATTTTTTTTATTGTTCTAGTTGCAAAGTGTAGTATTTGAAAACTTAGAAATATATGTTGTGTCGTGAAAGGGAACTTTTCATTTATTTTTTCTAGTGTTATTATTTTGTAGTTATTATCTATTATACCATATAGGTTATTTAATCCTTTTTCTTTCCATTGCAATAAGATTGGGTTTCTTATTCCTATTGGAAAATTGCTATTGCCGTTCCATGTTATGTATGGTGAGATGTATGGTGTTAGATTTTGTCTCTTTCTCACAATTTGCCATGCTTTGTATGTATCTATGAATAAAGGGTTCTCTCTTAGTAATATAGGTATGCTATGTATCGGTGTGTGTAACATATGGTTGAGGGAGTGGTTTTCTGCTGTATAGTGGTCTAAGGCTATTGTTGTGTATAGATCTCTATCTAGGATCCAATCTCCCGCATAGCGTAGTAGTATGGCTTCATTGTATTCTTTAATAATTGGAAAGTTTGTGCCTCCTAGATGTTTAGGTTGTTGTAGTTTAAAGAGGCTGATTCTTGAGCGTTTTTTGTTCCAGATGAATGTTCTAAATGTTTGGTTTAGTCGTTTCTGATCTGTTGGTTTTATATAATATGGTAACATTTGGAGTGGGTATAGTAATTTTGGGAAGTAGATCATCTTTCTAAGGTGAATTTTGCCTAAAAATGTTAATTTTGTGTATTTCCATTGGTGTATTTCTTGTTGAATTTCATCTATTGTTTTCTTTATATTTAGTTTGTATATGTCTTTGTGGTGTGAGGGTAGTTTTATCCCTAGGTATTTTATGTTTTGTTTAGTTTTTTTAAAGGGGAAGTGTGTTGACCTGTCATTGGGATCTGTATGGTGTAATTGTAGTGCTTCTGATTTGTTTACATTTATTTGAAATCCCGCTATTCTACCGAATCTTTGTATTAGTTGTAAGATTGTGGGTATTTCTGTTTTTGGTTGATTCAGGAAAAGCAGGATATCATCTGCAAAAGCTGTTACTTTTAATTTCGTTTGTCCTATTTGTATTCCTTGTAGTTTTTGGGTTTTAAGTATATGTCTCAGTAGTGGGTCTATAGCTATGTTGAACAGCAAGGGGGACAATGGGCAGCCTTGACGTGTACCCCTATAGATTTGAAATCTATCTGTGTTGGTGTTATTGATTGTTATAAATGTTTTGGGTGCAAGATATAGATTTTTGAATAAGTTTAGCATATGTATGCCAAAATGTTGAAACTTAAGTAGTCTGCGTATATGTATATGCGTTATTCTGTCAAAGGCTTTATCTGCATCTAAATTTAATAACATTCCATGTTTTCTTTTTTCCAGGTTGCTAATGTATATTGCTGTCATTATTTGTCGAAGTGCTCTGACTGGTTGGCGGTTTTTGAGGAAACCTACTTGGTGTTCGGTAAGTATTGAGGGTAGTATCTTTTGTAGTCTATCTGCCATTATTTTGTTCATAATTTTTATATCTTGGTTTAGTAATGATATTGGTCTGTATGATTGTGGTTCTGTCTGATCTTTTCCTTCTTTATGTATTAAAATGATTCTGGCTATATTTGCTTCATCCCATAGTGGATTACCTTGTACGGTGTCATTATATAGGTCGGATAATAAAGGTGTTAGGTTTGGTACTAGAAGTTTGTAAAATTCTGCCGTGAGGCCATCTGGCCCTGGCGTTTTTCCGTTTTTTAAGTGTTTAATTGTCTCTGTTATTTCTTTTTCTGTTATAGGTGCGTCTAGAATTTCGCGATCCTTGACCGATAGTTTTTTTAGGTCTGCTTCTTGTAAGAATTTCAAGCCATCATTTGGATCATCTATTGGGGCCTCGTATATTTGTTGAAAATGTTTTGTTATAATTTCTCTA
>CM044448.1:100553177-100574628 GCA_024363595.1 Xenopus borealis | reverse complement strand
TCTAGCAGAGGACCAAGTATTTGTGTTAAATCTTGTATTTGGATTTGTGTTATTTGTGGGCTGGAGTCAATGTCTGAGTCTATTGTTTCGTTATCTTGTGGTGTTTTTTTATCCTTTTGCTTTGTCTTTGTTTGTCTTTGTGTTTTTGCACTGGATGGTCCCATATATTTATCCATTTTTTCCGTTGGTTTGTATGTAGTTGTTTTCTTACAGCTTTGTAGATTTTTTATCCTTGATGTTTAGTTTTCTGTTGTCTGTTTTCGTTTTTTATTTCCCTTTGTCGGGGCAATAGTGGAGAAGTTTAATTTTAAAATTCCATTTTCTTTATTGTCCTCGGTAGTTTTCCTAAGTTAGTTCAAGAGGTTGTAATTTTTTTAATGCCTTTTCCTCTTTTTTCTATTATTTTTGTTTTTGTGCAGGTGTTATTTTAGTGTATTTTAAATCTTTTTGTAGCTTTGGTTGTTGTGAGGTGCTTTTTGATCATTAGTTTTCTGCCCTTCTGTGACCAGTTATTTGTAATAGGCTTATTAGTTCCTTTCCGGGTCTGCAGATTATTGTGCGGCCTACTGTCACTTCACGCGGTGGTTTAAGTTTTGGCCTCCACCTCTGACATTCCCCACTACGTGACACCGGCTTCCTTCTGCACATGGTTTGTTTTATCTCTCGCGTCTGCACCCGCCTCACCTCTTCTGCTGATCTCCGCCTGGCCCTGCACAATCGGCACCTCTGCCGCTCCCTGGCGCGCCCAGCCCAGCCTCTCCGTTTGGCCCCACGACAGTCCCCACTCCTGGGCGCCGCGGTCCGGGCCCGTGTCGGCTCTCTGTGTTTGGTTCGGGGTTGCGCCTCACAGGTATCACTGCTGCGTAGGTTAGTGTGCGCTGTTGGATCGCGGGGTGGGAGGATCTGTTTACTCGCTGTCCTGGGATCGGGTCTGCTGCAGCGTCTCAACTGATGGTCTGGCTTGGTTTGGGCCTGTTTGGAATGCGGCCACTCGATCTTCCGGGGTTGTAGGTAGGGGAATGGGCCCGATGTTGGTATTAATCGTTGCCCCTTATTATCCCATATAATTTGAGCTAGATATTTTTTACCATTTGGCTTATTAATCGGTTCGATGGTGCTCGATTTTAGCTCAGTAGTGGGAGCCCTTCTAAAATGCGGCCATCTTTGGGTCCGCCCCCCGGAAGCCTCGGGTAAGTGCATTTTACTGCCATAGCATCCTTAAGGGTGATATCACATGATCTAGTATGCACCGATATATCATGACACGATTCCTCCCCACTAGATACAAAGCTTTATGCAGGGTCAGACTGCGGGGGGACAGAGGGAGTCCAGCAACTGGGCCCTGTCGCTGGTCCCCCATTCTGGTGCACAAACAAGACTCTGAGATGATGCAAGGCTTGACTTAATAACACAATGGCTCCTGCCTGCTTGCTCTAATTATGAAGTCCTAGACTGAAGGAAACTATATTAAAATAATTTATATTAATTGTAATATATTTTGCTTGACTAAAGTGATAAAATAGGATTTGGAATATTTTTTTTAGGTTACAGGTCCCCTTTAAACAAATGAATAAAAGAGATGTTCTTGTTGTTTAACTCCCTCCCTGTTGGGTTATGAAGGGTGTAAGACCCCTAAAAAAAATGCTGCTCTGACCCTGAACTCATGATTAGGTCACTCAGTGGCCCTCCTTTTATTGGCTCTTGGATGGCCGTCTTAACCTATAGCAACCAATCAGCATGAAGCATTTAATGGTCCGTTTGTCTGCATTTGGTGGCGATGGATTATTAGACTGGAGTCAGCTTTGCACTGGTGTCCCCAGATATTATTGAGTGTTGTTATCAGACTAATCATAAGCTGTAGTGAGTTGTAAGCAATTACTTCTGCATTCTTTCTCACAGTTCTCTCAGACCGGGTGTCTCCCGGACACACTGGGCACTGTCCAGAACTCAGTAAGGCTTAGTCCAGACGGGGAGATTCGGGGGCGATCCGTCGCCTGGCGACTTTTCGCCGCGACGGATCGCCCCCGAATCTCCCCGAATAGCTAGGCACTGGCGAGGCTTAAACACGCCTGCACCAATTCACACGGAATCGCTCCAAATTGCCTCGCCAGGGCTTAAAAATCGCGCCGCTCCGTGTGAATTAGTGCCGGCGCTTTAAAGCCTCGCCAGTGCCTAGCTATTCGGGGAGATTTGGGGGCGATCCGTCGTGGCGAAAAGTCGCCAGGCGACGGATCGCCCCCGAATCTCCCCATCTGGACTAAGCCTTACAGTCACAGATTTCACCTGGGACCCCTTTAATCCTCATAAACTGGTCACAGGTAACCTATACATCTACTTCTTCTGATACCATCCCATGTGATGTGGGTAAAGGCTAGCAGGCTGGCATGATAACAATGTGTGTAGGATGCAGGCGGCAGAAAGGTTATAATCACAGGAAGCAATGAAACTGACTGGGATAGTAATAATAATGGCTGGAGTGCTGGTGCATTACAATTTTATTCTATTTCTATTTTATCTCATTGTCCATCCAACTAACGAAGTTAAAGGTCACGGCATTCCTTTCCCAACCTGATACTTGTGTTTCCCTTCATTCCCAGGTGGTCGGATACGTGTTTGACAGATCCCACAAAATGGTTTAAAAGAGACCCTTAAAAAACCCCAAACTGTGCTCACTGGTAAGACGGACAATATTTCTGAAACCTTGTATCTGCCATTCCCAAGAGCAACATTCAGATTTAAAAAGAGTTGCGGAGCAACCCAAGCATGAGAAATATTCCTGGGTGATGCAAAATAAAGGCTGTGATTGGCTGTTTAGTAGCCCCTATGTGGACTGGCATTCTACAGGAGACACCTGATTTTTATGCAACCAAAACTTCCAATTCCCGGCCTGGAACTAAAAATAAGAACCTGCTTTTAGGCCACTAGAAGCAACATCCAAGGGGTTGGAGAGCAACATGCTGCTCACAAGCTGCTTCTTGAGAGATAACTATGATACGCCATTCTTACATCTGTAATTTTGTTATGAGCTTAGAGGGGCCCTGAACAAAGATTGGACCACCTAGTGGGTTCTTGAGTCAAACACACACTCCCCTATATTAACCAATAGCCTATAATTAAAACAATAGATTTATACATTTGCAATAACCTACACCCTTATGTCTTAAAGTGGACCTGTCACCCAGGCACAAAAATCTGTATAATAAAAGTCCTTTTCAAATTAAACATGAAATCCAATTAATTTTTTTTATTAAAGCATTCATAGCTGGTTTAAGCTAATTTAAAAATCTCAGCTGTCAATCAAATATTGTCTGACGCTTTCACTTTTACTTTCACTTTCCATTCAGCACTTCCTAGATGTCACCGCTCTTCCCACATCCCCCCGTTCTCTTAAAGCAAAACTATACCAACAGATAGTTTATATCAAATTAAGTGGCATTTTAAAGAATCTTACCAAACTGGGATATAGATATATAAGTAAATATTGCCCTTTTACATCTCTTGCCTTGAACACAAGATAACAGCTGCCTGGTAGATCTAAGAACAGCACTCAATAGTAAAATCCAGGTCCCATTGAGAAACATTCAGTTACATTGAGTAGGAGAAACAACAGCCTGTCAGAAAGCAGTTCCATCCTAAAGTGCTGGCTCTTTCTGAAAGCACATGACCAGGCAAAATGACCTGAGATGCACCTACATACCAATATTACTACTAAAAAATACACTTGTTGGTTCAGGAATTAAATGTTATATTCATACCTAGATGTCACGTGAAGGTCAGATTGCTTTTAGAGCTCCTGTTCTGGTGCATTGTGGGTAGTGGTAATACCTACTGCAGTCCGGTGACTGTGTTGTTTCGTCCATTGGAAAGTCCTGGACCTGAGGGATCTCGAGGGGCCCGTGTGGTCTGGGTGTGGGACGGGAAATATTTGCTGGTGTCTGGATTTAATAGGTAATAATATACTGTATTACTTAGTGATCCCCAACCAGTAGCTTGTGAGAAACATGTTGCTCCCCAACCCCTTGGATGTTGCTCTCAGTGGCCTCACAGCAGGTGCTTATTCTTGAATTCCAGGCTTGCAGGCAGGTTTTGGTTGCATAAAACCAGGTGCACTGGCCAGTGGACCCACCTGTAGGCTACCAGTCCACATAGGGGCTATCAATAGCCAATCACAACCCTTATTTGGCACCACCCAGGAACATATTTTATGCTTGTGTTGCTCCCCAACTCATTTTACATCTGATCTGAATGTTGCTCTTGGGTGAAAAAGGTTGGGGACCCCTGGTATTACTGGTCTCCACAACTCCAGAATTTTCTACCACAGCATTACAAGTGATCAAAGTTGCCAGTGCTCGACTGCTGCCGTAAAGGGTTTAGCAACTGTGCTATCTGTGTTTACAATGTGTTCATTTTTCACAGTCGCAGTGATCGCCAAATATCTCTGTTTAATGCTGAGGATCTGTCTCACGGCCCCGTCTCTAAGACGAACCTGGATGTTTCTTCTTCATCCCTTATTCCTCGTTATGACCCAGACACCAGCCTCCTGCTTCTCACTGGCAAGGTGAATATTCTAATAATGTTTCCTCATCAGAGCAATCATGGCTGCCGGCACATATACAGATACACAAGGCTCCCTTTGCAAAAGTAACAGAGGAGAATATGTTTTACTGAATATAGTTAATTTATAAAGCCGCTTATAAACAGAATATATTTCCTTGAAACCAATTATCCTTACAGTTACTTCCCACCCATCTCTGTTTCAGGGTTTCTGTATGAAGTGATGGCGGAACCCCATACTTCCTGGAGTGGAACACCGTCAGCTCCACTCATCCAGACAAGGTGAGTATCCTGCCTACAGTCACACAGTCCTTTCTTCTTTACCTTTCAATCTGTTACTTTACCTTTGGAAGGGCGGATATAGAAACCAATGAGAAAGGGCTATAGTTACATTATAGCATATAGTTTATAGTTATGGTTTATAGTGGGAAATCCATGTTGCATTGCATGGAGGATTTGGAAAAAGTGGCAAAATGGCCAGAAATTGCTCATTTGGTCTCATATTGTACTAAGCATCTCTAGAAGAGACATTCTTATGGAACTGGCCCTAAAAAAAAGCCTGTGCTGTATATGGATTGGCTGGGTAGGATTTTATAAACTAAACGAGACTTATTGGTTATGTTGTGCTTCGGTTACAGGGCATCTTGGATCCAGCTCTCTGGAACCCGTGTCTTTTCATATTCCACGTGTCAAGGTAGATAACTGCATTATTTCTGTATACTTTAGCATTTGCCATTCATCGCCTTCCCATTGGAAATAGACCTACAAGGATGACTGGGCCGAATGAATACACGCGTTTCCTTGCGGTGGAATGCATGGGAACACACTGGGCAGCAAGAGCCTAAATAAACATTGTGTATAAATACTCTAAAAGTGGAACAAAACCTATGGGAGTATCATGTTTTCTGCCTTGAATAAGGAACTGCCACTAGACCTCGCTAGAATGTCATTATCTATTTCTGACTGGCACTATGATAGATATTGTCTGTAGAAAGAGGGGTATACCTTTCCTTTGAATATATGAGGTTAATGTATTATGTTAATGTCCCTTACAGAAAGCGTTCTTCCAGGATGACCTGTCCCCCCCCCCCCATCAGGTATAACATGGGACCCGGCTCTGTCTGCAGGAGACTGGCTTGAAGGGAAGGACCTGCACCAACACACCATTTTACCCAGACGGCATGTTACCAGGTACCAGTTCTTTCAGAGCTTTAGCTATCCATCATTTCTGAGTTACAGCGTGTGCCTTTGCTAAACTACTTAACCACACTTACAACACAGCCATGGTCGTAACTACAGAGAAAGCAGACCCTGCAGCTGCAGGGGGGCCCAGGAGTTATAGGGGGCCCCATGAGGCCCTAATTAATAAGTACAGTTTATATTGGTAAAACAGGACAACCTGGATTCTGGGGGCCATAAAATTATTTTGCTGTGGGGCCCAGTAGCATCTAGTTCTGCCACTGAACACAGCCCCTCTTTCCTCCTCTGTTCTGCAGAGAATCTCTGCCCACTACCTCTTTTTTCTTCTCCACAGATGATCACTCTGCTCAGCCTTCTCCTCCTCCTGTTGACCACTTTTAGGCTGTTAACTCTTTTATTTTTGTTAGTCAGTCAAGTACCAAAGGAGGCCCCTGTCAGAATTCTCAAAATTCTCCCCTCATTTGAGTATCTGCAAGAAAAGACTGACGAGCAGAAAAAAAGAAGAGGTTGCAGCCAAGTTAGATCAAGTTTAGAAAGATGTTGGTTGAAGGAGAAAGGTCAGATAATTGGGTTCCATATGACTAGTAGAGCTCCAGCTCCAGCATATGGTCATAGGACTCATTGGTGACTTATAATATCCTTATGGTTTACAAGAGGAGGTACTTTATTCACTATATAAAGAAAGAAGTATGTAACGTGATATCTGTTGGGTTAAATATTAAAGTAAGACACGGTTTATGATATATGAAATACCTCCTGTTTCTCCAGCTGTTGAATGCTATGTCGGCGAAACTAGGAAATCGCAACGACCCATTTCCCCAGGAAGCCTTTGAGGTGGTTGATGAGGATGAGTCATTTGCACAATCACTAGTACTTGTTCCATTTAGGATAGAAAATCAGCAGTTAATATCCTTATGGTATTTGCTACACCTATTAGTGATTTTCATGCCACCAGCCAAGACTTTAATGCCCACACGTCTTAAAGGAACAGCAACACCTAATGATGAAAGCATTTTAAAGTAATTAAAAAAGAATGTACTTTTGCTATGCATTTGTAAAAGGTATGTGTTTGCTACACCTAGTGTAACATACAGTATAGTGTAACATACAGTATAGTACACCTACAGTAGATCTGCATATTCCCAGTGTAACCTACAGTATAGTACACCTACAGTAGATCTGCATATCCCCAGTGTAACATACAGTATAGTAAACCTACAGTAGATCTGCATATCCCCAGTGTAACATACAGTATAGTAAACCTACAGTAGATCTGCATATCCCCAGTGTAACATACAGTATAGTTCACCTACAGTAGATCTGCATATCCCCAGTGTAACATACAGTATAGTACACCTACAGTAGATCTGCATATCCCCAGAGTAACATACAGTATAGTACACCTACAGTAGATCTGCATATCCCCAGAGTAAAGTACAGTATAGTTCACCTACAGTAGATCTGCATATCCCCAGAGTAAAGTACAGTATAGTACACCTACAGTAGATCTGCATATCCCCAGTGTAACATACAGTATAGTACACCTACAGTAGATCTGCATATCCCCAGAGTAAAGTACAGTATAGTACACCTACAGTAGATCTGCATATCCCCAGTGTAACATACAGTATAGTTCACCTACAGTAGATCTGCATATCCCCAGTGTAACATACAGTATAGTACACCTACAGTAGATCTGCATATCCCCAGAGTAACATACAGTATAGTACACCTACAGTAGATCTGCATATCCCCAGAGTAAAGTACAGTATAGTTCACCTACAGTAGATCTGCTGTTGTCTCGCTTGAAGGATTAACACTGACCTCCCTGGCTCCCAGCTGCATCCTCACCCTTTCACCTCTCTGCAGCCCCTCTCCCATGTAACTGGAAATCATTTGGAAAGCTGCCGAGCTTCTGATACATTCCAAGCCCAGGGAAAATAAACTCCGGCCAAACTGTTTACATAATACCAGCATTCCTGACCGGTCAGAAACTGGCCATGCCTGATGTTTACATTATTAGTACACATAGTATTTGTTTAATAGATAAATTGTCCTCTATCACCCAAAGTGGGGGCCGGCATTTTCAGAACCTTGTTCATGACATCACAGATGACATTACGGCACCTGAAAATACACCGAGATGTTCAAAGCTTCTTACCATTAAAAAACATTTCACAAAACAGTTTCTTACACATAAACATACCAAGTGAACCACCTCATGGGATCATGTAGTCCCTGATCCAGCTTCAGTGCAACTAAAGGAAAAACAAAGCTTAGTAGCTGCCTAATGTCCTGCCTAATGTTTACACTCTACTAACAAAGGAACTATTTACGGCATTGCCAAATCAGCTCCGCAGAGCAGGGCCCATCTGGTGATTTGTAGTGATGGGCGAATCTGGGGCCCATTGCCGGAGTCCAAAAATGGACACCCGTGTCCAAAACGAGATGCCGGCGAATTTTTGCCAGGGCAAATTTTTCTGGTATTTCGCGAATCGCGGGAATTCGCCCCAGGCAAATAAATTCACCCTTCACTAGTGATGTGTAATAAAACATTCTGTTCCTTAATATTTATATTAAAACTGTACAATATGTAGTGGGAGTTAGAGTCCTGCATAGGGTTGCCACCGGGCAGGTATTTTACCGGCCTGGCCAGTATTTTTGATGGTTGATCTCAATGTTGTGGGTCCTGGTTGCAGATTTTGGGTAAGGGTCGGGTACAGGTTGCAAAAAATGGACCCCAACCTTTTTCACCCATGAGCCACATTCAGATATAAAAAAGAGGTGGTGAGCAACACAAGCATGAAAATAGTTCCAGGATACGCTCAACAGCTCAGAGCATGTGCTTGGAATCAGCAGGGGATATTTTCAGGGGCACATATCTCCTATATCTTCATATCTTCACATATCTGCTGTGGCATTGGTTTAGTACAGAAGCCTTTAAAGGGCAAGGAAAGGCAAAGAAATAAAATCCCATTTTTACTTTCGTTAATGAAAAAAGAAATCTATCTCCAATATACTTTAATTTAAAAATGTGTACTGTTTTTATAAGAAACCTGACTGTATGCAGTGAAATTCTCCCTTCATTTAGTGCTGTGGATAGGGATTGTCAGGCGGTCCCTAACTTCTGACAGGGAAACAATCATACTTATGAACAGCAGGGGGAGCCCCTGCCTTACTTACCAGCCATGCAGAACTCAAGCAGCTTTGTTTTTTGATCATTTATGACGACCCCTAAGAAGCCCAGATCACACTGAGCATGTGTATGTAGTCTAGTCTTGCAAAGATGTATAACAAAGTTACAAGATGACAGCCCCCTGTGGCCAACTTTGAAAGCATAAATCATTTGTTTGATTAGGCTTGTGGTGCAGTAAGTTCATGTTTATGTTTAGTATACAAAATACAGCATTTCTAGCCTTATTCTATTTTACACTTTCCTTGTCCTTTAATGCCTAGACTTTTAATATGTTATTAAATGGCCAATTCTAAGCAGCTTTTCAACTGGACTTCATTTTTTTTTTATAGTTTATTAATTATTTGCCTTCTTCTTCTGACTCTTTCCAGCTTTCAGATAGGGGTCACTGACCCCATCTAAAAAACAAATGCTCTGAAGGCTACAAATTTGTTATTACTCATCTTATTACTTATCTTTCTGTTCAGACCTTTCCTATTCATCTTCCAGTCTCTTATCCAAATCAATGCATAGTTGCTAGTGTAATTTAGACCCTAGCAACAAGTTATGAAAATGCAAACTGGAGAGCTGCTGTATGAAAAGCTAATAATAAAAAAGGAAAACAAATTCGAAATCATCTACGAATATCACTCTCTACATCATAATAAAAGTTAATGTAAAGGTGTTTGCAGAGCTGCATTGGTGTTAAACCTCATTCACTGGTGGACAGTGGCTGAACATCTGGAAAAAGGATTCCTGGTATCTCATTGGTGTTTCATGGTGGATCCCTTGGCTTTCAGCCTAAAAGTTTCCCAGTCTCTGATTGGTGGATATTCACAAACCATCCCTCACTCTACATGTAATTTGTGTTGATTCCATGTACTAATAACTCATTCTGCACCTCTAGAAGCTTGTGTGCTCTGCAGGCAGTGGAATAAACTACATTATACACATATATATGCTGAAAGACAGGCAAGCCACTGGTCAGCCTATTGTCTTTATGGTGATTTTCACTGATTTTCAGCCTGTCATGGGGCCACTGTCAGATTGGGGTGCTAAGGGCCTCTCCAAACTACTTTTCCTTCTCTCTTCTTTTTATTTTCGTAATTGCTTCTCCTTACAAAACTATCATGTATCATGTTCTCCATTTCTCCTCTTTATTCTCAAATAGAAATGTGGAACAGGCATAGTATGGAAATACAAGGCATATAGTTGGGTGGAAAAGGAGGGCCCATTGGCACCTGGGCTCACCGGGACAATTCATATACATCAGTGACTGGCAATCTGTGGGTTCTGGCAAATGCCAGAGGGGCTGCCATAAGATGCCATAGAAAGTCAGTATTTTGTGGGATAGTGAGGAGCTGATTGGGGCTCTCTGTATTGGAATGCCAGGGCCTACTTTGACTCGCATTCCAGATCCCCAACCAGTGGCTCCAATGATCCAACCCCTTGGATGTTGCTCTCAGTGGAATCAAAGCAGGTGCTTATTTTTGGATTCTTGGCTTGAAGGCAAACATTAGCCACATGAAAACTATTTGTACTATAAAACAGAGCCTCCTGTAGCCTCCCAGTCCACATAGGAGCTACTAATAGCCAACCACAGCCCTTATTTGGAATCAATGTACAGAACCCCCATTATACGTTTTTCAGGGGGGGATGTAAAAGCGGTGTAGAATCAGGGAAATGTAATTGAGGTATAAAATCAATAATATAAGGCTGATCAGTAATTAATGCAGATTGGCAGCATAGAGACCGGTTGGTACAGTAAGTACAGTAGATGAAGAATAAGCAAAATCCAACCACTGTGTTTTTTTCATCCATAATTTCATGAAAGTTGATTTTTTCCAGGTGCAGGCAAGAAAGAAGGCTGATGCCAGTGTAGGGGCTCATTCTCGCCCTTCTTTTTTCCACAAGCCGACAGTTGGCTTTGTCTGGCATTGGCCTTAGAACAGGCTATTCCAATTAATCGCTGGCAGGGAGGGGGGGCTTCCTCACTTCAGAAAACTGGCAGTGAGATTTCTCTTTGCATCAGCATTTTTCTGTAATTAGACTAATGGCTGTAATTCAGTATACCCTTGGGCGATTGAAATATGTACAGTTGTTTCTGCCAACAGCATTTCCCTCAGCCCTGAATGACATAGTTTCACATTAACGTGAAGCCCCATTTCCTGCACTGCAGGTGGAAACAACTTGTTTCTGATCTTATAGAAACCCCTAAAGATGCATAAAGCTATCATGTCCCACTTCTCTGGTGTAAATTAAGAATATTCATACGCAGGGTCCCCATATATTTATTTTAGGTGTAATACTGTATATAGTTTCATAGTGACCAGTGATAAGGCAAAATAATAATTGTTGACAGCATCTGTATTTTTTTGGTGTTAAATTGTCCTTATTAAAGGGGCAGTATGCACTGTTGCTCTGCACTGCTCAACCCAACTTTAAAAGGATACTGTCATAGGAAAACATGTTTTTCCCAAAACGCATCAGTTAATAGTGCTGCTCCAGTTGACTTCTGCACTGAAATCCATTTCTCAAGAGCAAACAGATTTTTTTAAATTTCATTTTGAAATTTGACATGGGGCTAGACATATTGTAAATTTCCCAGCTGCCCCTAGTCATGTGACTTGTGCTCTGATAAACTTCAGTCACTCTTTACTGCTGCACTGTAATGGTGGCCATACACGGGCCGATAAATGCTGCTATTTGGCAAAGAAGTCGGCCAGATGTCGATCGGCCGGGACTAAAAATTCCATCGGATCGCGGCCGCATCTGTTCGTTGATGCGGTTCCGCGATCCGACTGCCCGTATGGCCTCCATTATGATCCCATCGTTGGGCCCTAGGGCCCACGATCGGATCACCCCAATATCGCCCACCTCGAGGTGGGCATATCAGGGAGAGATCCGTTCGTTTGGAGATGTCGCCAAGCGAGCGGATCTCTAGGTGTAGGAGTGATTCCCTTTCCCCCCCAGCAGCCTAACAACAGAACAATGGGAAGGTAACCAGATAGCAGCTCCCTAACACAAGATAACAGCTGCCTAGTAGATCTAAGAACAGCACTCCGTAGTAAAACCCATGTCCCACTGAGTACTATTCTTACTTTGAAAAGGAAAAACAACAGCCTGCCAGAAAGCAGTTCCCTCCTAAAGTGCTGGCATAAGTCACATGACCAGGGGCAGCTGGGAAACTGACAAAATGTCTAGCCCACTGTCAGATTTCAAAATTTCTTTCAAGAAATGGATTTCAGTGCAGAAGTCTACTGGAGTAGCAATGTTAAGTGATGTGTTTTTTGGAAAAAAAACAAAAACATGTTTTCCCTTGACAGTATCCCTTTAACTATTTGCTGGACTACAAATCCCAGAATACTTTAAAAGGGTTGTTCACCTTTAAACACTTTTTTCAGTTGGTTTCAGATTGTTCCCCAGAAATAAAGACTTTTTCCATTCACTTTCTACATGTGACTGTTCCATTTCTTACCTTCTAAAGCAGCTCTGAGAGGGGGGTCGCCGACCCTTTAACTGTTCTAAACTGATACATTTAGTTGATATATTTCTTATCTTTGTCCCTGCTGAGCAGAATCCCTGGGTTTCATTACAGGCAGCTGTTAGAATTGATACAATAGTTGCTAATACTCCAGAGATTTATCAACTAAATGCTCCTGGATCACTGAGCTGCCAAAATGAAAATTACATGCCCCTAGCTGACAAGGTTTGGTCAAAATGGAATTACTATTTATATAGCAAAGACATCTTAGCTGCACCCTAGTGATGTGCAGGTTGACCCAAAACCCTCTAGTTTACCATAGGTTTGGCAGGTTTGGGTTGGAATCTGGGTGACAATTGTGGGTTACAGTTGGGTGAGAGTCAGACTGGGGATGTTCACTTCTCCACTGCTCCTGAAAGTTTTTCCAGACCCACACATATATTGCATACCTCCCAATCGTCCCATTTTCTGCAGGACAGTCCTGATTTTGACAGCTGTGTAGCCATGGGGGCAGCCATTCAAGCACAGGATACACAGTAGATAACAGATAAGTACTACTATAGTTTATATAAACAAGCTGCTGTGTAGCCATGGGGGCAGCCATTCAAGCACAGGATACACAGTAGATAACAGATAAGTACTACTATAGTTTATATAAACAAGCTGCTGTGTAGCCATGGGGCCAGCCGTTCAATCACAGGATACACAGTAGATAACAGATAAGTACTACTATAGTTTATATAAACAAGCTGCTGTGTAGCCATGGGGGCAGTCATTCAAGCACAGGATACACAGTAGATAACAGATAAGTACTACTATAGTTTATATAAACAAGCTGCTGTGTAGCTAAGGGGGCAGCCATTCAAGCACAGGATACATAGTAGATAACAGATAAGTACTATTATAGTTTATATAAACAAGCTGCTGTGTAGCTAAGGGGGCAGCCATTCAAGCACAAGATACACAGTAGATAAAAGATAAGTACTACTATAGTTTATATAAACAAGCTGCTGTGTAGCTATGGGGGCAGTCACGTTTTTAGCACTGATGTCTGCGTGGTCTTTTAAAGGAGTTGTTCACCTTCCAAACACTTTTCTCAGTTCAGTTGTTCCCCAGAAATAAAGCCTTTTTTCAATTACTTTCCAAAATCTAAGTGTAATGTTCCTGTCTCTGGTGTTTGAGTCCGGCGGCTCGGTAATTCAGGCGCAGACTCTAAACTGATACAATTTTGCAACATTTAATTGATACATTTCACAGCAACATCTCTGGAGTATTAGCAACTATTGTATCAATTCTAACAACTGCCTGTAATGAAACCCAGGGATTCTGCACAACAAGGGCAAATGTATCAATTTATATCAGTTTACAGGGTCTGCGACTAGGGTTGCCACCTTTTCTGGGAATAAATACCGGCCTTTCTATATACGTATCTTTTTACCCTATTAATAACTTTGGGATCAACCATCATTTTTACTGGCCAGGTGGCAACCCCACCCCAGAGCTGCTTCAAAAGGTGAACAATGACACTTTACACTTCAATATCAATCACGTAGAAAATAGAAAGTGATTGGAAAAAGTGGTTATTTCTGGGGATCTATCTGAAACCAAATATTTGTTTGAAGGTGAACAACCCCTTTAACTGTGCTGTGTAGTTGTAGGGCCAAAAGGGCCCTGAAAATGTTGAGTTAGGGCCCATTTCTAATGGTGTATAATCATTGTGTAATTACTCAGTTAATGTAAAGCAGGTGCTTAATAGTAACATCTCCACAGAAGTTTCAATATAATAACAAATCCCAATTATTATGATGCTCAGTTAAACCCATACTTCCCAACATTTTGGATGTAAAAAGGGACAAAAATAGTTTTTTGAAAAATTGTTTTTTTGACCACGCCCATTTGTGTGGTCACACCAAATATTTCCCCTTATCTAAACTGTTACAATTATTTATTTTCTTAACTCAAAATTGTTACAGAGTATTTTATTTGCACCTGTTAGCTGTTCTGGGCTCTCTGCCAAAAACCAATTAAGTTAGAAACTTTGTATCTTTTTCTGGCTGTTCAGTGCAGATTAAAGAGGGAATTTCCAGTACAAATGAGGGACTGTGCGTTGAGCTGTCAAAAGAGGGACTGTCCTTCCAAAAAAGGGACAGTTGGGAGGTATGTAAAACCTAATTACAAACTATTTCGGCACCTTAGGACTAAACTATTACTGGAGCTGTAACATGGCAGCCTAGTCGCCCACACTCGCTCATTAAGTAACATTGCGCTCTGGGACAATAAAGATGGCGCTACTGCACATCCGGTTGAACGTTGCATGCGACGTTATTGGAAAGGCTGCAGTTCAGACGTCTGTCACGTAACACGTTACATCAGCTGTCACGGTAAACCCTTGCGGACGAAAAGGAGGACCAACATGGTCGCTTAGTGTCTTCCGGTTGCACTATTCCCTCTGCCCCAGTAACGATAACCTTGAATTTTTCAGCGCTGGCCGCAGAATTACGATGGTAAGTGCGACATAAGGAAAAGGGGCTTTAGATACTGATCTGTCTAAGCGCTGGGATAGGACACGTGATGGAATTTGGAAACCCTAGAGATGGAAACTCACGTGGGAACTGGTACCCAATGTCACTGACTTCTAATTCTAGTCTGTAAAGCAGCAGCCTGTTCCCAGTTGTGCTGTAAAGTACAGATTGAGGAGAAGACAGATAGACAGACAGACAGACAGACATTACAAACAATGGCACAAGAGCTTATAATCTAGGGGTGCCTGATAAACTGATAACACAGATATTTGAAGTAAAAAAAGAAAAAAAACGCTTAAAATAGTTTTCAAAAAGTTGTTGTGAATTGCAAAAGTGCTCAGAAGAGCAATCTGAGCAAGTTATTTGTTTTTGGGTTTTGATCTTCTATAACGAGATCCATTCTTGGGTATTTACTCCTTTTGGCGACATACGAGGAATACAGCATCTGTGGCAGATACGACTGTTCTTCCAATGTGGTTTAGATAAAAACAGTAACAGCAAAAAAAGAAAGTGTTTTAAAGTAATGAAAATCTAATGTAGTGTTGAGCTGCACTGGTACAACTGGTGTGTTTGCTTCATAAACACTACTATAGTTTATATAAACAAGCTGCTGTGTAGCCATGGGGGCAGTCATTCAAGCACATGATACACAGTAGATAACAGATAAGTACTACTATAGTTTATATAAACAAGCTGCTGTGTAGCCATGGGGGCAGCCATTCAAGCACAGGATACACAGTAGATAACAGATAAGTACTACTATAGTTTATATAAACATAGACACACCAATGTTTTTTACGGTATTATTGCTGATTCTATGACCACCGTTCCACATGTGCAACAAATAAAGCCAGTGACTGGGCATCCATGAATCTATGTCTGTACTAGGGACACCTGGGAAAGGTAAGTATAATGGTGGTGCTGTGCTGCTTTAATTCCCAGGGCTGGCCAGAGAAATTGAATGTATTGGGGAGAGTCTTAACCTATTACTGATCGCAGGGAATTTACCTTTCTTTATCTTCTAAATCGTTTTATTTACACCGTGTCCTTTGTGATTTCCTCTACAGGCCAAGTACTTGGCACAGATCGTGGTGATGGGGGTGCAAGTGGTGGGCCGGGCATTCACTCGTGCCCTACGTCAGGAGTTTGCCGGTAAGAATAAATAATATATATGCATAGGCACCGGATCCCTTATACAGAAACCTGCTATCCAAAAAGCTCTTAATTGACACAATGGCTGCCTTCCAATAAGTCCATTTCAAGGAAATTATTTTTAGCAGACTTACCCAGTTTTCAGAAAAATTTTTATCCGGAAAACTCCCAAGTCCCAAGCATTTGGGTTAATAGATCCTATATCCATATATAATATTTATCTATGAAAGCTGTGAAATAGTTTCATTAAAATACAGTCAAACCCAAATTAAATTTTTTCCCAGGTGCATTTTAGTGATCGCAATTCCTGTATTTCAGGTCATAGTTTTGCCCCAATTTCCTTAAAGGGGTTGTTTACCTTCCAAACACTTTTTTTTCTGTTCAGTTGTTTTCAAATTGTTCCCCAGAAATAAAGACTTATTTCTGTTACTTTCCATTATTTATTTTTTACTGTTTTTCCAAAATCTAAGTTTAAAGTTGAATGTTGGTGTCTCTGGTGTTTGAGTCTGGCAGCTCAGTGATCCAGGTGCAGACTCTAAATTGTTACAATTTTGCAACATTTAGTTGATACATTTCTCAGCAGCATCTCTGGAGTATTAGCAACTATTGTATCAATTCTAAGGGTAAAACCAGACGGGAAGATTCGAGGAGATTTGTCGCCTGGCGACTAATCGCTTCTTCTTTGGGGAGACAAATCTCCCCAAACCGCTTCCCCCTGCCTTCTAGCGTCTTTTATGAATAATCGCCTGCAGCTATTCACATGCGCCTCTGGCTTTTCCAAAGTCGCTCGAAGTTGCCTCCTTAGGGAAAGCGCAGCACCGCGTGTGAATAGCTGCAGGCGATTATTCATGAAAGACGCTAGAAGGCAGGGGAAGCGGTTCGGGAAGATTTGTCGCCCCAAAGAAGAGGCGATTAGTCCTCAGGTGACGAATCTCCCCGAATCTTCCCGTCTGGCCTGAGCCTAACAGCTGCCTGTAATGAAACCCAGAGATTCTGCTCAGCAGGGAGAAAGATAATAAATGTATCCATTAAATCTATCAGTTTAGAACAGTTGGGGGTCAGCGACCCCCCCCCAGAGCTGCTTTAGAAGGTGAAAAATGACACTTTTCACTTCAATATTAGAAAAACGGTTACAAATAGAAAATAGACAGTAATTGGAAAAAGTCGTTATTTCTGGTGTTTTATCTGAAAACAACTCATGTGAACTGAGTTGGTATTTTTACATTTTTGTTTTCAGAAAAACCCCATGTTTTAATTACTCCCCATTTTACATTTTCCTGGATAGCTGTTAAAGGGATTTATAGAGTTAATTTTATTACATGTTGGTAAGAAAATGTCCAGGAAGTCAAACCAAATATTTTGATGCCTGGAAGTTTCCCACCACATAACTTGCTGCACTTGTCTCTACTCTCCTTCATTTATCTTCTAATCCTATGATGTGTATATTGCAGCAAGCAAGGTAGCAGCAGAAGCTCGGGGGCGAGCTGGGACAGAGTCAGCAGCAGTCAGCAGCCTGTCCGGGATAAGCCTTCAGGAGGCCCAGCAGATCCTTAATGTCTCTAAATTAACACCGGAGGAGATCCAGGAGGTAAAGTTGTAAAAATATACACCTATGTGCCTAATATATATTAGTTGATTGTTGCTGTTGGGCCGGTAGTCACTGCTGCTGTTGGTTAATCCTGACCAGTATCAGACACCACCTCCGGGCCCCACAGCAGCAAAGTCAATCTTTCTGCGGGCGGTCGCCCCTGACCCGGCGCCCCCCCCCCCTCATGCGTGCGTTGTGTGCGTACCATTTGCTGACGACCGGGTCCAGGAGGAAGGGAGCGCATCTAGGCTGGCCGGGCCCTGCATGGCCGCACATCTTTTGCTGGTCCGGGAGCTAAGAAGGAAGTACACGGAGCGAATCTGGGCCTGCAAGTGCCCAAAAGAGGCAGGTCCCACCAAGTTTTTTATCCCGGTGTCCCGCCGGCCCAGTCCGACTCTGACCCTGACCAGAACATATTGTGGTATTTTTACACTGCACTCCCGGATTTTTACTCACATCACTGCTTTCGTGGTGCTGGTAGTCCGTTGACCCGACACGGTCCCTTAGCAACAGCAATTCCCAATAATGGATCCGCACACACTTATTTCTGCAGTGGGGGGATTCCCCTTTTCTTTTATTCAACCACCAACTTCAATTTCAATTTCAACGTTTCGGGGGGTACAACCTCCCTTCATCAGGAAGTTGGTGGTTGAATAAAAGAAAAGGGGAATCCCCCCACTGCAGAAATAAGTGTGTGCGGATCCATTATTGGGAATTCCTGACCAGAACATGCCACAGCAGCACTCCGGTATATTCGAAATGGTGATAAACTTTACTTAAAGTGTATTAGGCTCCCTGGCAGGGGGTACAGCTTGCACCCGGGGCTGCAAGGAGCCTATTCCACTTTTGGAGCACACAGACATTTAACTCCTTCAGTTCAGTGGTACGTGAGTTAAGTAGCCCTTGGCATACACTAGTCCACAGGAATTACACAACTGGTCGTGACTGAGATCCCTTTGATTATTGTTTCCCCATAGCGACCCCTCTGCCAAAGCTCTCGGCCTGTATGATTTTGTCAGGGGCATAGACAATAAATAACATTTCGGGAGGTTTAGCCTCCAGTAGAAAACCGACTGTGAGTTCCCTCTCCTTACAGAAATGTCACCCTCCTCCTTGTCTATCACATCACAATAACCCATGCTCAAGCATTATTTCTTGGGGAGGGACAGTGTCTGAATGATATTTGTAATGGTGTTGTTACAATATTTTGCATCATGAATTGATCTCTGTATAAGGACTGACAGCTTATGATCCCATCAGCCCGTGCTTATTTCTACCATGGATCATGTGACACTGTCTGTATGTAATTACTGAGTTGTCCTGTCTCTTTAAGTCTTGTTACACTCGTGTGCACTGTTCTACCCTCTTGTTTATATCCTACATTTCTGTCCTTCCCTAGAGACCATAAACTCTCCGCTCCCTCAGGCGTAACACGTCGGAGTTAAATGACATTGGCATCAATAATGAATGGCACCAGTGAGGGTATTGGCATTAGCCCATTGTCCTGCTCACTCACTTCTATTCACTTCTCATTTCTTCTCTTAACAGAACTACGAGCACCTGTTCAAGGTGAATGACAAAGCACTGGGAGGATCCTTTTACTTGCAGTCTAAGGTGAGGTGCCCCCCAGTCATGGGTAACCCTGCTGTGCCCAACTTCTGCTTATGTTATTCCACTATTTTACACGTGTTTTTGGAGTTGTTTGTTACATTCCTGGGTTCATGGTGTGATTCAATGCTGTGAAACCACCCAACAAAAGCTCTTTAATATGGAAAGGGTTCATGCACTGAAATGTTTTTGTAATACAGGTCTGCAATCCGTTATCCGGAAACCCATTATCCAGAAAGCTCTGAATTATGGACAGGCTATCTCCCATAGACCCCATTTTTCCAAAATGTTTAAAAATAATTTCCTTTTTCAGTGTAATAATAAAACAGTAGCTTGTACTTGATCCCAACTAAGATATAATTAATCCTTATTGGAAGCAAAACCAGCCTATTGGGTTTTAGGGATGCACCAAATCCAGGATTCAGTTCTGGATTTGGCCAGGATTCGGCCTTTTTCAGCAGGATTTGTCCGAATCCTTCTGCCTGGCTGAACCGAATCCGGATCCAAATTAGGGCCAGGGAGGGAAATCATGTGACTTTTTGGCACAAAACAAGGAAGTAAAAAATGTGTTCCCCCTTCCCACCCATAATTTGCATATGCAAATTAGGATTCATATTCGGTTCGGTATTCGTTCAAATCTTTCGGGAAGGATTCGGGGGTTCATTTAATGTTTACATGATTTTCTAGTAGACTTGGGGTATAAAGATCCAAATTATGGAAAGATCTGTTATCTGGAAAACCCCAGGCCCCGAGCATTCTGGATAACGGGTCCCTTACCTGTACATGTAAAATAAGACCTAGGTCAGATACGTTTGTTGCTGCAGGCATCCGATCATGGCTCTCTCTGATCCCTCTGCATTGTAGCCTTTCATTTCAAGCCTTCAGGCAGTATCCAATCTCCCTTCCCACATTTCCTCTTACGCCCCTGCACCCAAGTCTGCTGTGGAATGTGTGGTATGTCTCCTTTAGTTGGGGTCATGTCGGAGCAATTACAGGAGGCACAGACACCCCTCAGTGATACACAGTATTACTTGTGGCTGCAGGTTGTACATGTTAAAGGGATTCTGTCATGACTTCATTTTTATTTCTAAATTACATTGTTTACACTGCAAATAATTCACTCTACGATATAAAATGTAATTCCTAAACCAAACAGTGTATTTTTTAGTAGTAATATTGGTGTGTAGGTGCATCTCAGGTCATTTTGCCTGGTCATGTGATTTCATAAAGAGCCAGCACTTTAGGATGGAACTGCTTTCTGACAGGCTGTTGTTTTTCCTTCTCAATGTAACTGAATGTGTCTCAGTGGGACCTGGATTTTACTATTGAGTGCTGTTCTTAGATCTACCAGGCAGCTGTTATCTTGTGTTAGGGAGCTGTTATCTGGTTACCTTCCCATTGTTCTGTTGTTAGGCTGCTGGGGGAAAGGGAGGGGGTGATATCACTCCAACTTGCTGTACAGCAGTAAAGAGTGACGGAAGTTTATCAGAGCACAAGTCACATGACTGGGGGCAGCTGGGAAACTGACTATATGTAGCCTCATGTCTTATTTCAAAAATAAATATTAAAAAAAAATCTCTTTTCTCTTTTGAGAAATGGATTTCAGTGCAGAATTCTGCTGGAGCACCACTATTAACTGATGTGTTTTGAAGAAAAAAAAAACAAAACTTTTTTTCACATCAGTATCCCTTTAAGCATCTTGGTGGTAAAGATGGAGCTGACCATACAATCTGCTGCATGTGTGTTCGGCTAAAATGCCTGACAAGCCTGAAGGAATCCGCTGTAGAATTGAAACGGATCAGATAATGACCCCACTAAGTAGCAAACTGCACCTATTGGTTCCCAATAACTGTCTCAGGCTTTATCATATAAACCATAACAAGGAGTGCAGAGCTCCGCATTCGCCCACACGGGGAGATAAGCATCTGACAAGTAAGGATTTCGGCATTAAGCAGGAATCTGTACACATGGCGGCTGACAGTTTGGAATTTTAAAAGCTACGACTACTTTAAACATTTAAAGGGACAGAAGCCTTGAAATGCACTTGATGCTTTGTAGTGTAGGAAATGTTGCTGGTTGTAACAAGATGGCCGCCACTAGGCAAACACATGTATTACAACAACAACAAACAACATTTGTAAAGCGCTTTTCTCCCGTAGGACCCAAAGCGC
>CM044448.1:100535253-100548623 GCA_024363595.1 Xenopus borealis | reverse complement strand
ATTGGCCCTTCTACAATATACTAAAAGTTAACTTGAAGGTGAACCACCCCTTTAACCGCCTGGACCCGCTATCGACCTGCAAGTACCTTATCCACTACCCGGACCCACGACCTGCTGCCAATCAAGAATCAGGAAGTGCTATAATTGTAACCAGAAGTTACATCAGTGGAAGTAGGCGTGGTCAGAAAAATGAGTAATAATTGCTATTGAGAAGATCCGCAGCCCGAGCCATGACCCACAAACCCACATCTATACCCGCACCGGGAAATTCTACCTGCAGGTTTTTGCAGGTAACCTGCGGGCACCCGACCCGCTACAGGACTCTAGACCAGAGAAACATCAGATGACTCTTCTCTGTTCACTAACCGTGAATTCACGGCATCCATCTTCAGGGTCCTCTAATTTGAGAATGCGAGCGGCATGCGCAGTTGGAGCAGTTTCCCAGTTCATGACAACTGCATGCACGGAAATTGATGGACATTGTCGAAACCCTGGAAGAAGACACAAAGGGATAGATTCATCAAAGAGTGAAGTGAAGAGTGAAGTTCCGCCACTAGAGGGAAATTCCGCAGCTCTCCATTCATTTCTATAGGATTTTGAAAGGCGTATTCATCAAAGGGTGAAATTTCACTTCACCCATTGATAAATAGGGCTTTCAAAATCCCATAGAAATGAACTGACAGCTGTGGAATTTCCCTCTAGTGGCAGAACTTCACTCTTTGATGAATCTCCCCCCAAGATTACCGAAGACCCAGACAATGGCTGCCATGAGCTCCGATCCCTGAATCTGCACTGAGGGGTAAGTAAAGACTTTGGGGCATTTTAGGTTCTAAAATATTTTATTGGATTTTCACAATAAACAAATGAAATCAATATGACAGCAAATATGCAGACTAAGAAAAAGTGCTGCATTCAATGTTTTTATCAAAAATGTATAGTTAGGGGCATTTGCCTGGGGTCGCAGCTAGGCTGAGGAGGTCTATGTAGTGTAGTGGGGTTTGGTTTTTTAATTTAGGTTGAATTCTCCTTTAATACACCAGCCAATAAATTGGCAACTTGGTGTGGACCAAGGAGATCAATCCGTGTTATGGGCAGATTATTAACACCAGTAATTTCTGTTTCTAAGGGCTCTTGCAGCATGTTTAAACAGGTCTGAGCGCAAATAAAACACATAATTGATTCCATTATATTCTGCCTGCGTGCGTTTAGCTGAACTAGTGTCGTCGGTGCGTTTGTTTAGCGGCAGGTTGCATGAGTCTGGTAAGAGCCCTTATGTTCATTGCTAAATCATTCTATTAATGCTGCACAGGTGTAAACCATAGAAATACAGGGAGCCATTCAGGTGGTGGATTCATGACTCATAGATCCTGACAAGAACAGTGTTTACCTTAGCAGTCAGGCAGTGGTTTGAATGAGAGACTGGAATATGAACGGCACAGGGCCTGAATAGAAAAATAAATAAGAAGAACTAACAGTAATAGCGTTTAAGCTCACAGAGCAATACATTAAGTTGCTACTTACCCCTCCAGCAACGTTCGCAGGGGCCATCTTCTCTTCAAACCGCTTCTCCCTGGATGCCGCTCCGTCAGCGGCGCATGAGCAGTAGGACACTGGTACTACTGCACATGCCCACAAAGTTCACTCAGTTCAATCAGCCAACTTTGTGCACATGGACAGTAGTACTAGTGTTCTACTGCGCGTGCGCCGACGGACCCTGGAAGAAGCGGCTGGAAGAGAAGATGGCCCCTGCGACCGTCGCTGGAGGGGACTTACACAGAGGGGTAAGTAGCAACTTAGGGGCAATAGACTGGGGGAGGAGGTGAGGGTTTAGTGCCGGAGGGTTGGATTCCCCTTTAAAAGCTTATATAAAGGAGGAGGCAGAAGTCTTATGGGTAGAATTCTTCACCAATTGTAAAGAGTCCAGCAAATTAATTGTAGGGGTATGCTATAGACCCCCTAATGTAAGTGAGGAGGAGGAGGCTAAGCTCCTGACACAAATAGAAAAAGCTGCTAGTTTGGGAAAAGTACTGATAATGGGGGATTTTAATTACCCAGATATTGACTGGAGCAACAGTACTGTCAGATCAATTAATGGGAATAAGTTTATAAACTTGTTGCATGACAATTTTATGGCACAGGTTGTTGAGGAGCCTACCAGAAAAAATGCTATTCTGGATCTAGTGATCTCAAATGACCCAGAACTTGTAGCAAATGTGCAAGTCATTGAACCCCTGGGTAATAGTGACCATAATGTGATGTGATATATAATGTTTGCAGCAAAAAAAGAAATAAACACTGGGAAGACAAAAACCATGAATTCCAGAAAAGCTAATTTTAGTGCCTTGAGGGCTGCCCTTCAGAGTATTGATTGTGGCATTATGTTTTCAGCTAAAACACAGAACAAAAGTGGTCGTTGTTAAAAATATTAAATTGTTACTGTTCTCAATTTTTACCGTTAAAGGAGAAGGAAAGGCAAAAATCATTACCTATCTCCCTGTAATGTACTCCCCAAGACCATCTAAAACACTATAGTTTCAACTCGCATATGCCAATGCAGTCGCGTAGAATCAGTCCATGCATTTTCAGGCATGCAGGCGCCATCTTAGTAAGGTTGCGTGTGCCACATTTTCCTCTTTTCCATTATTGCGCACGTGCAAAAAAAAAAAAAAACTTGACCCCCCAGGAGCGCGTAGGCATAAGGATCAATGATTATGTGCGCATAGCAACTCCCTGAAGATATGTGGCTTAATTTAGAAGTAAAGAAGTTAATAGGAAAAAAGAGAGAGACATTCAAAAACTAAGCCACCCTTAATGAATATAAACACTATAATAAATGTAAAACCGCAATCCAGAAGGCAAAGAAAGGAATTGAGGAGTGCATTGCTATTGAAGCTAAAACTAACCTCACAAAGTTTTTTTAAGTATATTAATAGTAGAAAGATGTGGGTTGACAGTATTTCAACCAGTGTGGTTGTAACAGAGCTAGAAAAGGCAAATGTACTAAATCAGTTATTTTCTTCATTGTGTATACTATAGAGGAGTCTGAGTTCCCAGGCTCAGTTCATAGCTGCACTGTTGGCTCAACTCAATCTCAACCAGGATATGATTCATAAAGCTTTAATAAAAAATAATTTGAACAAGGTGCCAGGGCCTGATGGCATACATGACCTGGTTCTCAGAGTTTAGTAAAGTTTTAGGCCGGTCTCTATTTCTGATTTTCTTAGATTTGCTTTCATCTGATATGGCACGTATGTATTGGAGGAAAGCTGCTGTCATTCCAGTATTTAACAAGGGATTACGATCTCAGCCTGGCAATTTATTTGAAGGCTTCTTAAGGGATCGCATTCAAAATTTTGTTCTAGGGAATGGCATCATGAGCAGCAATCAGCATGGCTTTAAGAAGGAAAAGTGCTTCATACCGTGTCCCACAAACAACTGCTTTCTAAACTAAGGTCTGTTGGGCTTAATGAAGTTGTTTGCACATGGATAGGGAACTGGCTACAGGATCGGGTACAGAGGGTGGTTGTTAATGGTACATTCTCTACTTGGAGTAAAGTTCTTAGTGGGGTCCCTCAGGGCTCGGTGTTGGGTCCACTTTTATTTAACTTGTTCATTAATGACTTAGGGGAGGGTATTGTAAGTAATGTATCAGTGTTTGCAGATGACACAAAACTATCCAGCCCAATTAATTCCATCCAGGATGTGGCACTTGCAACAGGATCTTGACAAACTGGCAATCTGGGCAAATGATATTCAATGTTGATAAATGTAAAGTCATGCACCTGGGATGTAAAAATATTCACTTATACCCTTAATGGGACTGCACTAGGCAAATCCATTATGGAAAAGGACCTTGGAGTCCTTGTAGATGATAAACTTGGCTGTAGCAAGCAATGCCAGTCAGCAGCATCAAGGGCCAATAAGGTCTTGAGCTGTATTAAAAGGGGCATGGATTCCATGGTAGAAATGCCATACAGTTTTGGTCTCCCTCATTCAAACAGGACATTATTGTATTAGAGAGGGTACAGAGAAGGGCAACTAAGCTGGTAAAAGGTATGGGAAAATCTTAGCTATGAGGAAAGACTGGCCAATTTGGGGATGTTCACATTGGAGAAGAGGCGCTTAAGGGGTGATATGATAACTATGTATAAATATATAAGGGGGTCATATAATAATCTCTCTAATGCTTTATTCACCAGTAGGTCTTTCCAGCTGACACGAGATCACCCATTCCAATTAGAAGAAAAGAGGTTCCGCCTAAATATTGGGAAGGGATTTGTTACAGTGAGAGCTGTGAAGATGTGGAATTCTCTCCCTGAATCAGTGGTACAGGCTGATACATTAGATAGGTATAAGAAGGGGTTGGATGGTGTTTAGCAAGTGAGGGAATACAGGGTTATGGAAGATAGCTCATAGTACAAGTTGATCCAGGGACTGGTCCAATTGTAATTTTGGAGTCAGGAAGGAATTTTTTCCCCCCTCTGAGGCAAATTGGAGAGGCTTTAAAAAGAGTTTTTTTGCCTTCCTCTGGATCAACTGGCAGCTAGGCAGGTTATATACAGGAGTGATCCTGCCTTAGAGTAGGAGATGGTGCTGCTCTTTTGTACGATGAAGCAGAAAACTAAGAAAATCTTACACGTTCTAAAATGTTTTGGTGGGCACTGGCACGAAATTTTGCATCTTTTCAGATCACAGCCAAGTGATGCTAATAACGGATTTTTAATGTATTTCTTCATCAGCGCTGTGATATATGTATCATATGTAGTGGACTCTCTGTAATGTGCACCTTCCTGAAAATCTTGGGTTGGCTGGGGAATCGAGGCTCAGTAATGACACTGATTGCACAGAAGTCTCAGAGTGAATGGTTGCAGGCCCAGAACTAGGGGTAGGCAGAATAGACACGTGCCTAGGGACGCAGCTGCACTGCAAATAACGCAATTGCACATGTGTTTATTGCAAATAGGATTTGGTTGCACCAAATATTGTTGAAGTCTGCCTGCGTCTTATTTTTGTGCAGTCAGGGGGTCCAGCCAGGTTGCATAGGGCTGCACTCCTCACCACCAACTATCACTGTGCAGTCCTCGGAGAGGCAGTTTATATATATATATATATATATATATATACTTCTCATAGATAGAACCGCACTCCTGTTTCTTGGTGAAATCAATTTATTCGCATATTGTGCCAACGTTTCGGCCCTCCTTAGGGCCTTTTTCAAGGCCCTAAGGAGGGCCGAAACGTTGGCACAATATGCGAATAAATTGATTTCACCAAGAAACAGGAGTGCGGTTCTATCTATGAGAAGTACATGCAAGTATTTTGAACCAGCACCCACGATCGACAAAATCCGGATAGAGTGCGGCTGACTATATATGATTTTATATATATATATATATATGATTATATATATATATATATATATAAAGACACACAAGTATGAATAATTTTTGGATACACAAGTATGAATAAAAACTATTTTCACCAATACTGGAGTGCAGGTCCATGAAAAATTCTGCATGTCTGATTTTGACCCTGCACCTGAAGTAGATTAAAACTGGATTAGAATTGAGCATTTATTGTCTTATATATTTATTTATTGCAATGTGTGGTCTCTTGGGTGTCTGTTAGCTTTGAGACACATGAAAATCTGCTTTATCCAGAAGTTGCATAGAAAAACAGAGCGGTATAGTAGTACTCCCAGAGAATACCGCCACGGGAATGGTCAAGTAATGGATAACATTACTATCATCGATAAATGCCCCTTTTAATTATTTGCAAAAGCATAATTTTACACTATCCATTATTATACCCATTGCTTCATTACAGTAAAGCCTTTCCAGGCCACAGAAGAATCATGAGTAATGTTAATATGTTAACATTTTAATTGTATTCTAATCAATCAGTTTTGGCCTCAAGGTACAGCCAGCTACTGATATATTTATGGCAACCCTGGCAGATGCTTTGGACAGACCACCTAATGATTTTGCCATAATGCAACATATCTGTCTGGACAAAAAAAGATCTGACCTGCCAGTGCTTATCCCTATGTGATAAGCAGGGCCGATTTTGTGGTGAGGCCACATAGGCCCGGGCCTCGGGCAGCTGTTCCCCCGTGCGCGGTATGAGGGCGGCCACCACGCCCGCCCTGCCAACCTGGTGCAGGTGATAAGCATTGGCAGATCTAGAAGGGATTTGGATTTGTTGGATGATAACAAAGTTGGCTCATGTGAGCACCTGGAGAGCAAAAAATATCAACTAACCCCACGTCCTGATGGTGATCCCAGATGTTTGTAACCATAATGTCTCTTCTAGATCAATTGTGCCCAGGCTGTGGGGATGTCCCTCATAGGGGAGCATGGAGTAGTGGCAGGGTGGGCTTAGACCTAAAATCCCAGCATGAAATTCAACTGGATGACATTTGGTGTGGATACATATCTGCTGTCCTAGATATTGTTGGAATTATGGTGGAATGGCTGATGTTTTCCTAGATCTCTAACAGCAGGCCCTAATCACAAGTTGGACCACCAAGGGTGCGTTGAACGAAAGACATCCGACTCTTAACATGGTATAACGACAAGAATGCCTGGACCGGATCATTAACCTGGAGTTAGGGGACACTGGTGAGTCACTGGTGGCTCAGATGATCAGAGGTGTAAGACAACAACACTGGTTGGTAGTTCACTGATAAAAGATCAATTTTATTGTCTGTTGGAGCACTTAGAAATTGTCCCTCCATATGGAGGCATTCGTCTCATAAGCAAATTGTAATCTTATAGATATATATTTGTGAATGTTACAAAACACCTTTGTATAGGAGCAGCAAGTAGATTAGCTATAGTTTTCTTTAAACCCATTAGATGGCTGGGGTCACATGTCCAGGAAAATAACAAATCACAAAAGAGAAAAAGACATTTTTAAAACCAAAGCTTGCTTTGTTTTTAATAAGATTTAGTTGGACGTATAAACGCTCCTTGCTCAGAGAAGCGTCTCGTTGGCAGCTTGCCGCCTTGGGCTCACACAGGACAATCTCCGCACTCAAGGGGCGGTCTCGTCATGATGCAGTCACTCAAAGAGCTCTCTCTCTCTTTGTATCCCACACACATTCTAAAGCAAGGGCCGCATCTCAGCCACCGAGGAGTTAAACACACACTGGGTTGGGGGACCAAGAAGATTAGTTACGATACAGAAGGCACTTTGCTTGGTTGCCTGCAGATCATCACTCCTGAGACCTAAAGTCACACAGAGCATCACTCCCTTAAAGCAACAGCCCATATTCCTTTATTCTTCAATGAGCATGGAATGCTCCAATTCCTTGTACTCATACTGCAGAAAATTCTCCAATCCTCTAGGTGGATCTAAGATTGCAACCTCTGTCCCCTCTAAAGGGCCATCTCTTTACCTGCAGTAGAACTTACAGACCACTACTAGCTAATAAATCTTCCTTCCATGACAAAAGGATTGCTGCTTTAAGCTCCAACTGAACCACTAAACCTCTCCCATAGCTGAATTCACACCTGGTGTCCCCCCAGGTCAGAGGGAAATCCTCCGATAAAGCACCAATCGCACAACATTCACACAGTCTATAAAATAGCTTGGGTTGCTCCTTCACTGCCGGAGCCTGAACATATCCTCCTCCAAACATATACGGTAAATGAGTGATATATATTTATGTATATATATATAGGAAATTTGAATTTTAAAAAGAAAGCAACATTTCTGATTGCTCTCCAGAAAAGCGATAAGAAGCGGCATTCACTGCTTCTGAATGCGTTGTCATTGGGGATCCAGAGAGTGGTGATGCTGTGTCCGTCGTCAGTAGAAAGAGGGATCATGTAAGGTAAAAGATAAATGGTTCTAGAGCAGAAGACTACAAGGAGCATTTTGAGCTCAAGGAAGGGAAAAGAAAGACAACAAGCAGTGAGAATTTAATAAGAGAGACGTGCAGAAAGTGACATAGACAGCAGGGAAATTTATGTGGCGAGACATACAGAACAAGAACAGAAACAAGAGAAGCCTGCAGCAAAAAAATATGGTAACACAATGTTCTAGATTCATGTAGAAAGAAAGAACAGAACAGATGGAAGAGAACAGAGGCAACATTTAACTAGAAGCTTATGGAGCAGACAAAACAGAGCAAGTAATGGAGACGCTGTGTGTTCTGGGTAAAATAAATGGCTAAAAGGAGAAGACAAGAACCAAGAAATGTGTAGAAGTAGAGTGTGTAGATGAAGAAGTGGGAGTATAAAAAAGGCCTGGTAGCTTATGGCCACGCTTTGCCTGAGTATGAGTAGTTGAGAACTGAGCTTCAGACAGAAGAGATTAGAGAGACAAAACTAAATGTATGCAGACAAATAAAAAGACAAGTTTGGGGAAGAAGAAGTGGGTGGTAGAAGAAGAAACCAATGTAAGTAACAGTGGAAAAAACTTAGAAACCATTTAGTGAGAAGGTATGTGTGAGGCAAGAGCAGAGGACTATGTGGGAAAGGTAAAACTAATGACATGGACCAAGAATGAGAATGGGTAAGAAGGTTAACTGAGATAGAGAGAAGTGAGCACAGAGAAAGCAGAAACTGAGGAGCAAGCAAAGCAGTGGGTAGGTGGCAGTACTTGCAGGGCAGCATACCCGGTGTGTAAACAATTGAAAGAATACATATGTGAACTAAAATGCTTGTGTGGAACAAGTCTAGAGAAATGAAGCGCGGGAAGGCGAGAGGGAATAGAATGCGGCAGGCTCAAGTGGATGCTGTGTACAAGCCAACAGATTGTTTTGCACTGGAATGGGGAAAAGGCTTGAGCTTGTGAGAGAATCAGAGCAGGTCCCCAGACAAGTCCTTCTCCACTCCATCTTGTCAAATTCAGCTCTGTCCGAGTGTCTCCCGCATTATTGCTTTTCTCAGAAGGGATTGTATTCCTTCTCTCGTGAGTTTCCACAAACCAGCTTTGCAGAGGTCAAGAGTAGCATCACCGGCCCGCACAGATTGGGCACAGATTGGCCGAGCATCACCCAAATATAGAGCTCCTGTCATAAACCACCCCTCCTTCCCCCTGCACAAGTGTCCTGCAGGAATGTCAATGGTTCTTTGTTTTTCAGAGGAATTGCCATTCGAATTTTGATGGGTTTTTTTTTTGGTCCCAAAAAAAGAAAGAAAATCCATTCAAAAGTGAATGCAATTTAGAAAAAAAAAAGCAAAATCCAAAGTTTCTACTGCCAGAATCTAACACAGTGCTTTGTTAATGTTCCGTATCTTAGATTGTGGCAAAAAAAAAAAAAAAAGATCTGCAAATATCACAGTCCGAGGTATGTCTCTGTGAAATGCCTCGTCTTAAAGGGAGTGGCACCGTGCCCAACAGGCCTGTGCGTTCCTGTCAGCGGCAGATTGGGGGCACAGGTGGACAGTTTCAGGGGGGGTCTGGTTTTAATTGACCACGGCTGGTTTCAGTAATACAGATCCTGAAGGAATGACCACCCATCCTGGAAGCAGAGGTTCTGATCCCATTCCGGGGGAGAGATCTAACACACCTCCAGGCAGCAGAGAGAGACCTTCACTCAGGCCAGGTCTCAACTTTGACCCCTCAGTTCTTTCACTACTGTCTCCCCTCTGACCCTTAGGGCGCTTCTCATTTTCAATTTTCCCTGATGTTACCAAGGAGACCAGAGGTAGGCCGAGGCCTGCAGCAGAGTAGGCCTGTGACAGAAGAGACCCTTTTGCCAGGTTCAGAGGAGACCCTGCCAGTGTCAGCATAGGATTGGAGAGACCGGCCAGAGCTGATGCCATGCCGCTGCATGCCAGTGAGCTCAGGTCCAGGGGCCCAGGAGTCAGAGGAATGGGTAGTGACTGGCTGCCAAAAATGGCTGCCGGGTTAGGAATGATAAGCTGTGTTCCATTGGTGTAATTGCTGTCGCCTGTAACTGGCAGTTTTGGTGGCTGGTGTATTTTTAGCAGCTGGCGCTGCTGGTGGGAGATGAAGTGACCATGAGCTTTAATATGCTTGCGCAAGGAGCTTGGATCCGTGTAGCGTTTCTGGCACCCTGGCATCTTGCAGTAATAGGGCTTGTCCACGTAATGCGTGCGCGTATGCTTGAAGCGGTCACTCGAGTTGGAGTAACGCTTGTTGCAGCCCTCGTAAGGACACATGTAGGGTTTTTCACCTGTCGAGGAAACAACAGCAGCCAAATTAGAAGCTGATTTACCTTTAATAAAATATTAAGCCAATAGAGATCTACAGTGCGTTGTGCATTGCAGACGCCGTTCAAATAAGGTGCACAAAGCAAAATAAATAAATAAGATGGCACACACTTCTGCAATTGTGCTAATTCTTTGGTGAACTATTGAGATCTCCGCATGTTTCGGAGGTACAAACTCCTTTATCAAAGTGCACAAAGCAGGATGGATGGCTACGAGTTTCTTTACCACCTCCCAGAGGTCTCCTTCTGTGTTACGATCACATTACTGGAACCTCAACGGGGGTAAAATTAGATCACTGCAGGTATGGTTATCTGAATGTGGTTGTAAAATAAATTCTGCATAGCAAGGACAACTGTTTAAAAGACAAGGAAAGTGTAAAATAGAATAAGGGTAGAAATGCTGTATTTTGTAAACTAAACATAAACATGAACTTACTGCACCACAAGCCTAATCAAACAAATGATTTATGCTTTCAAAGTTGGCCACAGGGGGCTGCCATCTTGTAACTTTGTTATACATCTTTGCAAGACTAGACTACATACACATGCTCAGTGTGGTCTGGGCTGCTTAGGGATCGTCATAAATTATCAAAACAGGGAAACAAAGCAGCTTGAGTTCTGCATGGCTGGTAAGTAAGGCAGGGGCTCCCCCTGCTGTTCATAAGTATGATTGTTTCCCTGCCAGAATTTAGGGACTGTCTGATAATTCCTATCCACGGCAGTAAATGAAGTGAGAATTTCACTGCATACAGTCAGGTTTCTTATAAAAACAGTACACATTTTTTAATTAAAGTATATTGGAGATAGATTTCTTTTTCATTAAAGAAAGTAAAAATGGGATTTTATTTCTTTGCCTTTCCTTGCCCTTTAAGTATTTCCTATATTTGGGGATGTCATGACGTAGAAGGCTGAATTCCACCCTATGAGCACAATCACATGCAAATGCATGGAGGGGTTTGGAACAATATTGGTGAGTGTGAGTGATTATTCCCACACAGATGGCTTTCATATGTAACAGTAAACAAAATCATCTTTATAACAAATTATTTACATCTGTGGTTGGTGAAAATACAAGCAAGGTGACCATATCTATGAAACACTACAAATGCCACTTTTCAGTCAATATTCCATGTCTATTGGTCACAACGGTTAAATGTGGAAAATAGCCCTGAGTGGAAGATATTTAAACCATGAATGTTTCTCCCGGTCCCTTGGAAACCTAACTGTAGCCTACCATTGGGTCCGAAAAAAGCTTGGCTTTGATGTGCTGTCCTAAGGAGAAATCCACTGGCACACAGGTCTGTTCCAACACTTTAAGGGGCAGATTTACTAAATTCACATGAAGGAATCGAAGTTCGATAGAATTTTCAGTTTCGAATTCTAATTCTCTATTGTTTTTGAAGACCAGTGAATTTTGAAAATTCAATCGAATCAAATGATTAGAATGATTCAAATAAAAATCTGTTCGACTATTCGACAGTACTTCACCTTTAAATGTTTATTCGACTCCCTAGTTAGCCAGTTTCAACCTACCGAATTGGATTTCAAAAATTTTGATTGAATAAAAAATGGTTAAAACCGATTTTATCGGTCGATCAAATTCAAATTATTTTTATTCCCTAACTATTCCCATGGTCGAAATCGAGGGTTTTTTAACCCTCGAATTCAACCTTTAGTAAATCTGCCCCTAAGTGTTTATTACGGAGTGCAGTGCAATATTTCGTACCCCCCAAAATGTTGCACTGCACTCCGCAATAAACACTTAGGGGCAAATTTACTATTTTTCACATAAAATCCTACGAATCCATTCCAAATTCAATAAGCATTCGACTATCGAATGATTATCGAATAGTTCTAGGCCATCTTTTTGCTCAATTTTCGATTTCTCGATGAAATCGTACGATCGAATACCGAAAACGAAAAAAAATTGTACTTTTGCCTTCGAGCCTCCGAAAAATTTGCATGATTCGAACGATCGAGGCATTCAATCGTACGAATGGTATCATCGAATTATCGAATATCCGATCATTCGATCTATTCGATAATTCGGTATTCCATGACCGAAGAGGCCAAATTTGCATATTAGATCCTCCGAAAAAATCGGATGATCGGTATTTGAACGAATTCGAATTAACTTCGAATCCTTCACACAAATTTTGTAAATTTGCCCCTTAAAAAGTTTGAACAGATCTGTGTGCCATTGGGTTTCTTCTATTGGACTATTGGTAGGAGGTGGCCGAACCTCCACCTGTTTGCACCAGGCATCGTTGTACCAGCTATCGGGTTGGGTGTTCAAGGTCCTACACCATTTGTATTTCTGTCCTAAGGAGAACCATCTATGTGTAGAAGGATGATAAGAATCTTGGGAAGGGTATAAGGTTGTATAAGGTTGATATAACTGCTCCCTTGTTAAACTGTGCTTTACAGCTCAAACAGATCATCTGTAAATCATGGGCTTGAACAGGAACCAAATAGGTCTGACTCTGTTTGGTCATTGCTAAACATGGCCACTTTCAGCTGATTTTGTTGCACCCCACACAGCAGGCTAAATTGTTGATTTATTTTGGCAATGGATTGCTGACTGATTCAATCACACAAGAGTTGCCAGCATTAGAATACTGGTTCCTCCAATTTATGGGTTTTTGGCCTATGACCCGACTGGATTGCAAAATAATCAGCCTGTACAAGTGTATTTGGAGTCTTTTGCTAGGATGCTTCCATGCGTGGTGGGCAGGGGTGACTGACCTGTGTGGGATCGATTGTGGATCTTGAGATTTTCCAGCCGTGAGAAGCTTTTGTGGCAGGTGGGGCAGCAATGTGGTCTTTCATTAGTGTGGGTCCGAATGTGGATCAGCATCTTATACCTGCAATGATATCAGACGTCAATCACACCTCTGCCCAGGGCACACCTCCCATGGCTGTCCATGAGCCTGTCCCTGCCACATACAGTAATACAAATTCATTAGTGTATCCCTAACCAATGAGAGTTCAAGGTCTCCTGCAAAATCCATTGGCACATTTTTTTTAATGAAAACAGTAAAAATTAAAGTTCTTTAAAGTAATCAAAATATAATGCAGTGTTTCCCTGACTGGTAAAACTGGTGTGTTTGCTTTAGAAACTCTCCTATAGTTTATATAAACAAGCTGCTGTGTAGCCATGGGAGCAGCCATTCAAGCACAGGAT
>CM044448.1:100512000-100523863 GCA_024363595.1 Xenopus borealis | reverse complement strand
CTGACACACCAGCTGTTTCTGCTCTGTGTACTCCAGGGAAAGCCTCTTCTCTTTGGGGGGGGACATGAACATGGAAGGGGGCAGCTGAAGTCCAGAGCCGAGAGGCAAAAAGAACTGGAAAGGGCTGGAAGCTGAATCCCCTCCGCAGCGAAGCAATGGGTTGTCCTAAACAAAGAGAAAGATGGTGCAGTGGTTAGTACCTTGCAGTACCGGGGTCCTAATTTCAATTCCATTCTATCTGCAAATAGTTTGTATTGTTTCCACATGTTTGTAATGATTGCTCATACTCTAAACATACACGATTGGCTACTAATAGCTGACAATAGTGTGTGTTACTGTTATAGGGACCTAAGGTTCTAAGATCCACCAGGGCAAGGAACAAATACATGTGTAGAATGGTGACGCTACTGTATGAAGAGGTGCATCAGGCCTGAAGTAGTAAGTCAATAAGGAAAGAGAATTAGTAACCTGCATGATTAGCCAGCACAAAAAAAACTGGTTGCCTGCAGAGCTACTAAATGAGGAATCGATGTGCCAAACCCTTCACCAATAATCTCAGCTTTTGCTGAACTACAACCTCTCCACTACAGACACTGACAGTGTTTCGGCACAGGTGGAAGCATTGTTGCTAACCATCAATACTATAGAAACATCACTGGTGAAACTCACAATTGGGGTGTCCCCTCCTGCAGCTCTCTCTGGGGACAGTGATGAACGGCTGGGGGAGTCGGTCCCAGAAGGTGGGGAAAGGCTGAGGTCCACAATGGGAGGAGAGGAAAAAGGGGGGCTGTCTCCATCCCGATACCGAAACCCTGTACAAAACAAAGGAGAGTGGTAAGGATTATTAAAGGTGTATGCATGAACGTCATCAGAGGAATACACAAAATTATATGAAAATGACATTTTAGGAAGTTATTATAAGGCCAAGTTAATTCTTCTTGCTGGCACGTGAATGATGGTGGTGCTTAGTATCAATGTCATACGAAAATTGACTGAGCAAGGGCAAACAGCAGGAATGAGCTAATGAGAAGCAGAAGTTGTGATTTCACCATCTGGAGTGAGGCAAACAGACAACAGGAAGTGCCAGCACCAGGTTACATGGCACCAACTGGGTAAGGGCAAACAGAAGGAAGCACATGTCTAGTTGTGATGTCACCATCTGGGGTGAGGCAAACAGACAACAGGAAGTGCCAGCACCAGATTAAATTGTACCAACTGGGTAAGGGCAAACCGAATTAAGAATGTGTCTAGTTGTGATGTCACCATCTGGGGTGAGGCAAACAGACAACAGGAAGTGCCAGCACCAGGTTACATGGCACCAACTGGGTAAGGGCAAACAGAAGGAAGCACATGTCTAGTTGTGATGGCACCATCTGGGGTGAGGCAAACAGACAACAGGAAGTGCCAGCACCAGGTACAATGGCACAGAATGGGCATGGATTTGTATAAAGCCAAAGGGCACTGGCAACATGAACAAACAGATGGAACAAAACGCACAGCACCAGCATTAGGTAAAAGCAGGGCAAAGGGCAAACAGATGGCAGGAAGTACCATAGCAGGTCTGGACTGAGAATTGAAATAGGCCCTTCCAGGACACAGAGGCCCAATCAGCCCCCCACAAGCCCACTAAATTCTGATTTGCTATGGCACCATATAGCAGCCCCTCTGGCATTTGCCCGAACCCACAGATTGCCAGTCCGGGCCTGTACCATAGTACATGAATGTTTGAATGGTACCTGGTGGGGGAGAGGAGCAAATGGGGGTGATAACTGTAGTGCCATCATCCCGGATCATCAGCTCATGGTGCACAGATCGTTTCCTGGCATTCGCACCAATCCGCTCTCGTTTCTCCCTCGCTGCCCGCAGCTTGGAAATACTGAGTTTCAGATCCAGGGGTTCATCCAGGGAGTGCATGGCCGCAGGGAGGCCTCACAGCAGCTGTAGGGAGACAGAGGAGAACAGTTACATTCTGCCCACACACACACACTGCTGCTTTTGCTCATTAACCCCCTCCATGCAAGTGGAACATTGCACCAGTAGCCATGCACAGCTTCATTCTAGTTTGTGAGTTTTTGACCTTACTGGCAGTGTAATGGTTAAACAACTCCATCTGGATAAGTGCCCCAGGCAGTGAAGGGGTGTATTCCGCTGCCACGTGTGTTTTTCTGGAGCAACAGGGGGAGCATGTGAGCCCCCCACATACACACCCCTCCTTTGGGACTCTGGGAGAGGGAGGGACACTAATTTAGTGCCATGTGGGGATAAAGGCGTGTCCCCCCACCCCACACCACCCCTTATCCTGGGCATAGAGCCAGCCACAGCCAGACACTGAGGAATGTTTGAAGGCCTGAGAGCACAGAGTGGGGAGCGGGGGAGGGGGGAAAGAAAGGGGCAATACACTGAGAAAAATTGGGGAGGGGGAGATAATGTGATAGAGAGGTGGGAAAGGCACGCAGATTGATAAGAAAAGGGGAAGAATGAGGACAATACATGGAGCAAAGAAAGCTGGAGGGTGGCAGGGGCAGGAGGAAATACAGCATAAGCGGAGCTACAGGCAATACTTGCAATGAACACTCACACAACCCAATGGCTGGACTCTGGTGAATCACTCGTTTATTTGTGACTAATTGTATTCACACACAGGCTTAGGATATTTCCTCCGGGGCCCCCGCCCATTCCAGAAGGCTAAGCCGGGGTCACCGCCAGACAACACAGGGTGACAGTGTCCAGCCAGCTGTGAGCCAGGGCAAGGGAGAGGAGAAAATGAGAGGGGAGAGAATGAAAGAGGAGAGAATGAAAAAGGAGAGGGGCTGATAGACAATGAGAGCTGCAGGCAGAAAGCAAAATGGAACAGACTGCTGAGCTGGGGGGTTATATCCATATGTCTATGGAGTCAACCATGTATCCTGCAGGGTAGTGCTAAACTACAGTTCCCAACATGCTCTGGCTGTAGGCTTGCCACCTTTTCTTGAAAAAAATACCGGCCTTCCTATATATTTATCTTTTTTTTTCTATTAATAACATTGGGATCAATCATCAAAAATATCAAAAACATCAAAAGAATACCGGCCAGGTGGCAACCCTGTATAGGAGTTATTATTCATCAATAGCAAAGGCTACAGCCTTAACCCTACACTTAAGCCAAATCAATAGTCTGTATAGTTGTTATTTCCACCTATTATATAGACACTGGGCACCAGTACAAAGCAAAGGGCATTCCCATATAACAGGAGGTGTAAAACACAGGGTTCCTTCTGCACCCACTGGTAACCACTCCAGACCAAGTCTTACTGGCACGAATATGGGGGCCACCCCGACAGATATCTGTCCGAAAGTGGTCCACAAATCAAATGATCAAGTCCTATTGGGTAGACTCCTAAAGCCATGTAGCCTGAAGGCAGCCAAGTAACAGACCAGCAAGAGAGCTGAGTACATTGTTTCAAGAGTCACAACCAGGGAATTGAACGGGGCAGACATGATATTTTCATTACTTTAAAACACTTTTTTGTTGTTACTGTTACTTTTAATTATTATCTGTTGGAAAATTGCTTAGAATGTATGGATGCACCGGATCCAGGATTCAGTTCAGTATTTGGCAACGATTCGGCCAGTTTCAGCAGGATTCGGATTCGGTCGAATCCTTGTGCCTCGCCGATCTGAATAATTAAAATCATGTGACTTTTCGTCACAAAACAAGTAAAAATATTTTTAGCTGCACACTCCGTGCGCGACTGGCTTTTACCCTTCCTCTCGGTAATTTGCATATGCAATTTAGGGTTTGGATTCGGTTCGGTATTAGGACGAATCTTTCGCAATGGATTCAGGGGTTCGGCCGAATCCAAAATAGGTGCATCTCTATTAGAATGACATCTTCTTTCATTCATGGACTTGCGTGCAAATTCCCTTTAAAGGTCCTATTTCTATCAATGGTTTATTGTTCTGTCTTTGACCATTCATCATTTAAAACAATCACATCTCCCAGTGTATGTCTCACACAGCCCCATATTGCACAACTGACTGCAGGGGATCCATGAGTCCTTTGTGCAGTGAATGGTTCGACCTGCTCCTCTCTGCAGCCCCCCCACCAGTTACATCCAAGCTTGGTTTAGGGGAGCACAAGACATCTGCCCTGGGTCCCTCTGGTACAATACCTCTTGCATGAAATTAGTATATGAACTAAAAGGGGCTCGTTTATTAATACAGGTACTTTAATAATTAAACTTGCAACAGTGCAGTAATCCATAGCCACCAATGAGTGATTTACTTCTTTTCTTGTGATCCTACATAGGACTGGCTTGTTGAAACAAACAGAGGGTTAATGGTCAGAAATCAGGGACTGGGTCGAAGCCTCCCCCCTCCCATTGTGAATCAATATTACTAATTGTTAGGCACCAAATCCCAGCGAGTTCCTACATGTCTCCTGCCCTCTCCCTGCATCCATCCAAGAATTCCTTGTCCTTACAATACAATAAGCTCACAGGGCTGCACACTGAAACCCAAGATACATTGAAACAGAACACCGGAATCCAACTCCTTCTTCCCTTCCATGTTTTAATCAGAGCTATTGATTGTAAGACCATTATCTCTCTGACTACATGGAGTTAGCAAAGGCCTGTGCAGTCTGCATTGATTCATACATTGCAAATTCTGCTTTCTCTGCCTTATACATACTGTACCTATTTTAGAAATAGAAAGAGGGACAAAAAGTTAGGCCATGTCTGTTTTTGTGGCCCCCCCCCCCCATAATTACCATGTTTCTTTTACAAAATTTGGCAGGTTATGAAAGTTTGAACACATTTCTATGTGTTATTACAGTTTAGCTAGTGAAAGTGAATTGCCCTTTAAGCTGCAAGTCACAGTTTCCCCAAGAGACTTGCTTATCTTAAATTATTATAGTTGAGACTTGCTTATCCTAAATTGTTACAAAAGTACACCTGCTACAGTATCTTTTTCTGGCTGTTCAGTGCAGAAGATCAAAGAGAAAGTCGTGATACTTCAACAACAATCTGGGACTGTGGGTTAAGCTGTAAAAATTGGGACAGTTGGTTGGTATGTCTATATACCACAGGCAATATACATAATGTCCCCTGACTATTCATCCAGCTTATGGAAAGCGACTAGGGCCAAACAAGTGGGGGTTCTCAGAGAGAATCCCATTACTCCGGATGATTGCTAGCACATGCTCCAGCCTACTCACTGCAGCCATTGGAATTCCTGGCTTCTCCTACGGTTACAAAACATGATAAAACAAAAATAATTTGTCTTACAATTACTTCCAAAAACATCAAGCATCACAAGATATTTGTGATTTCATTGAGAAAACACTGCTAATAACTTTGTGAAGGAGCCATGGCCGTAGCTCGGAGGCTTGTTTACTAGTAAAGTACTAAGCACACAGAGGGCCCCCTCTCTCTCTCGCTCATCGAGGGCACAAAAAATACCTTGATGGAAAGAGGAAGCAAAAATAAAAGTCATTTGGATGCGGGAGGAAGAGGTAGAAAAACATTCAGTGAGTGAGGGAGGGAGAGGTGGATAAACACGCTCTTGGGTAAACCTGGTGGTTTGGGAAATGGAATCAGATTCCTCAGGCGTAGGAGGGGCTCATGCCACTGGCATTACAGTTGGGAGGGGACCCAATTATCCTTGTTATCAGACAGCACCAATAGCAGAACCAGAAGATGTCATGGTTCACTCCCTGCTTCAGTAGAGCTTACAATCTAAAATGGCTAACAAGCTCTGTCAAGCATCTCCCCATGAAATGAATGGGAGCCAGTGGCAGGTGAAAGCCACACTAGGACCAATAAGATTAATGAGTAAATGTGCATAGAAAGAAAATGGGCTCCAATTACTTTTAGGCCAGCATTGGGTGTTGTATAGGGCTGCCTGGAGCTCAGTGTTCTGAATTAAACCAATGCAGCCTCTGAACCATATACAGCTTCCCTACAAGGGGTAATGTTAGAAACCAGCAGTGCAATATTTGGGACCTGGGCCCAGTATTGGACTGGCCCACCGGAATACCAGGAAAACTCCTAGTGGTCTCAGGTGTCAGTGGGCCCTCATTCTGTTAAACATTTAGCTTATTTCATGGCCATTCCCTATTTCTATGAGAACAAAGAGGCTAAATAGATGGAATAGCTTGTCAAGAAATGAGACTAGGAAAATAGAGGATGAGTGAGGACTAGGGATGGGCGAATTTAATCGCCAGCAGCGAATTCGCAGCGAAAAAATTTGCCTGGATAAAATTCACCCAAAAAAAACGAGTCGCAAGTCGTTTCATGAATTTTTCGCCAATTCGCGAATTTTTCGGCAAAGCAAATCTGCCTAGATTCGCCCATCACTAGTGAGGAGAGGAAGGATAATAGTACTGAGCCCCTGGTCTAAGGTTTTTGGGTGGACCCCTGGTGTCCCAGTCCAACACTGCCTGGGCCCACTGCAAACTTTTTTCCAAGACTAATTTGCAGGTGACCCGTGATTTTTTGGGGCAAATTCACTAAAGTGCGAAATGTCTAACGCTAGCACTTATTCACTAGCGTGACGTCATTTCGTAACTTTGCCGATTTACTAACAGTGTCCCTGGCTAGTGAAGTAGATAGACTAGCGCAACTTCGCACCCTTATGCCAGTCGAAATTGCGCACTGACGAAGGGAAGTAACTACGCTAATTCACTAAGATGACCATTTTACTGAACTTTACCTTTTGCTCTAGACCAGGGATCCCCAACCTTTTTTACTCGCGAGCCACATTCAAATATAAAAAGGGTTGGGGAGCAACACAAGCATTAAAAAGTCTCTTGGGTTGCTAAATAATTGCTGTGATTGACTATTCGGTAGCCCCTATGTGGACTAGCAGCCTACAGGAGGCTCTGCTTGGCACTATACTTAGTTTTTATGCAATTAAAATTTACTTCCAAACCTGAAATTGAAAAATAAACACCTTCTTACATGTTGCTCACGAGCTACTGGTTGGGGATCACTGCTCTATACTTTACTTTGCCAGGTCAGACTTGGTGAAGTTCAATACAATAGATAGGAGTTTGAAGAAAAAACGTGAAATATTTTCTAAGTCCCAAAAAAACGCTGGCGTCTTTTACTTTTTTTTAGGATGATAGTCTAAAAAATACCATAATTTTTTGGGGGGTTACCCTCCTTCCCACTACATTTCCTAACATATGGCAACACAACTATACAGGGGACACATGTAGGGCAATAGGACAACTTTATTTAATTTATTAAAGGTTTCCTGGGCTTGTGTAGTAGAATGTAGTGGCTGTAACATAAACTTCTATTATACGTATTGTAACTTCACGCCATATGCAAATGAGTCATCGCTAGCGTAAATGCGCTTTGCCTGACGAAGTAATGGTACACCTGAGTAAAGGCCTATTTCATATCTAAAGTCACACACATATATTCAGTATATATTATATATACATCCTTGATAAAGGCCCAAAGGTGGGGCGGAAACATTGGATGCACAAGTATAATAAACTGTGATGTTTCAATGAAGTCGGAGTGCAGGTCCTTTTGAACTGTGTATTATTTGAGTTGACCCAGCACCTGCTTTATTTGAAGACAAAATATTCATGGCTTTTTATAATACACAAAAGCCATGAATATCCTGTAAATTATATCCTTATAAATGGCTGTAAGTGATGTCGTTGGTTATAAACGGAGCTTTGTGATGTCATTTTGTCACATGACTCACTAAAACTTGTTTATTATAATGGAAATATGAAGATATTAGAAGTAACCTCGGAGTTCCATGAACTGTATTATATGGTCATGAAACCCCTCGGTGACTTACAATATCCTTATATTTTCAAAAAGGGAGAATATATATATATAGTGAATGAAGCACCCCCTCTTGTAAATTATAAGGACATTATCAGTCACCGAAGAGTTTTAAGACCATAGAAAAACACGAGGCCGAAGGCAATGGAATTTCTAATACCCTCATATTTTGCAACATGAGGTACTTTATTTATTATAATACACAAGTTTTAGTGAGCCATGTGACAAAACAACATCACTACTCACTGTTTATAACTGATGTCATCAGTACTCACCATTTATAAGCATATAATTTACGAGCTATTCATGGCTTTTTTGTAATATTAACTGCCACAGTTTTGACAGCTGTGGTACAGGTTTTGTATTTTGCCAGTACTATAGATACACAACACTATAGCCAACACTGCCAGACAAATGGAGCACACAACCCAATACTACTAGCTATGTGTTTTCACCTTGCTACAGTGCATTGATGAGTAATCTGATATTGTTAAATGGCACAGTGTGATTGGTCAGATGTTTAGGCCCATGATTTGGAGTCAGATTAAAGATCAGCTCCTTTGAAAACTCCTAGGTAAGAGTTTTTTTCTTTACCACAATGTGCAAGATGGGCAGGTGTATTCCATTCTGGTTCATATCTTAACTCCAACTCCAGTATAAGAAGATGGCCCCTGAAACAATGATATATCATGACTCCAGCTTGCTCTACTGTCACCATTGTGTCTGCTATCCCAGCTACCCTACAATCTCTATACTGAGAACTGCCAGTCTGTGGGTTATCAGACTGGGTGAGGCTAGGGGGGAAGCACCCTTATGAACCAACGAAACATCTGTTATTGTCATTATTCACTTGTGTGGCCAGGGGAATATTTATAGAGGAAGCAAATGATGCAACTGCTTGGAGTCCCAGGAGAAATAAGGGCCCCCAGCATTTCCTCATTTCACCCACACTCATTCATTTGAAACTAACCCCCACCCCACCACATCCATGCCCTAGGTATGACCTACCATGTCTACCCCTAGTTCCAGCCCTGCTTCCCAGTATACTGAAAGAAGCTCCAACATGTTCCCTATGTGCACAGAATGCATGTCACTATATCGTCATGGTTTTCTATTTTAAACCCATTAACTGACACAGATTGTCTAATGGCAGTGCAATTGCAGGACTGGCAATCATCTCTGTAAAATGAGCCCTGCTGTATCATGCAGGTGGCAAAGGGAGCCCTTACCCTTAAATGTCATTTATGTAATGGCAGAACTTCAAGTATTCTGTTTTTAAAGGGACAAAGTTCTGAGGCATAGCCTACTTAGGCAGTTTCTGAGGCATATCCCACTTAGGGTGACAGTCAGTTACATGAGGTTATAAATACTGTATGGGCCCAACCAAAACCTGTGTGCCAGACTTGTTTGATAGATGAAGTACTATTACAACAAATTGTGCCAGGGCCCTCCCCATCTGTCATGTCACCAGGCCTGGAGTTGTTGGCAGGCTACAAAGGCCAGACCCTAGGGTGGCAAAAACTAGGAGGCAACATGCTGCCCGCTGGCTGCATAAAAAGTCCATAAAGTAGCAAAGCCAACAGGGGAAGAGCAGGGTGGTGCAAAGGGAGGCTCTAGTAGTGGGAGAAGTCATGTGGGAGGGGTGTGAGCAAGTTAGGGAAAGCAGGTTGGCGCAAGGGGATGTTCTAGTGGTGAGAGGAATCAGGTGGGAGGGTGGAAATAGTACACAAAGTAGCAGTGCCATTGGGGAAAGCAGATTAGAGTGAGGGGAGGAGCAGTGGGAGGAGGTTTGAGCGGCGTGGGGGAGTCAGATATGAGTGAGGGATGCAAGCAGGGGGTGGAGGAATTCAAGTGGGGGGCACAGTCTTATGTAATAGGTGGGGGGCTAGGGGTGCAGGCATTATGAAATCAGGTCCTGCATGTCACTCCCCAACCCAATAGCTCCAGCATTCCTCACCCCGGCTAATCCCCATCAGACTACGTTATTTTGGTCTGAGAGCCAAATCATCAGATCAGCTTGATATCGCCCATCTCAAGGTGCGCATACCAGGTAAAGATTCACTCATTTGGCGATATTTAAATGTATGGCCTGCTTTAGAGTATGAGGCAGGACAACACTATGTCGACATGCACATGACTAGAGGGTACAGAATACCTGTGAAACTTAATAAGTTTCAGAAGATGGACAACCAATGAATCACTCTTCACAAAGTTTCAGCATCAAAGTCAGTTCCAACCCTGCAAATCCCAACCTCACATACACATGCAAGTTGGGGGCTGAGATGGCATCAAATTGATTTTTTAGAACTGGAAACTGAACTGACCAGTCTTCTCTTTTTTTGCATAGGTACTGGATCACTGGCCTACCCAAAGAGGTACTGGACCACTGGCCAACCCAAAAATGCATGGGTCCATCTTTCTGAGAACCTTCACATCAGTATCATTTAGTAATCGATGTGTGGACACGTGAGCAAAAAATGGCAAAAAAGTGTGTTCAGCACAAGCCCCGTTCATTGCACTTGTGCTGAACAAGGGGGTTTACTTCCATTTAAGCCATTTTAAGTCATGTTTCATGATCAGTTTAGATGATCCCCACACACAGCGATAGTAATAAATACAATGATCGGATCTGCATGTTTGATTCCAGTCTTCAAGGGAACCAGCAAGGAAAAGAAATGTGAATGATATGTCTTAGTTGGCCAATACTTTCCAATGACATGAGGCTGGGTATCTGGAGTGACCTACAAGCCCTAGAAAGTAATTTTTCCCCAATGAAGGTAGTCTGTTAGAACTAAAGATATAGCCATATCTGTTGATGGCTGCTTAATTTCAATGGAATCAAACAGGCAGCTAGCTACTATATAAAGTATGTAGGCCTACCATAAACAAAAACATTCCTGATCAAGAAGTGCAAATAATAATTTCCTGGACCGACAGACATTTATAATTGGGTTCTGTGTGTGTGGGGGGGAATTGGATTGGTTCCACAGAAGAGTTATTTGACTTCACCCTGTACTATGGGTCAGTTCCCACAGGAATAAAGAAAAATGCTGAAAAATTATCTTGATCAATTTATTCTGTGTTGGAGTTTTGGGCACAGTGAAAGGGTGTACACAAATATTGCAATAGGAAAATGAAGTTAAAAAAAAATATATATATATTTATGTTACAGTAGGGCACTGTGTCAATTATAAAATACAGGGGGGCACCGCTGTGTCTGTCATAAAATACTCAGGGGCCACAGTTGTCTGTCACAAAATGCCTAGCCGGTAAAACACCTGCCAAGGCCGATATTACAAATTTACCCGCAATGTAGCTGCTGGTAAATTTGTAATACCCCTAAAAAAGGCCCTTGGCCCTCCCCCCTCCCCCAATCCGATCAAAACTTACTGTCTTTAATGAAATACTTGACACAAATACACAACACTGTGTCATGAAGTGTTGGGAGAAATAGTGTGCACCCCAAATGTTGTGGGAGGGGGGCATGAAATGTGGAGGGCCATAGTGTGTCTTTTGTTCCAACCATGTTAAAAGGGGGTGTTTTTGTGGCTTAAAGGGATTGGTTTGTGGTAGAAATTTTGGAGGTAAATGATTGGATAGTGCATGGGGCGTAAGGTCTTTGGAATGGGAGTGGCAGGGCTCTTTGAACAGATAACTGTAAAATTTTTGTTTAAAAATTGTACATGAACAATCCGAATGACAAAAACTTGAAAAAGGCAAGGTTTTTTAAAATATAAAAACTGCATTTTTAGTGAAAAAAAAAACTTGAATTATTCCAGATTTATTATACCCCGAGGATGGAAAATGTCCGAATCCGAAAATCCGTCATCTCAGACCTACTGAGGTTGTATATAATCATTGTATATAAGTCAACTGGAGAGCTCCCTATCTTATTTGGATTGATCTGTGGTCTGCGTTAGAAAATACGACTATTTTGGGCAATAATCCAAAAAAGTCAGGCTTTCTGGGAAAAAGCCAAAAAAATCAAGCTATTCGGGGAAAAACTTGGAAAAACCGTACGATTCGGATTTTCGCTCAATTTTTCGTGTTTGTCCCCAATCCGATTAAACTGT